>JBBBDQ010001402.1:112500-340000 GCA_037127315.1 Ascarosepion bandense
AAATAAAATGAGTATACTACATATCATTACTATGGATAACTCAAAGCATTATCCACAAACAAAATAACTAGTAAAGGCCCTAAATTTTTAAATACGTTTGTGATTTTGTTTTGCTTATTGCATTTTGCTAAATAGAATCCTAGTCGTTCTGACATCGTGACTTTCTTTGGTACAATAGTGAGGTTTTTTATTCTATTTTACACTGATTATGTTTCCTAATGTTAATAGCTTTTGAAATTATTTACTAATGCTAATAGCTTTTTGAAACTCTAGTAAATGTGATTGTCACTTGTTAATTCTATAGACAACGATTACGTTCTTTGATGTGACGTTGTAAGCTAGTACGTTTCATTTTTCGTGTCAGTTTCGGTGTGTTTTTATTTGATTTTTGTTTCGTTCTATGTATTGAATGGCTTTAGATTTTCTCATGTTTTGTTGTTAAAGTTGTACGTGCCAGTATCTTGTCTGTTCATAGTCAGATTCTGTTAATATACATACAAAACTTGAAGCAGCTAAAATGTGATTCTACAGAAGGGTGCTGCGGGTATCATGGACTGAGCATGTGAGCAATGACAAGGTTTTGGAAAAGATGGAGACGAAAAGGAAATTAATACTGAGCATCAGGAAGAGACAACTAAAGTTCCTGTGACATACAACGAGGAAGGTGGGGTTGGAGAACCTTTTACTAAGAGGCCAAATAGAGGGGAAAAAGACAGGGGTAAAGCAGCGGATTACATAAATAATCAAGGGGTTGCAATCTTAAGAGTTAGGTGTCCAGATGTAAGGAATGATGTGGTCTCAAAAATTATCTGACAGTCATGACAGGGTTCTCTTGCTTGTATGGCAGGGCAAAGAGTCCTGTTGTTAGACATAGACACATTACCAAGAGCAGTATTAATACCTCAAGACACCTGATATTTGCTTCGGTGTTGATTCTTACACCCTGTGAGATGATGAATTGAGGCTTGACTTCGCCATCACAAGAAATCACTCAAAACACTATGGTGTTGACTAGATATATCATGCATTTCATTCCAATTCCTTTGTACTGTCTTAATATTAACATCCAAATACACGGAAATATTTCTATCAAAACTACCGGTGCGAATGCCAAGCAGTACAACACGCTGTTTCCAAATTTCTTATAAAATGGTTGTGTCATGCGATTATTTTTTGTATAGGTGGTACTTGTGTGACCCTTCTATGGTGTGCAGTTGACAAAATTGAAACAAACAATGGCCACATGTGAAAATATAATATGGTGAAAATTTACCACTCAAACACTATATATATATATATATATATATATATATATATATATATATATATATATATATATATTAAACATGTTTTATTGTTCAAAAACGACCGTCGAGGAACAATATATTAATTTTGTTTAATTTTTTCCATTATTCTTAAATGTTTTCTTTTTCATGGAAATAAGGATTGTAAAAATGTTCCATAACTTTCGACTTTTCGACTTTTCAGCCTCTTTTCATGCCATTTTCAAAGATGTTTTCTTCCGATGTTATGTCTTCAATTTCGACAGTAATGTAATTTTTTTCTGTATTATTGTTTCATTTTTTTTTGCAAAGCAGAATTTTTTAAAGCAGTCAGGTAGTGTGAGCGTCGGGTATCGTGTTACCGTTTGTCTATTTTTAATTTTTAATATTTTTAAAGCTTCATTTACACTGTTAAAGAGTGTAAGGTTGATGGTATAGCAAAATGGTTTGATATGTAGTACCTCTCTTATAGCTAGGTGCCTTTGATATTGTGATGTAAATAGTATTTTTGTATTTTCAATAAAAATATTTCTTAAGTGTTCTTGTAAGTTACGGATTATTATTATTTTTTGCACTATTATTACTAGATAGATGACATTTAAGACGTATACTCAAGAAAATGCTATAATGGCCAATAAGTGATCAATATTTATATGACAAGAAAAACAATGTTGTACATGTCATTGAAATTCAGACACTAGATTTGTCATCTCTAGTTTAGAGGGTTATGATTATTAGAAGCAACAAGGTTTGCTGTCTTCGATTTTGTATAATATGTAAAATATATTTTACATGTTTTTGAGGAATTATGGCAGAACAAAGTGTTTCAAATTTTTCGAATAGAAAATAAGTTTTGTTTATAATTAAGGGGCATTTGACTGGAATAAAATATGTTGATGTAGTGTCCTCAAATTTTTGTAAATACTTCCAACATATACATCTCACATAATAGTATGACAATATCTGTATAGACACAGGATTCTTATTTATCTCTTAATTTTATGCAGGAAATATATTTGAGTTATATGTGGAAGATTTTCTGCTGCATACTAGACAGATAGGCAGGCTTACACACACACACACACACACACACACACACACACACACACACACACACAAATACACACACATATATATATATATATATATATATATATATATATATACACGAATATTAATGATAATTTTGATAAATTTTGTCACCGTTATCACAACATTGAGTTTCCTACATGATGCAATCAACAAGTGCTGATACCGAACACTGTTTCATGAACAGTGGTAATCAGTGTGCCGTGTTTTATATATATATATATATATATATATATATATATATATATATATATACGTGTGTATGTGTGTGTTTGCATGTCTATGTGTGTGTGCTTTGTGTCTGTACGAGTGCGTGTGTGTGTCTGTGTACTGAGATAGGTAACTCGATTTATAGTAAGAAAATTACGTTGTTCGATCGATAATATAATGGGATTTTGATATTTCTTTATAAGGTTATAATACATGCGAGTTTGTTTTTATCATTTTTTCTCAAAAAGGACGATCTCTATTTGAAAAAGTAGCATTTACTTTGGTTTGAACAAAGAGTGCATTTGCCTGAAGGAAGCATGAATATGTTTAAGCCATCAAAAGACACCGAAATTGGCATATAAGAAAAAAATTTGTTGGCACGAAAAAAAATTGCCAACACAGGTAGATATATAGATATATAAAATCATTGCTATAGATATGATTTACATGACATTTTTGGCCATATTTGAAAACAAATAATTACAGCCAACCTTGTTAATAATTTTGCTCATTTGATGCCCTGTATATAAAACTGGTGAAAAGGTTAGCATGAAAATTTAGTAATGACAACTTTTACTAGCAGTAAATCTGTGCATATTTCATGAACTGATTGAGTAAATTATATGGCGCTATTACAAAATATTTAAGACTTTCATTTATAACTATTAATTTATAATTAATTTACTAAAATATATTAACACTATATTTTGCCTTAGATTTTACATTCAAGCAATCAATACGTGTAATTTACTCGAATATAAGGGAAAATTATTCCCGAAATATTTTCTTTGTTCACATTTCATAATATCACTTTTGGAAAATGTTCAGTTGGTATCTTAAAATATGCTTCTTACACCTTTCCAAAATATGACTTGGACTTGGCCAAATAGCAAATATATTGTTGTTGAGAATCGTCAGCAGAGAGGGAGCAGTAGCGAGCCTTATATATTTACTACTGAATTCAGTAAGACAGTGTCGACTCCAAGGGATATTATATTTATGATTTTGTTATCTTCATTCATTGGAATGACGAAATAACACTGGCGACAATGATTCGAATTTACAGGGAAAAAAAATTTGCTCTCTCTTATCATAAATATCTGGCGAGGAAAATTAAAAATTCACAGAAAAGAATTTTTTGAAGTTCGTTTGTTTTCATAGGGTGACGCAGAAGCCGATAAAATAAGTGTGTATGAAATAATGCTATTAGGAAAAGACTTTTTTAGTTAAGGGCAACTTGTACTAATGTAATACACTATGGAAGAATTAAAGATAATTATTCAGCAACTAGTAGAGTAAATGTAGCAGTAGCGGGTTAAATATCAAGAAGAGCTGAAGGCAATACTGGAAAATCAAAGAACAGGCAATGCGTCAATTTCATTTTTCTTGCACGCAGTTGCTAGTTCAATTATTGAATTTAATTACATCCCAGAAGAAAACATTATAGTCTTACCGTACTTCAGACGGTACGAGTCCATTTTCAGAGATGAAGGTTAAGGATGATCGGATGAAAAGAAAGTATGTCTCTTGTTACAAAAATTTTGCTCGCTGAACATGAAAAATTATCTATTTCAATTTGCCGAATACTCCAAAAAGTGACATTTAACAAAACAATATCGATATTATCAAAATTTTTTGTGAAAAAATTAACATTTTATACATGCTGGCAGTGCTTGAAGCTTATTAACAGCGAAGAATAATATTTTGTCACATAAAAATCAAACAGTGAGTGTGAGAAATTAAAACTGGACGCAATATCCATATACAATTTTAAATATCTAACCTTCGTTAGAGGTCTAATATCAAGTAATGATGTGGAAATACGCTCTCGAATGCTGACAAAACATGAACAGGATTAAAAAATAACTCTACAGATTGTTGCGGACGAATAACAAAGTGTCGTCAATTTAAAACATGATGCAGCGAAAACCAAACAAAATGGCACGTGAGAAGTGCAATTCGTTAAATAAAAGTCGAAAGAAAAAATGCCGCCAAACTTAACCCATGCATCTTCTGTGGTATGCTGTCAACTGAAAACACAAAATTATTTGAATTGTGAAAAAATATGTCACAAACAAAATTACTGCAATCGAAAAGCAAAAGAAATACACAAATTAACTTGCTAAGGTATTGCTAGCGATTAAAAAACTGAAAAGTTCAAATAAAAAACTCGCGAAAGTTAAAATGAGTAACGCTACGATGATATTTCAGCTTGACACTGACAGGGATATTATAATTATTAATGACCAAATGTGGAACAAGATCGGCTAGCTAAACTTGAAAAAATAATAGTGAGCAAAAAACTTTTTTTTTTTTGAAAAATTACGTTCAACATCGATGTTGCGAGTAAAACTAAAAAGCCGTTATTACCTATTAAACTATTACAATTCCAACTTACTAGACGTTGAATGACGAGAATTATTTAATCTATGAAATTAACCGATTAATTTATTCTGTGAAAAAAGTAACTGTTCGCTAGATCAAATGATTGCATCTAAAGAAACTTTGAGTAAACTAAAATACTCAATTCACGAATATTTTCTCAGACGAGTTGAGAAAATGTATAAAGACAAAAGCATTTTGTAAATTAAAAGAAAATGTGATACACATTCTTAAGCCTAAAAAAGATAACTTTTGCTGCTTTGGAGTTTAACATCAAATTTTATAAGTTAAAAAAAAGTTGAATTATACCAGAAATCGCCATACCAGTAGTTAATATTTGAAATACAAATAAGATTCGTTTATGTGCAGATTTTCAGACTGTGTTGAATGACACCCTCTTCCAACATGTACATCTAACAAACCCCAGATGATATATTTGCCAAATTAAATGTATGGTAGTTTTAGAAATTGAACCGACTGTGGCATATATTAAAAGTAGATGACGAATGGTCTATTATCTGTTAATACACACAAAGTTTAGCAGATTATCATTTGGTGTAAAAGTAACCCGGGTATTTTCTAGCAAATAATGGATACAATGTTGGCTGAACTAGACGGTACCATCGCTTATATAAATGATATACTCATTAAGAAATACAGCACGTAAAACTGATTCAACAAATATTTTAGAGACTGCATGGCCATAGTTTCAAATTCAATGAAGATAAATATTAGTTATCGATAAGATTAAATATTTTGGTCATATAATGAACAATAAAGAATGAAGACCATAATCCGCTTGAGCAAGTGAGTTTAAAAACGTAAGCAAAATCTGCACGGTTGAACATTTGACAACGCCGATTCATTATCTGAGGTCGAATAGTGCATTGAGAAAAACGAAAATTTAGAAGGTGACGAAACGTCATTACATGAATGTTTAAGCTTATATCGAATTACATCAAATGCAAACATCACTGCGAAAATTCAATCTGCAAAGTTCATGTGTGCTAGGGAAGCCATTTTTGACAAATTAATGCCAGGAAATAAAAAGAAAAATTGACATCTCGAAACTACCAGATAATTTAAGCTCGGCTTTAAGGCAGGAAAGAAAATTTGGCTGAAAAAACTTATTTGAAACCTTGGCAGTATGATATACGGTATCGAAGTTGGGTGATCTCATGACAGAAGACATATAAATCAATTGATATCTAGATTTGCTCAGTTAAACAATCAGTACAATTTAATTCAACAATGGAAATACTTTTCAATACTTTTAAAGTAAATATTCCTAAAACTATTATTACAATGCAACGCCAGGTAATTGAAAGCGTAATCGGACTGAAAAGTTGGAAGAAGTCGAATGTCGAAGAAGTATCAACTAAAGAATGTTAATATATAAAAGAGGTGTTTTTGGTGATTAATACACCTTTCCAGTATATGAATTAGATTCGTCCAAATAGTATATATACTGACGTTGAGAATTATCAGCAGAGACTTAGCTTCTCGCTGGCTTTAACAATCGGCGTGTTTGCCTTCCGGCAGAGAGACACTAGTCTAGGTTGGGGTTGCTTGGCAACGGTCCTCCTCACTATTTTTGAGCAGGAGCAACTCGGACGAGTCTCCGCCGAAGGGCAGAGCATTTTCTGGGGAAAATTGACAGCAGCCCTGCATCTTTCTTGTGCAAATTCTATGGGATATCTTTCGCTGTGATTAAAGGCTCAGAGACCCCAAATTAAAAATGGCCTTGTTTTTCATTCCCCCTACGTGAGAAGGCATCTACATACTCAGATAGGTGGAAGGGAGCCTTATATTCTTGCTAAAGAATTCAGTAAGAGTGCGACAATTCCAAGTGACATTATATTTTATAATTGTGATATATTTATTTAATCAAAGGAAGGCATAACTATACTATTCTTTTCGTTTTTAATAAACATATAAAAATAATATATCGATATAAGATATTTCAATTATCCTGTATGTACACTAACATGCAAATATTTTGAGCCATCTCTATTTCATAATTAGACGCGTTTGTGTTTTGAAGATGTTAAGAGGTTTAGCCTATATACTTTATCAATTGTATATTTGGAACTTGCGAACTAAAAAAAATTGAGTTTTCGTAAGTATCTTATCTCAGATGATTTGTCAGCAAATTGAAGGTGAAAAGATAGCAGTGCAAAAGTATTTAGCCAATGAAAAACCAGAAATGATGAAGTCATGATAACACGCGCATTTCTAAATAGGAATTCTTCCATCTTATTTACATGACATTAACGTGCTTTGGCAAGACATTATAGGTGAACATAACTTGCTTTTCTTATCGAAAAGCATTGCTAATTTTTTCCGAAACAAAGATATATGTTGTGGATTTGAATGAGAAGATGACTGAACGGTTGGGAATGTCCAGGAGCTGTGATGAAACTGTTCAAACCACTTTTGCAACTACTAAAAATTGTTTAACTGCAAAGAAAACCAGAATATTACAAAAGTTAAATAAGAGAGATGAAAAAATATTTATGTGAGTCTCGGTAGGCAATCCGAAATTAACAGCCATATATGTCCGGGGGAAATGCAGTTCTAACAGTGAGGTTACAGTTTATACAGTCCATAGAGTATTACGAGAAGAAAAATGAATGATCGTTCATCAAAATCCAACAACAAATAAAAAGAAAAAAATTATCCTTAACCAAAAACATCGGGAGAGTAGACTGCAGTAGTCAAAAGAATATTTAACGTGTAATGTTGGAATGTCGTAAAATATAATTCAAGAAACAGTGATATATTTAATAAAATGTATAGACTGATTAGCTAAACTTCTTAGTTACATAGGAGTATAATTATTTGATATCGTTAGAACGCTAGAGAATATGTAAGATGACTAGTTGAAGAAACAAAATAATTACAGTTACAGAAAAAACAAGCAAATTAGGATACTTTACATGTAATGAAGTGAAGGTAGAAGAAAATTGATAAGCGTTGTTGAAAACCTAAACAGCGAAATCTACATTAGTTTACTGCTGTATAATCTGACGAACAGCGAAGATGTTAATTTTTTAAGCTGACGATGCCACTTAACACACATCATTGGCGACAAAAGTGTTATTTTTAGATGAATATGTTCATACATTGAAAGACTAGCCAGTTCAAAATTTTTATCTTAATACAATTGAACAATTACAGCGTAACTAAGAGAACAAATGTTTCTACGAAAACCACCCAATAGCCAAAGACCTTGGGAATACGTTGTAGTGGTAAGAACCAGTTGTCCACCTTACTATCATGACTAAACTGATCCACTCATGATAAGTAGCATTTTTTAATTGTCTTGGAAGAATATAATATTTTAGCAGTTACTTTTCTGAGTAATGAATACTATTGAATACAGTTGAATTCAACGCATTCATTTACGCACAAATACTCTTTGGAAAGGTATTAATCCATCTCTTTTCCCTCCAGTCATAAGCTAAATAGCAGAACAGATTTGGTTTTATAACTTTTGTTGACAAACAAACTACTACAGAATGTTATGGCAACCTACTGCAAAAAACCTTCTCCCCTGTCAGCCATGTATCGCTTGAGAGATGATCATACTCGGTTGTATCACGTATGGCACATAACTAATTGATTGAATAGTAGTGACACTATCGTGTTAAGTGTTATGTCTTTCAGGAACCACATCACAAAATACTGACTGGAAAACAGAAAAAATCTCAATGAGAAAATCTGGATTTTGTTCTATTCAACATTGCATTGACTTGAGTCAATTCTTCTTCTTCTTTATAAGACTTTCCCCTTTAGTCAACATTGACTTCCACTTGATCCTGTCACTTGTCGCTCTCAACAATTTTTCTCTTGGAAATCCCGCTCTTCCATCCAGTTGCTCATGCCTTTCACTATTTACCCGAGCCATCTTTTCTTCTATCAGTTATGTGAGTATTAGATTGTCTAGGTCTCAATAGGTGTCCGAAGAAAATCAGCTGTCTCTTCTTGATGTAAATGACACGAATATAAAATGCATCCGGCAGCAAGGCCTCTGATTAGGAGGTTGTGAGGTGAATGGAACAATCTCTTAATTGCTGTTGTCCCAAGGTCCTACCAGATCTGGAGTGTTAGGAACTCTTTGGGTTTCAGCTATGGGCAAATAGTTGACCCCCAAACTGAGGTTAAGACACTATAAAAGTATAAAAATTGAGTTTTATTAAAATATATTACATAAAATAGATGTTTATCAAAAAATATGCATTTTTGAAGGGAAAATATAACTAACAATAATTTTTGGCAGAAAAAAAGTATTATCATAATACATTATTGAAGGAAAAATTATTACCATCAAAACATTTGTGGATATAAAACTAGACATCTTCACTTTACTAAAAAAAATTAAATGTCATCAAAGTTTGACTTAATGGGTATTTTTTACTATAACTGAACATTAAAAAATACTTTAAACACACAACCTTTTGGTATTAAATAACACAGAATGTTTGATATGCCGTTAAGCAAAACTCAAACACAAACTCTTCTTGATGTAAAGTATGAGTTTTCTTCTAAAAAGCATCTATTATCATTGCTCACGTAGTTAGTCTATTGTATCCTCAGTATCCATCTTAAGAATCGTATTTTTGCTGCCACAAGATCTCCTGAATCCTTGGAGAGATTGTCTAACATTCACTCTCGTGCTAAAAGAAACACTACTAATTGCTAGGTATATATTTTGACTTTTTGTTCTGTAATAATAAAGAAAATTGGCTATAAGAAAATGAGGAACGTTTAATTTTTAACTTAACTAAAGAGTAGATAGTTGAAATATTAGATGGTGCTGGAGTTTCAGCATCACTATGGTTAAGAGGTTTTATTACCCATACAAAGACCATTAAGTAAAATCATATAACTTGTTTTCTGGCTTTCAAAAATCATGCATATCATACTGCTAAACACAAACGATTTGGCAGTAAAATATTTATCAACATGACCAGAGAGTTTTCCCGTTAATGTATATAACACTATTGTATATTACTTGATGAGAGGTAACGTGGAGAATTTGTTGGTCCATTCAATTGTTGCTGCAAACACTACACACTCATACCTTTTATAGAAATGGGATATTCTATAACGTTGAGATAACTGATTACGACGGTACGGTTAAATATTTGGAGCCTTCAAGTAAAAATAATATTATCATGAAGATTTATTTTTCCTTTTATGCTTTAATTTTACAGTGCATAAATAATATCAAATACATATTTTGCCATTTGCTTTACGATTTTCACTTGTAGTGTTTATAAGGCAAAGGTAGATTTGTAATAAGTTTGTGAAAACTTATAAACTAAAAATTCTCATTAGATCTATTATATCTGCTATTAACAATGCTCACTATTAGCTATAGCTATCTCTAAAATATATACACCATTCCTAAGCACCATAAACAGTACACATATCTGCCAACCAGGTGATGTACTCTATAAAATTAGAAACATGAATTTGACAAACTTATCTATGGTAAGTTTGTATATTATATCACCCTATGCAAACATATCCATTACAAATGCTTACAAATTCTTAAAGATAAGAAATGCCTCTACCTATCTACAATATTATAAAATATCTCCATTAACCACTGACAATTTTATTTCTCTTTTAACAACCTTTTTATAAACAAAAAATGTGACTTAACCATGGTGTCTCCGATCAGTGTTGTTCTCGCTTGCCTATTTCTATAGTTCTTAAAATCCAGTTCTTTCAAATATATTATGCTTAAGAATTCTACTACTTACTTAAAATATATAGATGACGTCTTATTATTTTGCTTTCAAGACACTAACCTATTAAACTTAATAACTAAACTCAATAAAGTAGAACCTATCATAAAATTCACATATGAAATTGAAACTAACAATCCTTTACTTTATTTTGGCACCTTAATAATATAAAATAACGAAATTTTGTCTCCATAACACTAACCTATGAAAAGTAGTAACTAAACTCAATAAGTTATAACTATTTATAGATATCACATATTAAATTGAAACTAACAATCGTTTTCCCTTCCTTGACATAACATAATAATTCGTCCGTCCGTTACGCTACTTGCTCTATATACGAGCTTTTACTCCCCCTCTGTCTATTTAAACGCTACTCTCTTTAGCCTTTCACTCACCTTTAAAAAATAGAAGGGTAGTAAAGATTGGGAGAGTAGGAGGAGAAAGCTTAGCAGCAGCAGCTTAAGCGGTATGTATATGTGTGTGTACTGTACAACATAGTAGAATTAGGTAGGCTTGTTTTCGTATCCCGCGACGTAATATCGAAGTTTCTGTCCTCGTTTATACCCTTGGCCATTACTCAGTTCGTCTTTTCTGTTTACAATGGACGCAAGAGCCTTTAAAGTAACTTAAATTATTTTTTAACCTTTTTTAATCCATTCTAACATTTTCGTAATTTTGTCAGAATGTTTTGTTTTGCTTTGAGTTAGCGGCTAAAGAAACGTTACGACTGTTTGACAATGGAAACTTAATGAGTGCATCACCAACTTCTTTTCGGTGACAAACATATTAAATTGGAAATTCTCACAAAAATTAAATAATTGTCGGATTTTAATGAAACTATCAGTACTCATTCACAAATGAACGACACTATTTTTGAAATTATTATCTTTTAAAACATTTGATAAAAATATTTTTTTACCCCTGTTACTCCCACTGCAGCTGGATTCATTAAATCTTAATAAATTTTATATTGATAGCTAACTTTTGTTTTATCTGTTCAATGCAGGACTCATTGGGGAATATAAATCATTTCTTTTTTTTTTTAAGTTTGCAGTCATTATTCGAAAACTTCTCCGAGGAGTAAAATAAAAAATGCAATAAAACTATGATATAATTTCATTTGATAAGCTTTTAATTGCTGGAATAAATAATAACTAATAAAGGACATTATACTCTGAAGAAAAAAAGTTTGATCAATAATAAAACGATTTTTTCAATTTCAGATAGGCAATATAACCACCAATTATTAACTAAAAAGTCTACTCGCAATCAATACTTTGAAGATCTTAAATATATTTATAAAAGTTTATATATATTATTAAATTATTTAATAATAATAATAATAAAAATAAAAACAATTCTTTTAAAATTTTATTATATTATTATTTTATTTATTAAGGCGGTACTATCATTTGTAGTATGACAAATTAAAATTTATCCAGGAAATCATAATTATCCTTTCATGGATATTTCACGGGTTCTGCTAGTCGTAATAATACGTAATAACGATAAATTATAATTTAATGTTTACCGTAAACCTACTATAAAAAAACTACCGTATTAATTTCTATTCCCACCACAGCCAAATAATTAATTCTGGTTTAATTATAGGTTACTACTTTAGAGTCCTCAAAATATGCAATGCCAATTATTTATCTGAAGAAAAGAGATATATTTAACAAACATGTTTCTCTCATACACATACATTCATAAAAAATCGTCAGTCGCTTGTTGCTTGTATATATTATTTCGCTACAATTTTGAACAAAACATTATTTCGTTTTGTTATTCACTAACGTTACCGAAACATAAACACACTTAATTCCTATATAGGGTACGCTTGACACATGCACTAGTTTCGCATGAATACCTTTTCATTTAAAATGTCCATCTATTGATGTGTTGCACGTAACACGTATATGACCAATGAAATCAAACCTCAATGAACATACTGTTTCTATGTACTTTAAAGATTTAAAAAAATCATTCGTCTTTAAATCTCTCTGAAGAAGCTTGTTAAAATGAAACATGTTACAATAAAGAAATTTTTCTCACCTGATCTTTACTTATTTTATATATAATATTTAGACATATTAATATTCGATTAACATGCATTGATTGATTGATTCGTGTTTTGCGGGTTATCAATCTTTTGTTGCTTGTTTAAGCCAAAGCATTTTTGTATTGTAAGAAACATTCTTGTGTTACTTCGAGTGGATACTTTATTTACAGTTTCGGGAGATAATTATAATTTTCAGTAAAAGTC
This sequence comes from Ascarosepion bandense, assembly GCA_037127315.1. Classification (NCBI taxonomy): domain Eukaryota; kingdom Metazoa; phylum Mollusca; class Cephalopoda; order Sepiida; family Sepiidae; genus Ascarosepion; species Ascarosepion bandense. The sequence goes on from JBBBDQ010001402.1 coordinate 125,493, forward strand.
TTACTATTTGTCTCATATATTATAGAAGATGTAGATTCAAAACTTTCCAAAGTTTTTGTCTCTAATTGAATGTCATAAACTTACCTCGCACGCATCTCATGTCAATAGTTTATTCCATGCCCACATATCCAAATTCACAACACATTGTATTTTCAAGGATCATTATTCTAGTTACTAGCCAGTCTCTACGTTGCTTAACTTCGGTGTTCGTACGAGAAAATGGTGTTTCAACGTAATGTGACCGTAAGTTTTCTGTCTTGTGCAGTACATTATAATCCTATAAATCTTTGTGAAAAGACTTCGCGAATATGGTTGTCTGCCGTCTAGTTATGATAGCTGTTTGATGCTTAGAATCTACCAGGGTAAGTCGTAGGTCTTTGTCCCTTGGGATGAAATAAGACAAATCTGGTAACATTCAGAGTGTATCACATACACTTTACGCACATCAAAACTTATAGACCCACGAGTTCTTAATGGTCTGTCATTTAGATACTAGCTAGGTTTGAGGTTGCTTTGATAATCATGAGAAATGCATGCTTCACTGTGTTATGATTGTAAGTTTAGATTTAATCCATTTTCCCATTCTTAATCTCTAGCGGATAACTATTCCGACTGTGATTTGCGATATACAGATAAATTCAAAAACTTATTAATGTTAGTGTAGTGTTATCGTAAATGTTAACTGAAAAGAATAGTCGCTGAAAATCACAGATTTTAAAGCAACGGACTTTAAAGAATTAAATCGTCGTCTTGATCTCGAATAACCACTTTTATATGCGCAGCAGGTGACCTTAATGAAACGTTTTATATCTTCCGGTGATCTAAAGAGACGCTGATTCCGGATCAGACAGCTAAGTGTACGTCTTTAGTTATAAAATTACGAATCTAGAGTAATCACATTTGCACTGGCAAGCACCGGATTATCTCGAAAAAAATATATTGCATGACTATGAAGGCGTGATACTAAAGTGCTAAAATCTTGCTTGCATTAATTTCAACTCTTGTTAATGTCTAAAATAATTCTTTAAACTGACAATTGGCAGTTTAAAGTAGACATTAAAAGCAACAACAACAGATTCTTTTGAAAATAAACAACATTTGGTTTCACGCCCTCATTAGATTCAGTGAAAAGTTTGTCCGGCACATTGATACTACACACATAGAAATACTATCTTTTTAGATGAGCTATATATTGTTATTCTACTCCCATCTAATGATGTTGTCAACTAGTAATTGCATAAACCTGCACTTATACAAATCTTATACATAGACAGATACCGGTTTACACATAATTATACCTGTGTATGTGATTACTGTTGGAATTTTTTATGAGAAGTTCTCATGGCTTATATTGGTACTAACTTCCCCAACTTCTTTTAATTTATTGCAAATTTTCGACTGTTTAATTCTTCGGCCTGCTACAGGTGTCATTCTGGACAAATTTTTGATCTGACTAACCTTTAGTGAATTTAGGATTGGAATATTTTTTTATCTGTGGGGAATGTTTTTTCTCGTCTCCATTAATTTGTCCAGTTTTAAGCGTAACTCAGATTTAGAATAATATAGTTTATATGGCCGGTCCATCGTAGATAGATTAAGGACTACATCGTTTGAACTTTGCGATATATTTGAAAAACATGGTTTAACGGGTGTAAAATCATGGAAGCTCTGTGATTAACTGCTCAATCTGTTAAAAAACACAAAAGATAATAAGATATATAGGCGTTTAACGATGAGTTGCTTTTTAGCAAAGTAGACACACAAAACAGGTCTGTATCTGTAGATGATTGATGTTGTGTGTTTACTAGACTGGAGAGCAATTACTCATTAAACATCAATTCACAAAATGAAATTTAGAATGCAGCTGTTTAGTAATTTTGTCATTTACTTATTTCTCACAAAAATTATTCTAACATTTATTTACTCACGCTCTTCAAGTATAATTTGATCAGCTATCTCCTCTCCCTGTTTTTTTTTTCAATTTGTCCTATGAGTATTAGCTTTTCGGCACCCTCTTTCTTCATTAACCACCCAATAACTTTCAATTTCTTTTTCCTGTGGTAATGTAGATGTTTCCTTTTTTTATATTTTCTCCAAAACCTAGTTGTGGCTCACATGGTCCGTTCAGTTTCTCCAAAACGATATTTGTGTTACTTCAAAATTCGTCTTCATCTTTGAGGAGATTTTCGAGCATTTGCTGCCATATAGGAGAACATTCATAATGCAACAGTTTAGCACTCTTTTCTTTTTTATAAGCTCAAGAGAAATCGGTAAAAGGCTATATGTCCGGCGGTACTCACCGTGCTTACCTGACTGTCACTTTCGGATTAACACATATTAATAATAATAATTGATTACCACTTGTTACTGGAATATATAATACAATGTTAGCTTGATCTGTCACTTTCAAAGTGACACTTATTTGAATTCCGACACATTTCTCTTAACTAGCCGATAGTTTATGTACGAATATAATAATATATCCTTAAATATTTCTATGTTCTAAATATTTTTCCTTAGAAATCAAAAGAAACGTTTGACTATATTCACCATTTTATCTAGGATATATCAATCCGGATAACAATAACGGCGCTACATAACATCCATTACAAAGATTAATATTTCTATAGCAGAAAAGACATAAGATGTTAACAGCTGAGTGTATGAAAATAAATTTAGAGGCATCAATTTGCTAGTATTTTGTGTAGGGATGGAAACCATTAGCAAGACTGTTCTTTTGACACAATTTTATCTCAACATATCAGATTGCACTGTCACGTTATGTTCAGATATTTATATTTAAGCAAGACTTCGTCAGACTTTCTGCTTGTTATTTGCATTTTAAGAGATAACATATTAAATATATTCCAACGGGTTTTAAAGGCCTCAATTTGATAACGAATTAAACCCGGAAAAGTTTATTCTAAAAGATTATTATCCTGATATTTTAAATACTGTTAGGCACTTGATACTCACAGGGAAAAATAAACATGATTCATTAATTGACAAACTACAATAGTTAATGTTTCTTATGCTACACAAGAGCACTTGATAAGGTACGATAAAAGGGATGTGTGAGCTGTTATGAAAGCCTTGTTTATTTAAGAAAAGTATTTGAACAATTCAAACTATATACTGAAGCAAACCACTTGCGGTGCATTGGATATCGGCTCGGAAGGCGAAATCGGGGGAGCCGAGTTCGAATTCTAGCTGAATTCATTGCATTTACTTACGCGCAAATACCCTTGGGAAAGGTATTAATCCATCTATTCCTTCCAGTTATGGGTTAAATAACATGACCGATTGGGTTCTATAGCATTGGTCGGCAACCAGTCTACCACAGAAAGCAATGGCAACCTACTACGGGATAATCTTCTGCCCAGTCAATCATGTCTATTTCGAGACATGATCGCTCAAGCGTGTAGCACGTATCGGACTTAACTGACTGACACTCGGATAAAAAAAATTTGAAGACGTAACACATAAATAGAAAGAAGCATAATACAACGATGTTGTTAATTTTTAGATTTATTTAACTTACACGACGTGACAACCCCAAGTAAACTAGACCTTCTACAATAACTTATTATTTCTACACTTTTAAAATTAAAGTACCAAGATGATAGAGTTTGGATGAAGGTAATCCTCGAGATTGTACTAAAAGAAATCACTCAGAAAATACTAAATGCAGTTGTAAAAAGACAGAATATGCGGTTGTCAAAGAACAGAAGAACATCTAAAGGGGATAACTGTAAATTAGCAATGTCAAAATGGAGTAACTATTGATATAAAACTCTCTGGGAAATATTTTAGCAGACGACGAGAAATTTGACACCAGAATGCGAAAATTCAATGCAACAGCGAAATAGGGTTTCTAAAATTTAATCAAATTGTTCAAAAACAGGAAAATTCTGTAAGAAACAAAGTAAAAAGAGTTGAACTGCCTTGTAATCTCGATTCCCCAGAGCTGATTATTATACTTGCGGCAACAGCGATGTGGTTTTTCAGAAGGATTCTAAAAATAGTTTGGACAAATATTGTGAACAACAAAGACGTTTTTAGTAAAAGGAAACAAAATGAAATATTTAGAATATGACAATGTTGAAATTCCGAGGATCTATTTATATGAAAAGTAGGCCTGGAGAACTTTATATTCACAGGTTATATTGAAGGAAAGAGATAAAAATAGAAATCGTGACTACACCACCTAACAAATTTGTGTAATTAGATGACACAACATCGACGAGGAGGGATAGTGTTATATACCACTCGCGTTTGGTATATACTGCTTCTACTGAAACACATTCACCTTGACATCAACGACTAACACAAGGAACATGTATATAAATATATATTAAGCTATTTTATTTAACTACTTCAGTGACGGTTTTAAGTAGAATGTTAGCCAGCGGAAGCGCACACATACGCACATACGAGGGAGTGACGGCTGGAGTTGTCTTCCTTGCGTTCTCCGCTCTCGACCCGGGAAAATCCAGTCTTATATATAAACCATGTTCTCTCGTGCTTCACCTAATTACGTCTTTCCTGGACAGGCTTATTCGCCAATTGTTGTCTTTGGCCATTTGCATTTTGACGGAATCACATTTTTACTTCTTTGATTATTCAATTTTTTTCCCCAATTTTGGCTTGCTGATCAGTTGAATTCATTGCATTCACTTACGCGCAAATACCCTTGGGAAAGGTATTAATCCCTCTCTTAATTCCAGTTATGGGTTAAATAATAGGACAGATTGGGTTCTATAACCTTGGTCGGCAACCAATCTACCGCAGAAAGCAATGGCAACCTACTGCGGGATAATCTTCTGCCCAGTCAGTCATGTCTCTTTCGAGACATGATCGCCCAAGCGTGTTTCGCGTATGCACTGACTGATGAAACACTTCTTTATTTGTCATTGTTTCCGACACCAAAACACATTTTCGTCGGCTTACTAAAATATAACTTGTTCACTTTCCTCATTATTTATATTTTTCTGAATTTGAACTTTGTTTCTGCAATTCTTCCTATCTGACTGAACAATTTAATTAAATTATATTCGTTTGGTGAGTGTCCGCATTCCATTATTCTATATTTTGTGCGTTTTTTGATACTATACACTTTTATTTTACGGCATTCCAATTTCTACAAAAATCATTTCTTTTTTGCCTGTGACAGGAATAAATTTTTTATGTTCCATTATATTCTGTTTGTCTCCAGCATATATAACAATAGTAAGAAGACAAATATTGCTTGACACTGCAAAGAATAAAAAGTAGTGGTTAAATTATATTCACTTTTTTCTGAAGAAACACAGTACACAAAAAAGTTGCATAATATTCACAAGAACTGACCGAACTGTGCAGGAATCTGGTGTATTCATAATCTTTCTCTTTATAGAAGAATAGCACGATAAGTAATCATGCGCCGGGCAAGCTTTTACGTTATATTTAATGGAAGTTTTATAGTTCAATGATCAATGAGTGAAATATTATTAGCCGGTTGTCAGTTTGATGAGATACACACTATCAGATATTTTCTATTAGCAATCCTACTTCTGGTCGATCTGCTATCAAGACTTCATTCTTTAGCCAAGTGTAAATCACGGCTGCCTACGTTTACTTTGTAGAACAGTTTTCGTCTAGTGGATGCATTTCCGGAAATCGATAAATTTAGAAGTTGAAGCCTTTTATCATCGTGAAACTGCTCACTGACAGATAAGATATTCGGACCGCACTTAACTTTTGTTAAGTATTTTACAAGGATTCTTATTATTATCAGTATGTCAAGAGACGTTAAATATTTTTCAGATACAACTGAGAAATATCTATATTTGAAAACACACATAAGCACACAGAAACATTACGCAATGTTAGGTTGTGTCTACGATCAAAAACAAGAAAATAGCTATTTATAATGTGGTTGCTTATCGGTGTGTATTTCCGTGTATATGAGTGATAATTATACGTAAAACCATGAGTCCAAATAAATGCTGTTTTATCATTAATTTCTGCCTGGATGTGATATCTTTTATAACTGGCTAATCATTAATTAAATGAGGTTTGGTTTAATAATTTTAAGTTAGAGAAAAGTAATTCATTACGTCAAAATATATTGAATGTACATTAATTCCTGATTCTGACAAAATAATTCTGCGTTCACGGTGATAAAGCATATCAGTTTTTCTGCAAGTCTACTGCTCTAAATATTTGCGATATTTATAAACAACAGCGATACAACAAAACAGCATTAGAAAGTAAAGTTATTTATATAGATGCATCGAATCTAAAACATTTAAAGTTAAAGTTAAGGATATTTGTATCTTCAACGTTTCCCGTCGGTGTAGACTGATGCTTTCTGTGTTACGTTCCTTCCCTCGACCCCTTCTTCTTCTATGTGCCGTGTTCTTTCAGGACGTACGTGATCATGGGCATCCACATCTCCTTATTCCTGGAGGCTTTTAGCACACTTTCCCCTGTAAAACTACGCATCCCCTGTTGTGTCATCCACCTACTCAGGCTCTTCAAATATGTTATCCGCTGCTTTCCTCTGTCTGGCATGTTAGTATCACCTTCTCCAAGCCATCCTTCCTCATTGTTCCAGGAACTTTAGTTGTCTCTTCCTGATGCTCAATATTAATTTACTTCTTTTTTCATTCCTTTTCCAAAACCTCATCATTACTCGCATGCTCACTCTACGACATCCGCAAAACACCTAAGTTCTCATAATCTCACTCAAACACTAATTGTTTTCAGGTAAACAACAGACTAGAACTCTTTCAAAACAAAAGCCAAAATATCCTCATCTTCTTATAGAAAATTCAAATATATACAAAATATTAAATATGAGTATCCAATCAAATTTACATAAAAATGGTAATATATTTTAAAAACTGAATAAACGCAAAATAATCTTTCAGTGTTCATAATGTTCTACATAAAAAAACCCAATTCAAACTCAAATAAAAAAAATGGATCCGAACTTGAATAAATATCTTGTACTTGAAATCAGCATCCAAAATAGTTTGTTTAAGCAAATAATCTATACCCAAATTTATACATGCTTCACAGATAACTGAAAATTATACCCAAAATATCATCGATTAAAAAATTCGGCCTGAAATAACTATATCGTGGCAGGTACGTAGAAATAAAAACATTAAACATCTACTTATATGTGACTACATCAATAAAGTATAATGTTTTCAGAAGAAAACGTTTCGAAAAAAGAAACGTGTAACCTATATATTTTCCATTTTTTCATTCAGCTACCCACTAAGAAGTGATTTTCTCTTCTAGACTTCAATTAATTTTATAAACCAAAGATCGTTTTGATAATCGGTTTCCTAATTAAATTGCTTAGTTATTCAAATAAATCAAATTACTGACCTGAAAGACTTCAGCGTCTAAATCAAAACTGATGAAAATGGAATTTACACATAACGGGAAATATTGATGCTACATCTGCCATTACTTATTTTTATTGTTCTACCAGGTGCAACATATATATATATATATATATATATATATATATATATATATATATATGTAAACTTCAGAAACCTCTCTCTACACTTACACTATTTTACGCTAGATGTCTGGGTGAATAACATTCTTTGGTGATACCAGTCTAGACTATAGATAGGACTCTCCATAATATTTCATATCTAACCCACTTCTTATTGTTAGGGATCACTTTTCTTTCAGCTTCTTCTGGACAATACCTCTTTCATCATTACAATTCGAAGGTCAACCTTTGTCTTCCCTACATATTATCCTAATATGCAACCATTTTTTCGCTCAGTATATGTAATGTAGAGCATCCTGTCATTCAGAAACCTTCTATCGTGATTCCCTTTAAGGTTTTGTATTAGGTAAACTGATGTGTGTTGTGGTGCAGTGAATACCGGCTCGGAACGATAAATCAGGGAGCTGAGTTCGAATTACAATTGCATTCTTGCATTCATTTACGTGCAAATACTGTTAAGAAAGGTATTAATCCGTCTCTTCCCTCTAGTTATGGGTTAAATAACAGGACAGATTGGGTTCTATAGTAGTCTGCCGCAGAAGACAATGGCAAACGAGATAATCTTTTGCCCACTCACTTTCGAGACATGATCGCTTAAAGCGTGTATCATTATCTGATTAGGTGAACCGGACAATTTTGCTAGAAACGAAGAAGAGATTCCTGGATTGCTATGTAATATCTGTTCTTCGATATGTCAGTGAATGCAGAAAAATATCATAGATGAAAAAATGTTTGAAGCAAATAAAATGTTGTTCTATAGAAGAATGCTTCAGATATCAGGGATGGAGCATGAGTATAATTATGAGGTTTAGGAGAGGATGGAAAAGAAAAGTAAATTAATACCGAGCCTCAGAAAAAGAAAGCTGAAGTTCCTGGGGCAAGTGATTAGGAAAGAAAGGCTTGGAGAATCTGATAGTCACTGGTCAGATGAAATGAAAGTTAGGGGAAAGCAGCGGATAACATATTTGAAGGGCATGGGCAGGTGGATGTCACAACGGGGGCTGCATGGTTTAACAGGAGAAAGCTTGCTTATAGCTACCAGGGATAGTAAGATATGGAAAGCCATGATGGCCTACGCCTTGAAGGAACTTGACACATAAAAGATCATTAGGTGAATAGTTAAAAAAAGAAAATTTGATGTCAACATTTTTTCATAGTATATCATGGAAATCTAACACAAATTATATTATAATAATAACTTCGCCTTTTCTCCATTCATGATAGATTGTTGCACACATTGTGTGATTCTTCGTTCATTTACAAACCTTAAGGGAAGTTCCTAAATATAATCTATTGCTAAAGAAAGAGGGACAGTTGTCGGTTTACTGAATCACTTCAGAAGGTAACCTTCTAAATCTGATATATTTTATCTATATAAGAGTCCGATTAAACTAAATAAATTAGAGCTGCTATATCTGAACAGTACTTACCCAAATGCCGCTCTCCTACAGGTGAGAATTTTCAATACATTCTGGGTATAGATTATTGTTCACTTTACAATATATACCCTCGGATGTGCGTTGTAGTGCAGTGGATATCGGCTCGGAACGAGAAATCGGGGAGCAGAGTTCGAATTCCAGTTGAATTCCTTGGATTCACTAACTCGCTAATATCCTTAGGAAAGGTATTAATTCGTCTCTTACCTCCAGTTATGGGTTAAATAACAGGACAGATTGGGTTCTATATATTTGGCTGGCAACCAGTTTAGCCGCTGAATGTAATGGCAACCTACTGCGGGATAATCTTCTTCCCAGTCAGTCAAATCTGTTTCGAGAAATGATCGCCCAAGCGTTATCACGTATGACCCTTAACTGACTGACCCTCAAATGCAACGTGACAGGCAGGTCGTAACTCTATTGTTTCATTGTCAAATATTCAGATACGTGTAATTCTGTAATTCCGCGACATTAACCTTCAGTTCTAAAAAACTGTGTTCTACTTCCATGAAGCTAAATCACATTATTTCCGCTTCTGCGTTCCAAATTTATACAGAAAGTTATAATCAGACAGCATTTTGCGAGAACTACTAATTTGTGGGAAAAACTCGTGCGTTTGTGTTTCCCTGAAAGCCTTCTTATGAACATTTTATGACAATGATCAATCGTGAGCTATCATTTTGTCTCTATAATCTGCAATCTAATTTGTTTTCTGTGTTTTAGCAACCAAAGAAAGAAATGGGCAGTAAATCAAAACAAAGAAACCGAAATTGGCTTGAAGAAGGCAGCGGTCATTCATAATATATATTCAAAACTGAACTAGCTCAAAATGATATTTATCGCTTCTTACTTCACCCGAAAAATGGATAGACGATGCATTAAGGATCCTATGAAGTGATTAAGCCGAAACACATTTCTATTCATTCAAATAAAGTGTAAATATTAATTCTACTTCACCAGCTTCGTTTCCCTCACTTACCGCCTCTGGAATTCCCTTCCGTTTATTTGCTTCCCCGACAGCTACAGTCTCCAAGAATTTAAATATGAAGTTAACAGTCATCACCTATCTCACTAACCTGCATCCTCTCTCCCATGGTCCTTTCTCCGTCCACTCCACTCTCGCCAGTATTCTCATCCTTCTTTTACCCACTTCCTGAAACTCCCTATAACCTGTCACTCTTTCTCATAGCTTTTTTTATGCACAACATTGGCAGCAAAATGCTTTTCTTGCGGCGAAATGATTATAAAAAAGATGATTTTTTTTTGTTTTTGGTATAATTAAACTGTATATTTATCCATATCTACTTAGCTGAATAATTGAGAAATCTTTTCAGCAAACTATGTATCCTCCAGTAGATGCATATTTTCCTAACAAGATTTTTCATTTATTCAGGTTAGTAGATGTAAATATACATACAGTTTAACTATAAAAAAATCTACTCATTTACGAGAATCCATTAAAAATAACGTTTAAAAAATCAATTAAAAATATGTCGGAGTTACTTCATTTCATAAAGGATTTTGTATATATATATATATATATATATATATATATATATATATATATATATATATATATAAAAGATTGTACATGTTCTAAAATGTAATTTGTAATAAATATTCACAGCTCTATATTATATATGTGACCACTGTTTTAAATTAATGCTTTGGACGTTGTAAATTTTTTTTCGTTCCTTATTCACTCGTATATATGTATATATATATATATATATATATATATATATATATATATATATATATATATATATATATATATATATATATATATATATCAGATTTAAAATTATTTTACTACTGTTACTGATAAACGTGAATTATATTAATAATTAAAATAGTCATCTTTAAGTACTGGTTTCTAAAATAAAAAAAATGAGGTGATTTACTCAGTATAGCTTTAATGTGACACAGGAGCGAAATTATAGGACAGTAGCAAACAACAATCTCACTAATCAGTCGTAATTGACCCAGCAAGAAAAAAAAATAATAACCATTATATTATGTCGATTTTCGAATCAGAATGTAATTATGGGTTTCTTCTAATTCGTAACGAATTCTCTGAGATGAGTCGTCAGTGATATTTTCCAGGGATTGATTAAAATTTTCGAATTTTTCAACAACAGACTCTTCTGCCAGGTAACTTCGATTGTGTTAATCGCTGGAAACAAAGTCTACGTGCTGTAATATATTAATCCCCTCTTTTTTAATTCTGAGGACGATTGACACTGATGTGTTAATGCTGGTGTTTTATCTCTTGAATTGACACATTAATACGAGGAGAGTAATGATTTATTCTAATAAGCTACAATTGTCATTTGTGGGTTATATATTTTTATCGTGATATACGAGTTGATTAGGCGTCTGTGATATCTTTTTAGAAGACGCCACTCATTTGCAAAAGCAAAACAAAACGGACACTTTATTTGAATTAATGTCTAAACATGGTTATTTATCTCATCATATCCGGCAATTAAATTATGATTCTAGATTCCACTGTGAATGATGCGTCTGGATGTTTTCAGGCGATTAAGAGTAGATAATGATTTTCGTGATAAAAATCCCAATCAGCTGGTAGATCGTTTAGATTCTTCTTAACCGTTAAATACTTCAATGTCTTTTACAGAAGGGCCGAAATATTAAAAAGGAAACCACCTATACTGAATTGTGATTCTATATCACACTGTATTAAAATAAATCTGAGAAAATAAAATATTTTTATATACCAGAACATTGTTAGGAAAATGTACTTACTAAGACGAAAATCTATAGAAAGCGCTTTAATTGCTAAACAACAGCAGTACATTTTCGTTCAAGTTTTACCTTTCTTGAATTATTTTATAATAAAATGAAGGATAATTAATACAAAAATATATATAAAGTTCCTATTTTAATCGAATCAACCCCAAACATGGTAGTGAAACGCAATGGGTTACTGGGTAGGGATAAAGTAAAAACAAACAAAAGATGTGTAATCAGGGTGTCAGTAAAAATGATTAACATTATATGCAAATTTTTGAAGACTAAAGTTGGCTAGAAAACGTGGAGAACTGCCAGAAAATAGGCTTTTAGCATAAAACATACGTTCATATCTAGCCAGCTCAACTGTAAATTGGTGATACCTCGACTAGTACTGTGCTTAAATTCAAACAGTAGGCATGGAAGTATTTATGAAAAAGTCAAAGTTAGCCAAGATTAAAAAGATGGAAAATTGACTAAAACCGAGACACCATATCAGAATCAATAGCATTTCTGGTTCGTATTTAGATTTAATTAAGGATTCCTAAATATATGGCGATAGCACCAGACTATATTTGACCGCAATATTTTAAGAATAGACGAATGGTAGATATGTATGATAAGTTTAGGATAGAAAAACTATTTTGCACGAAAAAGTAATCCAGCTTTCTTAGCAGCTGACCTATAAATGGAGTTAGCATAGTCTTTTCACTTCATGTCCATCAAATACGTTAGATCTAGAATGCGCAATGGTCCTTATCCTAGAGGCTAGTATTAGCCATTATGATATAAGACAGAATTTGATCTCTCAGATCATTAATAAAGAGTAGTATAGTTTAGTACGCGTAAAAATCTGAAAAAGAATTAAACTCTTACTTTAGACTAAATATCTAAACAGAAGTTTTGAAATGTGCGTGCCCTTATCATCCACGCGTATGTGCAGTCACACCAACGTAAATAAATATTCAGTCCGAAGAAACCATAATTTTGATGTTTTTAACGTTTTCATAGACCTTCCTAGCAAGAATACATAAGAAGAAGAAGAAGATGATGATGATGATGATGATGATGCGAGCTAGAATTTTTTTTCCCTTTGGCTCTTATATTTCTATAAAAACATTTTAGTACCGAATTATTAAAGAATATCTTTAACAACAGAGACAAAATGAAAATAAAACGAAAAAGAGTGTGAAATAAAGCACCCTGGAATGATAAACCTTGCAAAGTAAACACAGATAAATTAATTAGAATGGCGCATCGTCCTCTATAAAAAAAGGAGAGATGGAAATTGAAATAAAGGACGCAGAGAACCAATTCATTTTTAAATGATGATGTTAAAGAAACCCACAATTAAACCAGAAACTAGTGTCATCTAATATCGCTTCCATACACTTGGCTGTTGACAAGTGTTTAACTTCAAGATGACAGGTGCGTTTTAAGAACATTTTTCAGTAGAACATATACTACAATTCACTCTTCTCAAAATCTACCGCAAAATGAGAGGAAACAGATTTCAATAATTCCCTTTGTTTCTTAAGATTATGAACACCCCAACTTTCTCTTTACACAATAAAAGGGCCAATATTGTTGACTTGCTTTGTGGTACGGTTACCACAATCTCATCACGATCCTCGAAGAGGAACAGAGAATATACTTTGTGGCATATCAAATTTTCCATCGCTGTATTATGTATTGTAAGTGTTTTTTATTAAAATGGCCGACATTTGTAGCTGAAAAATGGGCGTTATCGATTTAATTTTGATACTGAATTTTATGAAGAAATTACCTCTTACATCATGGAGAAAAATAAAAATCTATCTGCACAGATGAAGCACTTTTAATGAGTTTGGGAATTTTAAGTAGGAAACCGAACAATGAATGAATTCTGCCGCCATATTAATGCCGCATTTTTGAAGCTAAATGCTAAAAGTTGTGTCGTGATAATTTATTCAGTAGTTTAGTCAAAATGTCTCAGAAAGTTGTCGTTCCTAATTGGTGACTTTCCCGTAAACGCGTTTATCCTTTGCAAGGAGTTGTCGCTGAAATATATTAATTCTGTTCTATGACATATAAATTTTAGGAATACATGTAAACATCTCGTCTATCACTAAGTCTTTTAAATAGATTTTATTTGATATGGATGAGAAGAATGTACAGAATGGGATGATCTGTGGGCAGCCTTGAAAAAATAAAAACAATGAAACATTAAGCCTATAATTCCAAAGGGTTCTAAAATGGTTCCCATTGTTGGATTTACTCTAAATTTCAAACATCGCTAGGAGTAAAGGGTGTAAATAAAACTCGTTGTTTAAATAAAGTTTTCGATTTGAAATCTGATATTCAAAAATATATATAAAATACATATTGTTGAACATATTTTTGATGCATGTTATAAATGCATTCTGTATTTTCTATTTATTTTTAATTCTAATTTAGTTTTTTTTTTACTTCATATTTTAATTTATATTTAGTTCATAGGGAAATTTCTAGTTTTTATTTAATTTCTGTTATAATTTATTTTGTCTATTTTGATTATTTTGCTTTGTAATTCATATTGATATCTGTATTTTATATTTAATTCTTATTGAAATTTATTTTGTCCATTAAGTTTTTATTGAAATTTAAATTGTGTAAATCCATATTGAAATTTGTTGGGACTTTTTAAATAATATTTTAAATTGTTTTATCAGCTTTACTTAAGTTCTGTGATTATGAGTTGCCAGGGGAAATTGTACGTCTTCTCAATTTCTTACTGAGCAAATTAGTGTATTTTAAAGAAATATATTTGAGTAAAAAAGACCTAACTTTCAAACCAAATTCCTTTTTATTAGATCTTGTAAAATATTATTTATGGCTGGTTCATTTTCAGTTGTTGGAATGTCCTACAAAATTTTTCCACTATCTGGGTAGCTATATTTCACCTATAATGATATGCATTTTTAATAATTATATCTCAATAGATAATATTATTTAAAAATCAAAAGAGCGATAAAATTGTGAAATAGTGTATATTAACTTCCGTTAAAAGTATTTTAGGAAAACATCCTTTGAGAATAGGATGAAAAGTTTACAGTGTGAATATGAAGAAGGAAAATTTGGCATACATCAATTTCAGATTTCTTATTAATAACAACATATTATTTTTTCCGGTAAACTTATATATGATGCTACAGAGTAAACTACTCGTTCTATTGGTTAAAAGTAGTTAGCAACAAAGATATTGGTTTCTAGTCCAGGCATTGTAATGTTGGGAACAGTTGATAGACATATCAAGAGAATAAGGATTGTGAAAAAACAATTCAAAACCACAGCAGCTACAAAAACCAAGCTTTTTATGATGCATTGTCTTCATAAAACAATATTCTTTTGTCGGGTTTCCTGGAAATATTGATAAACTTTCGTATCTTTCTCATGAAGATGGCATAGCATCCATTAATAATGTAAACCTTTTATAGATAATCAATATACCGAATGCTTTAGCATTCATAAAACTGAGGCCATCACCTTCAATGCAGATAAAAACAATTAAGTGTTTCTTTGGAACAGGTAAGGAAGACTCTTTCTACTGGATGGATTGTGTCTTTGTCTCTAACCAAAAAATATGACCCGCCTGGTGCGTTTTTGATCAGGTATCAAAAGACATGGAAAATTCATTGTGCACAATATCGTTAACTCACGGTACATGCTAATAGCATTGTCTATTTGAAATATAGTCAACTGCACTAACCAATAACATGTGATGAACAGGATCAATATTTTCTGGTGGTGGTAGGTGCAGGAATACTAGACCTTGGGTAAGCCGGAAAACTTACTTTTTGCCTTCTAATGTCAGCTACACATATGTGTTCTGCTGATACATATGAGGTGTCATGTCAATGTTATTCAGCTTAAGGCTCTTTCTCGTCGTATTTGAAAATACCACGATGTCATATTTTGTCCAATTTTAAAGGGAGTCACTGCTTGTTGCATTTGAAGCCATCATTGAAGATTAAGTCGTCAGAAAAAGTGAAGAGAAACAGTGCAATTATTAATAAAAAGTATTTAAATAATTTCACTCAAGACTTTTCTTATCAAGCTGTTATTAAACATATAAAAAGATCCGTTTTTACAGAATCAGTTTGACACATCAAATGATGATATTTTTATTTCCTGACTAAGTTTATAATATTTAACACTTCACCGAAGTCAAGCAACGTCGTGCCTGGCCATTGCTTCAAGGGGTGACAGCAGGGGAAAACAATTCGTGTCAGCTTGGAAGTCTAAGTTGTGTAATGAATGATGTCTCGGAATTAATAACGGAGAAATCATAGAGCAATTCTATTTGGATTTGTTATATACACTTACACGCTAATATATTTTGGATATATATAAAACCACCTTTTCGACCCCTACATATAGATTTATTTAGTAAGACATGTATAGACTCAAACATTATTATCTAAAATAAATTCTTGCAATCTACAATAAAGTTTTTGGCTTCAACTAAACTACAAAGGGTTGACAGGCCATACAAAACGAATAAATCATTCAATCAATTTTTCACTTAAAGGAAACACTTTTCGTTTTGGCACACGTGAATTGGCAGCTCAGCCATTCTTATGCTCTGTGGTCATTAATATGCAAACGTTTGAAATTCTTTATTTCTGCGTCTACCTGAGGGTAACTAAAAACGCACAAAACAAAGATAAGATTAAAGAGAGCAATCTTTTTTCCTTTGAATCTAATACTGCAACTCCAGGTATTCATTTTCAAAAATCCGCGCAAAACCAGCCTGACATTCGGCTTTACCTGCGGTGAATATTTACTTCATCTTTTTCTTTTCCTTTTTTGATAATACGCTGTATGTGACAAAAAGAAACATTTTTGCATCTACTGCCAATCCTTTTAAGGCCAACATCCATATTTCCTGACTGAGAAATATTTTTGAAATTCAGATGTGAGTGTCGTTCAGGTTTCAAATAAACAAAACTGCAATAAATGCGTGTAGAAATAAAACCTAATGACTTAAGCATAAAATATGACAATGTTTTACAACTATTCGTGTAAAATAAAACTATTATCTGCATTGAAAATTAGGAAAAACCCGACGCTACAATTCAATTCACACATACATATGAAGATGAGTTTTAATATTTCAGATTAACTGTCTTGTATAATTTATCTAAGAAAAACCTTTCTGCATTCCATCTTAATGGCTAAAGCTTAGCTATAAGAGAGTAACGTCCTTGGTGACTAACTTTTTCGGAGACTATATTGAATTCATTGTCAGGTTAACTGCTAAGATAGTTGAATCATCCAATGGCGATAAACAATTTCTACAACATGTAATAATATCTGTACACATACCATTGATTTTTGTTTGCTGCCACATATGATTTTATTACTACTGCTATTTATCTGGAGCTTCTTAAGAAAATCCAAAGAAGAATCAGCAACTGGTCCTGGTCTTTCGTTTAAGTCACTTTTCCAAGGATGTGGTTTTTAGAGAGTACATAAACGTTTTGAATTTCAGCGAATTACTAGACTGACGACGAGGTCTCATCAATTTACAGATGAGATGGTTAGATGTAACCGCATGTTCTATGATAACAGTTTATTTTCTCGCTCTTCCCGCCTACGAAAATCCATTCTAGCTTCATGTTTTTCAGCCAACATTCATCTTCAAAATTTTAAATAAAATATCAGACACAATCTAATGTCTTTCTGATTATTTTTTCTTTGTTCTCACTCTTAATAATATTTATGTTTCTAATTCTTCCACACACAGTAACCAATTGTGTCTTTACTGACTTGCAAGTGGTCAAATCGATTAAAAATATTTTGTCGATCAATTTTTTCAGAATATAATGTGTAGTATGTAACTAAAGTATATATTTATTGCGGAATATGCTCATTATTATTTAACAAATATACGCTATTAATATCTGTTTCTTTTATGTGTATTTCATTTTAAAATATGCAAAAACTACTTTCTCAATAGGTTATTTTATTATTCTTATCGAGATGTGTTGATCAGAGTAATAGTATACTTATATTATTTAATACGGTTGCTTAGCAAGGTAGATGAAATCCTGAAAGTATCTTAAAACCATACCCAGGTTTACCCAGCTCTATGCATGAAATTAGGGTGAAACAATTATTTTGAAGCGGTCGGTGGATTCTCTCGGACTAAATGAGACAAACTTTTGACAGAGGATTTGAACGTACTGACGTTTTTAAACTACGTATTATGTACACAACCCCAGAAAATGTAAGGAAGGTTCGCTCATCTTAGTGACAACACATAAAGAACAGGTGTGTTCTGTGAATGATGAACAAACACAAGATATGCCCCAGGAGACGTCTGCGATAAGGATTTCTGACCACCTTAACAGACTTACGTATAGGAAAACAAATACCTATTATAATTACGTTGTCATCTTTTATCAAATTTCGATTTCTGCGATGGCCGCACTACCTAGTAAGTCTGCGAAAAAACCTAAGGCAGGTCGTGGTGTGTTGTTATTGCTCCATTTCATGTTTTTTCTATGTCCCCTAAAAGTTCTTAGCGTTACATAGTCAAAGTTCTCTTTACTGAGTGGGCTGTACATAAGCTGGGGTTTCCAGCGATTCTTTCAATGTGTTGTTTTATTCTATTCTTTATCATTCCAAGTGTAGCTACTATCACTGACACGATACTTGTTTTCAATTTTCACATCGTTAATATATCAATTTCCAGGTTTTTTATTTTGACAGTTTTTCGAATTCCTTGGTTGATATGTTAAAATCCGCTGTTCAAGCCATATCAATTAATAGGCAAGTTTTTTCTTTCTGGTTTTTAACAAAGATTTCCGGCCTATTTGCTTCAATTTTTCTGTCTGTGTAGATGGTGTAATCGGATAGAATGGTGACATCTTCTATTTTTGTAACCGGTGGTGGGTGGTGATCATACCAGTGTTTGTTTACATATTTTCCCTAGTGTTTGCACATTGTCCAATGTAAATATATCCCCAACTCTATCGTGACGATTTTTATATTCATTTGGGGCAACTACAGAACATCCTGAAATTTGATGGTCTATTGTTTTTTGGTATTTATCACAGAACCTGCATTTTGTATCCACATTATTATGTATGATATTTGCCTGAAAGTTCCTTGTGAAAAGATTTTGGACTTGCGCTGCAAGAATAAAGTATTCAGTCTCAGATTTTAATCCAGATGCACGTAACCATCTATGAGTATTAACTTTATCAAAATTGGACTTATCAGCACGTTCTGGATATTGGCCATGCAGAGGTTTGTCTTGCCAGCGGTGTTTCATCTGTTCAAGAGCTTTAACCTTGACTCTCTTTTTCATATTTTTTGCTGCAATAGTTGGTTCTTGACTTTCGTTTAGCTTTTCTACAGAATGTACTAAATGTAAATCTTGTTTGTATTTACTGCCTTCTTTCATTATTGAATATTTTTTCTTTCTGTTTTCATGTTTTTTGAAAAATTTTATCATCTACCTCTTTGTTGTTTCTATGTATGTTAGTAAGCTAATCGTTTTTGCCTTGTATGACAATTCTACAATTCTAGCTGAATAAGACATCTTCCACCTACTTTATGGTCTACATCTGTCTTTCTTGTTTTAGAATCCATTCGTCTGATGTCGTTTAGAATCCAATTCAAGAATTTTGAAACTATATTGCACCACTGGGATAGCAAAGATATTAATGGACATAATAGTAAATAAATTACGTTCCATCCTCGCTGAGAATACTTTGTATTCGTGGTCTTGTCCTAGAACAGAGTATATTCTAATCAGTACATTTGTTTAGTGGTCTTATGCAATTTTGAATCGTAAGAAATACGCAAAAAAATAGTGAATGATTTCATTGCAAAGGGAAACGACATGGCATTCAGTTAAGTGTCATACGTAATACTGTCTTGGGTAATCATGTCTCAAAAGACTAACTGATCAGATGTTGTCACACTGAAGGTTGTCATTAATTCCTCCGGTAAACCGGTTGCCTACCAGGGCTATTGAACCAAATCTTTCCTGGATTTATCCCATAGACGGAAGAAGAGACTGCTTAATAACCTTCCTAGGATAATTGCGCGTAAGTGAATGCAAGTAATTCAACTGGAATTCGAACACTGCTTTACGATTCATCTTTTCGAGACTATAAACTCGATGTAAAAAAGTCAATATAATTGTAAGTATAATGCATTTTTTATTGTATTATATATATATATATATATATATATATATATATATATATACGTTTTGTAAGGTAACATATTGAAGTTAACACGCATTTCTCGTAATATACTCCTTCTTGCAAGAACATATAATCACATATAAAACTTTTTTCCTCTCTAAATCCTGTAAATATTTTACAAACACTGAGGCACTCACTATTGCATGTGCTTTCACGATATGTTATATATATATACGTTTTGTAAGGTAACATATTGAAGTCAACACGCATGTCTCGTAATATACGCTTTCTTGCAGGAGGTTAACACGCATTTCTCGTAATATACTCTTTCTTGCAAGAACATATGATCACATATAAAAAGTTTTTCCTCTCTAAATCCTGTAAATATTTCACAAACACTGAGGCACTCACTATTGCATCTGCTTTCACGATATCTTACGTTCTCAATTGAATTCTGCGATTGTGCAATATTAATTATATGTCTGTTATCAGAGCATGAAAGTGTAAATGATCATCCTCCAGGTGATTAAATGTCAGTCAGTTAAATGCCATCCGTGATACACGCTTTGGGCGATCATGTCTCGAATGAGACATGACTGACTGGGCAAAATATTATCCAGCAGTAGGTTGCTATTGCTTTCTGTGGTAGACTGGTTGCCAGCCAAGGCTATAGAATCCAATCTGTCTTATTGCTTAACCTAAAACTTTCTAAGTGAATGCCAGGAATTCAACTGGAATTCGAACTCGGCACCCCGATCTCTCGTTCCGCGTTGATATCCACTACACCAAAACGCACATCTTGTACTTGTCTGGAAACTTAAATGAAGAACTCCAATGAGTCTTCATAGTATTTCTTACAGACGTCACGGTGAGCGCCTAAGCAAGACTTTATATTATAACCGATAAAAACCGAGTTATAGCAAAAAGATTTATAGATAACAAAATAGACTTGATCTAGTGAAGAGAGTTCATTGAACCCAGTGCATCCGATTTTGGAAGTTCTAAGCCAGAATAAATAGAGTTTTAACGAAAATCTGATGCTGTGTTTAACAAGTTATTCTGTGGTGAACCATGGATTATATAACATTCGTTACGCACTAGGTGCTCTATCATTTTCGCTAATTAACTTATTGCACCCTCTGTTATTTTTCTTCTTTTTACATGTTCTGTATTTTCAGATTTAGATGGTTTAATGGTTCTTATTATGTTAGTATGGTATGCTAATATTTAGTAGCCTTTGTAGCGGTCTGGATAAGTTTGATATTGGGGCTTTTATCATTGGTTCTACATTATTGCTTATTAGCGTCACCTTATTTTCAGCTCACAGCTACAAATGCACTCATATTCCGGTAAGAAATATGTAGATTTATCTCGGAATAGTATTCGGGTATGCAGACATAAACCACGGTACATTTAAACGTACGTACACAACTAATCATTTTTGTAAAAGTTCTGCCTGGGCTTGATGGTACTCAGAAATTCTTATTCAGATCATATGTCCTCTGACATCCTACAAATAGAAGTACGGAACAGAAGACGTATGAATTATGTTACATTAATTAAACGTCAAATTATTAAAACTCACTTTAATTTTTGGATAACAAAAGAACTCCCAAATTTCTTGATGACGGTCTCAGACTCAACACGGAACTCTACAGCGCAGAAGATTGTGCAGTCTTGGGTGAAGACTGCGGCTGTTGGAAGGCCCTATGTCTCGTAACACGATTCTGCACCATGCATGACAAGTGGAACTCAGTCATAGTTTTCAAACAGTTTCTCCGATTACATCATGACATAATCTCTAGCCGCATAACTATCCAGACTGCTAATATTTGATTATTATGTGCAGAGCCCTGATAAGCTAGAGACCAAAGAAATCTGTTTATAACACCAAAGATGAACTGAAGGCAAGGATTATGGCAGCATTCACCAACTTAAGCAAAGAGACTGTTAAGAAAGCATACAAGAGATTCTGATGTCGTCTGGAGACCGTGGTAGATGCCAATGGAATGTCGATTTTATAAAACAATTTTACTCTTTAGTAAGCCAATATATTTTTGTTTAATTTTCGAAAATATACCTGTTCAAATGAGATGTCAGTGTTATTTTCAGTGACATAAAAGACAATTTATCCATCTCATCCTGTATTTAAATAAAAAAATATTGTACTTTTTATGGAAACATACATTAATAGGTGAGTTAAGTACATTATATACGGGTGTAGAGAGTAGTTGATGAAGCATCCTTCAAATAATTTCGATAACTATCTACCACTAGGAGGCAGAGGGTGGGTCTACAAGTAATTGAAAGAGAATTAGAAGGTTTTAGTGAGGAAAAGGGATCGAAGTACAATAAAATATCGTGGTTTAGGAACCCAGAAGGTGGAGATTGACGTTGCATATTATTTTTTAAATATTTTAGGTGGCAGGGAAGATAGAAATCGAAAGATATGTTATAGGATTAATAGTGGTTTTATTTAACTAGTCTAACAGTAAAAAAAATGAAATCATGTTGTCAATCTAGCAGCAATCTGGACAGTTTCTTAGTTAAACTGGTTAATGCTGCAATAATCCTTGCCTTTAACTCATCTTTACCCCAGGCACATAATAATCAAGACGATTGCACTCTGGTGGTTTACGTAGCCAGATGCACAGTGTGATCTGGTCGCAGATATTGTCTGACAGCCATGACTAGGTTCCACTGTTTGTGTAGTATGGTGCAGAGTCATGTTGCAAGACACAGGGTCTTCCAGCAACTATTTTACCCACAGTAGCACGACATCGGTGTTGAGTCTGAGAACCTAACCAACGAATTCGAGAGTTTTTTTTATCAGAACGATTACAGTGAGAATTTTAAGCTTCTGAAATTACGTAATCACCAAATCTTTCTGAATCCTATGTACTCTTCTCTGGTTGTAACCTCAAACACTCTGAAAAAATCGTAGTGGTACTTCCGGTACGAATACAAACCATTACTGCTTGCTGTTTATCAATTTCTGGTGAAACGATTTGCGTCATGGTACTATTTATCTCTCAGACGATGTCCAAATGCCCCTACTCTACTGTGCAATCGAAAAATTCAATAACAAATGACGTACATGCGCGAAACGAAAAAATATAAAAGCGACAATTTACATATCGAATTCTGTATGTGTATATTTATTATATTTATTATAAGGATTTCAACTGGAGCCGAGTTTGAATTCCAGTTGAATTCCTTGCATTCGCTTACGTACAATTACCCTTGGAAAAGGTATTAATCTGTCTCTTCCCTCTACTTATGGTTTAAATAATAGGACAGATTGGGCTCTCTATCTTTGGCAACCATTCTACCGCAGAAAGCAATGGTAACCTACTGCGGATAATCTCCTGCCCAGTCAGTTACGTCTCTTTCGAGACATGATCGACCAAAGCGTGTATCACCTATGGCACTCAACTGATATTTATTATATATCTACGCATGTATGTATTTGTGAATATCTATTTGTTCCTGATTCTGTTTGTATCTAAGAATTTTCATCTGTAGACCTGTGTGTTTGTGTACGTAAGTGTCTGTTTCTTTCAGAGTGTATGTGTTCGTGTGTGTGTGTATGTTTATATAAGTGTGTGTGTGTGTGTGTGCATAGCGTACATAAAATAAAAAGAATACATGAAACTTAAAAATGTGAAAAATTCCTCAGAGTTAAAAATAAGTTATTATTATTATTGTTGTTGTTGTTGTTATTAAAATAAACAATAAATAATTTTACTATTTTCCAACAAATGTGTTACCATTTTCAATACAGGTTTTCACTGTTTCATGTAAATTCACATTGCCAGTGTACACATATCAGGTGTTGTCGAACTTGTATCTCCTTCAAGGAAATTCTTTCAATCCCGAAGTGGCTAGTGTTTTCTTTTAAATATTATTCTCAATAATACTAAAAGCAAAACAAAATAGAGAGGCGTGATATCATGGGATATGTAATCAGTGATATCCATCACCAAAGGCTTCGATTTTCTTTCCAACTGTTCCCAGATTAGACATGGGTAATATGCAGGTGTACAGGTTTTACTGAAAAGATCTGTGTTTTCTAATAAACTTTTGGAGTGATATGGAAAAAAATAATCGTCAAATACGTTTACGAATTTACTGCAGAAATATTTTGATCAACGAAGAACCTATTGTTTCCCATCCAGATAGTTAATGTTTGGTCTGAGTGATATTTACCGAAAATGTCTCTTTATGATTCATTGCGTACAAAATTCATATTTTATTTGAAAACACAAATTTTGCAGTTGTATTATTAACAGACATGCATACATAGGCATAGACACAGCTGTATGCATATTATATAGATATTCTTTTATTTATAAAGGAAAACTCAACACGTCATTTAAATTGGTAATAAATTATAATTCATTTCAATGAACTTAATTACCACATTTAATCAAACGAGACAATATTCCTTCCATTTGGCACAAAAAATTGCCAGAATAAGCATTTTCTTCAACTGAAGAGAAAAATAAAATAATAAAAAAATAAAAAATAAAAAGAATGTATAAGCATAAACAAATTCACATTTGTAAGTATATGTCGGAATATGCGCAATCCTGCATATGGATATAAGTTAGTGTACATGGGTGACTTAATTTATGGGGTTACACATAGACACGTATCCATAGAATTAGAAATAAACGGTTAATTGCTTAGCGGTTAACATCATCACGGTCAACATCTTCACGACTGGTCTGAATCCCACCAGCTGATCTATTGTCTATGCCTATGTCCTGAAACTCTTTTTCTTTTTAACTCTTTTTTTCCTTCTTCTTTCTTATTTTTTTTTTTATCTTTCTCTTCAGGTAGAGATAATGCCTAATCCGCCAAATGTTTTTGTACCAAATGGAAGAAATATTGTGTGGTCTGATGAAATGAGCTAATTTAGCTCATTGAAATGAATTATAATTTATAAACAATTTAAATGACGTGTTGAGTTTTCCTTTATAAATATCATATTGCTCTGGATAACATCCATTGAGCTCTCTCTATAAATATAACAGTTAATATTTTATATTAAGTTGATCTTGTTTGATTAACCTCGCCGTTTACGTACTGGACACACACACACACACACACACACACACACACACACACACATATATATATATATATATATATATATATATATATATATGAAGATCGCTGAAAGTAGGCCACGTCGAAACTAGTCAGTGCTTTGGTGACTGCTTATGAATACCAGGTGCTGCAATGTTGGAGGTGCGTTTAGTGTAATAGATAATGGCTCGAAATCATTAATCGGAGAGACAAGTTCAAATTCCCGTTGGTTTCGTTTTATTAAAATTCACGGAAATAATTACCCTTGGTAAACGTATATATACATATTCAAAAATATTGTCTAAAAAACAAACAAATTCTTTTTTTTTTTTGAGGTTTTAAATAACATTCAAATGTTTGATAAGAAATTAAAAAACAATCAAACTATTATCTATATCAAGAAACTTTTAAGACAGTTTCATAACACGGAAGCCATATTCAAATAATCTAATAAATAGAATAGAATAGAAATGTTTGCCCACAGATAGAGGCAATGCACAAGTGAGAGTTATTTAAATTTCATGGCGATGTAATGATAAGTGGATTAGAAATTTTCAAAAAATAATTATCTTCGGAAATGGCCTTAAAAATATACCCTGTTAAACAAATTATGGTTACTTGCAGTTTCAGAAAGAGAAAGCAGCATTCAATTATTCATTACAGTTCAAACATTTAGAGCTTTATCTTTGCCAACAGCATTTGTAAGTGGATATAACGCAGCTGACTGGTATTCGAACTTGTTTCTCCGATTTCCAATTCCGATCTTTTTCCTTACACCACATCCAAGTATAAAGAAACTTATATTACCAAGCGGTCACCCAGCTAAATACTAACAGAGCTCGGTATTTATTAAAGATCGTACAAGTTACCAGAAGAAAGCTGTGTACTTTTGGAAAATATGAAAGTTTACGAAATGTTGAGGTTAGATTGATTAAACTTTGCATTTGTATTCGTATTTTCAGCATTTACGAAATTAATATGAGTAAAAAAAATGCTATAAAATTATCTGCGGCTTAATTAACTAGAATAACCGATGATAAGCTAAAATAATTAATTAATGGTTAATTGTACATATTGATCTTGATGGCTCCTAAATATATAAATTTGTCTTCCGCATCCAATAAATGCAGTTAACGCCATATTGGTAAAATGGAATTTACTGGTTGGTCTTTAACCACACATTATTTAGCATTGATGAATTAGACTAAAATCTCTTTCAATAAAATTTGAAATATCAACATTTTAATATATTTAAGTTTAGTACAATAATGATTAACAAGAAAACAAGTATGACGTTATAAAACATAATATATTTTAATGATGATTGTACCTGACTCCTACTTATCCTCTAACTTTACATGAGAAAACGACTCCCACTAAGACGCATTCCCAATCAGTAAAATCTTAAGCTTTATAATGCTTGGCTTCAGCCGTTAGCTTCCCCACCTATCACCATAAACCGTACCTATTACTTTATAAACCTTCTACCTCAAGAGCTCTTTGATTTTGTATAGTGCGAACATCATTGTAAACAAGAAATAAAATAGCACGAATTTTCGCCGGTATTTCAGAAAAAGTAAATCCTCGGTCTGTTGTTTACTAAACGAAAAGACAAAAAGAAATCATTAAAACCGAAAACGTATC
Organism: Ascarosepion bandense; assembly: GCA_037127315.1. NCBI lineage: Eukaryota > Metazoa > Mollusca > Cephalopoda > Sepiida > Sepiidae > Ascarosepion > Ascarosepion bandense. The sequence continues at coordinate 152,126 of JBBBDQ010001402.1, forward strand.
TTTATATTTGCATCTTGTACCTTACCAGAATTAAGTGTCACAAGGTTCTGTGAATAAATCAGTTTCATGTGTAAAGACTTATTGAAAAATGTAAGTGTTTAACTAGTCTAGTGTTTTTAATGATTTCATTTCAGAATTCGATTTAAGGAATCTTTTAATTAATGCTTTCGATATGCGAGAGATAAAGAGATTATGTATGCTTATCTGTTATAGAAACTGAAGTGTACAGCGCAAACCAAGATAAAAAACATGGAAATAAAGGTTAATCGGCAGAAATCTGTTCTCATCTTTATAATTGCAATTTCATTAAATGTGTTTTTATATACTCTGCAATATGGCCACTTTAAGGTTTCAGCTTATAAAATAAATGGTCAGTATTAATTATTCAATTTTAACCATGATGATTCTTTTGGATCTTCAGAAGTGTTATGTCGTGAGTAAGAATAAATAACTCAACAACAGGAATAGGTTAATTGTTGTATTCTGTGAAAATAGTATTTACAAAGGTTATTAGTATCCAATACAAGAATAAAGTTTAATCGTCCCAAACGTCGTAAGACGTAGTATGAGCAATGGGTACTTCCGGGTCGTCACCGGAAGTCTACGACTGACTTGTCGATCGGCTGCTCGGCACGCTCTATTTATTTTCTGTATAAATACAAAAAATTGTGGCACAAGGCCTAAAAGGGGAGGGGGAGAGGTTAGTTCTCGCTTAACTATCCTATGCATAGCTAAACACTATCACGACCCATTCACTCGTTACAATTTGCACAATCACCAAAAGAACCCATCCATCTACTCCCAATCCTTCGAACACCACAATGCCAGAAACTTACAAGGGACACCTAAAAAGTGGGGGAAATTAACCCATGGCAATAAAAATGTATTTATATATAATATAAAGTAAATGTACAATATAATGTACAATATTATAAAATATTTAATGAAAAATGAAATGATGGGAGGGGAATGAACCCAAAAATCAACTGAAAATACAACAAATTTTTAACTAAAATAATAATCAATGTTAGCACGAACCGTCCATCCCAGAAAAAAGAGTGACCACTGTATTCCGCCAAACGGCGAAATCAAGAAGCACACTCGCTAAGGGAGTGGGGAGGGTTCCACAGGAATCCACCCCGATGTAACCAGCAGATCTAAAAGAGAAAATCAAGATTAGCCCCGTTCAAGCGAACCAGGCTCTCCACATTTACCCACCTTTTGCTGAAGTCTGTCGAAGTCAAACGTTTCCAATCAGTTCTAATCTTTATTTTGAGCTGATGCCCAAAATATCGGATCAGATCCTGATGTGAAAGACGCTGACCTCGCAAGACTTCCTCCATTCGCGTCGTCCAAATCACCATTCGAGCCGTGGCTAGCAGCGACAGAAACACCATACGCTTCATCCCAGAAAACGGGGGCGACACATTGTCACAGGCGAATGCAGGATCAATGAGCACAAGCTCTCGCGGCGCGATACGAGCAGTCAACTCGCCGATCAGGTCCCATAGAGGGCGAACCCGCGAACAATGGTAGAAGGCGTGCGAAGCCGTTTCTTCCAAGCCAAGGTTGCAGCGTTCATAATCTGGTAAATCCGCCAGGCCACATATGAAGACCTTGTCATTGAGAGGCAAGCGATTCCGAGCTAATCGCCAGGTGGGCGAAAACTCAGAGTTGTTGAGATAATCACTACCTGGCGCCCAAGACCAGAACGAGCGATACTCATCCTCCGACAAGCGCAGCACATCACGTAATGAATCCTTGGCGACGCCCTCCACTAACCCACGATAGAAGACTCTCCTAGGCCGTGAAAGGTCACTGGACCGTGGAATGGCCCGCAGGGCCGCCAGACATTCGAGGAGAAAACTCGATCGCTCTCGAGGCTTACGGCACCGCCTCGAGATGGGGGGGGAGTGATAGTAAGGCTAGGGAACATGTCCCTCACTATCCCCCTAAGCAATGAGTCTTCGGAAATCGCTCGCCTGAGAAAAACCAACCTTGACGCAACCTTATGGCCCATCAGGTATGGCATTCCCAGACCTCCATGACACGGACGTTCGTAACAGATACATTTGTCGACATAGTGTTTGCGTCCTCTCCACAGAATGGAGAATAGCAAACGCTCGATCGCCTTCCTAGGCCGTTTACAAAGTAGAAGTACTGACAACTGGTAAAGGATAATGGGAAAGACGGATGTAGCACACGCCTCAGTCATACCCTTTAAGGACAAATTCCTTCGACGCCAAGTCTTGGCCGACGCGCCTACCTTTGCCAGTACTTCAGACCAATTTTTCTCCAACTGTAGGTCGGGCACGAACCACACTCCAAGAATGCAGACCGGGCCGTCCGTCCAGTCGAAGGGCCCCGGGAGGGTAACACCCTTGCAGGCGCCTACCCGCAAGCCGGACGACTTGTTGCGGTTAATCTTGGCCCCTGTCACCTGTTCGTACCGTTCAAGCGCCTTCTGTACCACCTCGATGTCCCTGCGGGAGGACACGAAAGTAGTGACGTCATCGGCGTACGCGGAAACCCTGGCTCGAGCACCACCAGGGACAGCGATTCCACGTAGGGCCGGACTGCACACCCTGTCCCTTAGCCGGCGAAGGAGGGGCTCCAACGCCAAAGCATAAAGTAGGGGCGACAGTGGACAACCCTGTCGGACCGACCTAGACAGCGCCAGAACGCCCGACTACTTTCCGTTCACCTGTACCACAGCCGTCGGGATTGATACAGGAGGCTAATCCAGCGGCGGAAGTTGGTTTCGAATCCAGCTGCCTGCAGGACAGCCGCCAGGTAACGATGGTCAACCCTATCAAATGCCTTGGACTGATCTAAATGGATCAGCGCGGCTTCGTCGTCGTCTTTTAGCCCCTCTATGATCGTGCCTATCAGATGCAGGTTGCTCTGAATTGTTCGGCCCTTCACAGCACAAGTCTGCTCAGGTCCCAACAGAGACTCGGCAACTAATTGCAAACGATTTTGCAAGATCTTGGCCAAAATATTTAACTCTGTGTTTAGCAGAGTTATGGGCCGGTAACCCTCTAGCTCCCTCCCAACATCCTTGCCTTTTCTCAACAGCGTGATCACACCCCTGGTGAACCGTTTGGGGATGGACCCCTGCCGGAACCAGTTGTTGAACACGACAGTCAAAATCGGGACAAAGATGTGCGACAGCCTCAAGTACAATTCATAGGGCAAACCATCGTGACCCGGCGATTTGCCTCGTCCGACCTTCTTCAAGGCCGCGTAGACTTCGCCCTCCGTAATCTCTCCCTCGCAGCTAGCTGCATCAGCCGGCAAAAGCCGGGGGAAGTCAGCCAAATAGCTACGAAACTCCTCATCACGGAGACCAGGCTCCTTGGTAAACAGGATCTTGAAATGCCGCCGAAACGCCTCGCACATGTCGTCAGTCGACCGCAGAGTGTGTCCCTCCGGGTTGCGAACCTCTCGAAAGTACCGGTCGCCTCCGCAGCGAATTTCTTCCTTGCGCAGTTCTGCGCCCATGTTCACAGCTTCGGAAGACATCTTGCTTAACTTATGTCTAACTACATGGCCCATGTAACGATCGCTATTCGACCGATCCACGGCCTCCTTAGCTATGGCTATCTCTAGGGGTCCCCACCAGCCACCGCCCGGAAGTAATTAGCTCTAAGTGTCTTCACCTTGTCAGCATTTGCTGAACAGGGTGGTGAAAGACCTAATACTATTCTTAAGGTTCTCCTACCACTTATTCCCGATGACTCCCCCAGTTAACGCCCGCTGCACTAAGTTAATTAGCTGGCGCCGGAAGTCCCGCCTGTCCAGTAAGGTCACGTTGAACTTCCAGTAACCAGCCATTCTAACCCTATTTTCTAAATTTACCCGGGCCCAAACGAGTTTGTGGTCCGAGTAACCTAGCCAGTGGAACGTGGGACAATCTAAGAAATCTCGACTTCACGAACTAACATTCTATCAAGGTAGCTAGCCACCTTGGTATAAGGCCAACTAATAGCCCACGTCCACATTCTCCCGCCCTTGTGATCGGCCCGGTATCTATCGACTAGACCGAAGTCCTCGATCAGATCAACCAAGCTACGATCACGTACCTTCCCTATAGCTCCCCACCCTCTATCCAACTTGGGGTCCAGGATGGCATTCCAGTCCCCCACTAAGACGAGTCGCTTGGAATCCACCAGGAAGGGCTCCAACCGCCGAAAAAACGAGACGCGCTCCTCCTGGTCGTTGGGCGCATAAACCGCAACAAGTCGAAACGCATTGCTTTTCACTGCAATATCGGCCACGATCAGCCGGCCCTCGGCACCGACATGGACAAGATCCACCTTCGCGTCTAGGGTACGCTTGACCAGCAAAGAATCTCTTCTGGCCAGCCGGTTCCCATATGCTGAATAGACGACAAAGTCGTTAGACAGCACACAGGCATCGACCTTGCAAACAAAGTGAGTCTCTTGGATCGCGGCGACATCCACGCCGAAGGACAAGAGGTCCCGAAGCAGGCGGGCAGCCTTACTCTGATCCCTAAGGCCCTTCGCATTCAAACTGGCTAACTTAATTGTCATCGTTTAGACCTGTAAAGAGAAAGCAGAAAAATTACTTCTGGTCACATACAGGGCGAAAGTCTGTGGCAACAGGGACCCCGACGGATTGTCCCAGAGATCCAGTGCCAATATCGGACGTAATTCGTCCGTCCAGGACAATGCCGCCGACGTCCATAGGGAACGTTAGTTTTATTGCCCTATATAAAGAAGGATGGAGGATAACCGGGACCCTCCCAGCACAAAAATTGGAAAGTTTTTGTAGATATTTGGACCCTATCTGGGCCATTTTTATATTAGGACATGCTTCCACAACCCCCTGTAGGAAGTCCCACACTTTAAGGTTTCCCCCGTTGTTACGAATCAGGGTCATTACCCCGGGGGCATTGTGGAAATTTTTGGGGTACTCAATCGACTTTCCGTCGATTGACAATAATTTGAACAGTGGCCTTAGGAGGGCCTTCTTCTGCGTAGAAAGGTCCCTCTCTAAGCCTGACCTGTCAACTTGACAAATATTGTCCCTAGTGAAGGGATTAACTCTTTTCTTTTTCTTCTCTTTATGAGAAGGTTGACTCTTGCTAGGGGAGGATTGACTATTTCTAGGGGATGGGTGTTTTCAATTGGGAGGAGGGGGATTCCGGTTGAGTAGGGTTATTTTCTGGGTGGGGAGTGTGTTGTAGGGAAGGAGTTACAGTTTGGAAGGGGGGTGTCGGTGAAGGGATGATGTAGCTCTAACTGGGGATGCAGACTGACACCTCCCCTTTACAGTTACAGTTTTTATTGGGGATGTAGGGGCGGATTGGGCTCTTGCTGCAACCATGATCCGTTCCGCCCTGCCACGTTGAACATCGTTCACTTTCCCCTTCTTTGGTACTCCTTCTTCCTCCTCCTCACGCCCTCTCTTCAACGATGAGGACCGAGGAGGAGGAGGCATTTCCACCTCCATAGCTTGTTGTTGTTCTTGTGGTAGTTCTTGTTTTTGTTGTTGTTGTTCTTGTGTTTGTTTTTGGTGTTTCGCCTCTTTTGAGGGCTTCTTTTGCGGGGATGGTGGTTTCTCTTTCTGAGAGGGAGGGGTTGCCACCTTCTTCCCTTTCCTAACAACTTCCTTCCACTCTTCGGCACCCTTTGTTTTGTCTGAATTTTTGTCCGTAGAGACGGGTGATTTTTGCACCGGCGGTGTTGCCGGTGCTACCCGTTCCTCTTCCTGCTTTCTTCCGGGACACGTTTTAAATAGGTGTCCTGCCATCCCGCAGGACCAACAGTGCGGCCTCCTCCCTTCCACCACAACAAAAAGCTTTCTGCCACCGCACAGCAAAATATCGGGGACTCTCAAAAAATTTTGCCTGTCCACCACCACGCTGATGCCCTCCGTGGCCACACCGGCCTTACTCGTTACCCTTGCCACCTCCTCAACAGCTCCAAATCGAGCAAAAAAAGCTCCCACATGGTCACAGGCAATGTCGACCGGTACTCCATGTACAGTTATTTTCGTCTTTCGTGTACCCAGATACTCCGTTTGCATCTGGATACCTTTGGCCGTTAAGGTATTACCGGCGAAATTCTCCGCTTCCGTCTCTGTGCTTAACAGAACATCCCACATAGCACGGGACCTTCTAGCCAGGACGCAGGGTACAATTTTTAAGGCCTTTAAAGCCTCTTCCATGTTCTCCCTGCTGACACCGATAAATTTTCGTGTTTTGACATCCGATGTCAGCAGGGAGATCGTTCTTGGTGCAATGACATTTATAACTTCCGGCACTACAATTAGCTCGTTCTCAGTTATAAAATCTTTATATTTCTCCTGCATTTGCAGGTAATATTTTGCGTCTTTTTTAACTGGTGATTTTGCCCATACTGACGGTGAGGGAGTCACCGTAGGCACAGCGTCAGAAGTTGAGGGCTGGGGAAACAAAGCCATAGCTTGACCTGCCCCCCCCCTCACAAACAAAAAACGTCCAGAAAAACACACGCGCGACGAAAACAAGTAAAACAATATAAACAAAACTGACGTACTCACTGGTAACACAGATTCCACAAAACAATAATCCAACAGTAATTTTCGTAAAAAAAACAGAGCCGGCGGCGAGGCACCCTCTCCCTACGTAGATGCTACCATTACTTTACATAGTAATGGAATAGTCCATTATAGCCGAATAGGCGCGGGCGTCCCAACAAGAAGGTAATCAGTTAACAGACCCTTTAGTCAAACATTACTAAATAACAGAAAAGAAAAAAGACACAGTATTTGAAGACGTTCAACGAACCGTAACAAAAATGAGTAGCGCATTTAAATAGAAGAGTAACTAATGATATAACCAGGATTATTGAAGATATATAGTATTAGAAGAAGAATCTTTTATAAATCTAACTTCGAAATAGTATGTCATCATCTTAACTGTAATATTATTTTTTCTTCAGGTTACATGTGCTCTCCGTTTTACTTTTTTGCCGTTGAACCCTAACTAGTTATGTGGTTTTTTCTATTTAGCAAAATTACTTTTGATTCTCTGGATTTTAGGTTTTAAGTGTATGTTCCTATCAAAGAACTGTTTTTAAAATCATTGATCTTAAAAGTGCTTGTATAAATTTTACACACTAGACATTAATGAACCGGTCAGGTGCCATGCTTGAGACCCATATGAAATAATATGTCGGGTGAGGTTATTTATCAATATGCTTCGAGTACTGTGGATGTTTTGAATTTGTTGCATCATTCAGTGTTGAAATAATTGCTATTGGCTCTGACTATTCTATGTTTTTATAGTCTTTATTAAAATTGTTATATATCATCTGACTACCGAAGTATATGAAGTATTTATTGATTCCACATCTTGAATTTTTATAATGAATAGGTGCCATTAATTTATTCACTTCAATTTCAGCTCATAGGTGTTTAATTAGAAAAGTTTATCAGAACACTCACTTTGTAGAGACTGTTGTTTTTTATTTAATAGCATTCTTAAACCAACTATGAATATTATTGTCATTAGCAGAGCCTTCTTTAATATCAGTACACTAGCATTTGAAGAGAAAACAAGAACGCTATTTTTCTATTACATTTGTTTGAAATGGGATAACGAATACTTAAATGTCCTCTTCACATCTGCGCTTGCACATGCGCAAAGCATAGAAAGATATGAAAAGAGTGAAAGAAAACTATAAAAGTATGATTTTTATAATACGGATGCGGTGAGATCACGATAATTTTACACATTACCATATTTTATGATCCTTGCATCACAATCCTGGATACTTTCAAAATGGTAATTTAGAAACACGTCATTCATTGACTGAACCTCTTGTATTATGCCGGTCTGAATTCAAGAAATCTTATTCTATGTACCGTTTTTTTTTTCAGGACTTAGGCGATCATAGCGTTCCACATCTCCATATAGCTTGAAGCTCTTAACACCATTTCTCTCGTTACCGCTCCCAAACCATGCTCTGGTATCATTTGCACAATCATGGCCTTGATATTCATAAAATGTAATTTCTAAAACATGTCTTCAAGAAAATTATACTTCTCAAGTTAACTAAAAGTTATAGTATTGACGAGAATTCCATATTCAAATAATTTATCTGTAGTAGTCTGGAAAATTGTTATAAGGGATAGGAAATTAAGAATTAAAATCAATTCTTTCTTCGCTTTTACAAAAATTCGCAATGACTTGTGAAATCCTGATTTTTCCCAAATAGACAAACGATTGACCATGTGCTAAATGAAAAAGTTGAAACCGGATTTCGCGAGTAGTTGTTACACTGATTTTATGACCAATAAGATCAAATTGCAAGACCCAGAAGATGTAGCGATCCAGTGCAAAAATTAATATTGCCATAAAAAGCTTTGATCAAACAGTGCCAGTGTGATTAAAAATGAAATATATATTTTGTGTATGAGTATCCAGTTAGGTGTTATACAAAAATCCTTACCAAATTATATTTTATCAGTAAACCACTAAAAAACCATTTGCGCTAAACATTATGATAAGTCAACATTACACAAATACATCCACACACACACACACACACACACACACACACACACACACACACATATATATATATATATATATATATATATATATATATATATATATATTCATGTATTCTTTCGGAAGTCAGTCGATTCCACAATGTATATCTGTAGATTCAGATCACATTTATGAGGATACTTCTTACATTGTCTATTCAAGACACAAACACACACATATATATATATATGTTTTGTGTGCATGTTTTTGTCTGTATAGGTGTGTGTGCATGAGTGTATGCCTGTGCATTTAAGAAACATGTATCAAAACATTATTATGTATATGATATTACACTGTAAGGAAAAATTATGTCAGTGTTACACAGTGTCACACAAATATACTTGCGCCCACTCACATAAATTGCGGTGAGCGCTTTCCGAATATGCCATATTTTTACATATTTGACTTTTTGCCAAATATATATGTCCTATTTTTGCCTAATTCAATTTTATAAGCTCATAAATTCAGTAAAATTGTATGATGTTATGAATAAAAAGCAAGCTAAAGCGTGAGAAAATAGATAAAATTTAATGACTATACTTTTCCCAACATAAATTTTTATGATACAAACTATTAAACTTTATTGGTATACATATTACGTTATCATTTGAAATTCGAAGATTTTTTATTCATTTGAAGAGACGCGGAAATTGAAACACCAAAACATGATTTGAAGTATAGGTTGTTTTCTAGAAATATTTTCTTTTTATTCATCTTAATGTAGAATGATAAAAGAAGAATCCTTTCAAAAATGCTGTCTCTGTCGATCAATTGAATATTATCCTATACAAATAACAAGAAAAATCGAGGGAAAGATACCTGTCATTGAGAAAGAAAATATAACTTCCTTCAAAGGTTCGTTATACTTATTCTTCTATCTATGAAAAAATCAACTATTTAGAATCCGTGATGTAGGGCGTACATTTTTGTTATTCATGGTGTAAATGGAAATTTTCCCGGTTCACGTTGTGCAACTCGTAACAAAAAACACGTTTTTAGAATCAGAAAGCGACTTTGACATTTATGGAATAGATAATGAAGAAGCAGACATAGATAATACTTTGGACTCATATGGTGTACTGAATTGAAAACAGCAGAGGGAAACACCGATTAACCTACTTAAGGGGCTTGTGCAAATCGAGGAGAATAATAAGTAGTTAGACACTGCTTAAAGCAACAAAGATGTGGAGAAACATGGTCATTTATTTCCTAAAAGGATACACTCTAAAAAAGGATAATCTTTATGAATTAATTTAATGGTGTGTAGCTTGTAATTAATACTTTAATTAAATTGGATATTGGATTATTTGTGGTTTTGAATAGTTATTCATATTGTTCATTAAATATGAATTTGTAGTTAAAAGATAGTTATTTTAATTTTGTTTCAACAATAGACACAGTTATGAAAATATTTTATTACAGAGTTTTATTTCAATATTTGCTAACATTTGTTTTAAAGATTTCGGATATTTTAATCGCATTCTATAGCGGCAGTTGCCCCCACTACACAAATTTACTCGAGGTACTATATTGGCAGCTTTGCCTCATACTTTTACAGTCGAAACAGTAAAATATAACCGCCAATTTTACTGTAGCAATTTTTTCTCGCATTTCCCGCTAATGTGACTTTCTTCGTATACTTACATTCGTGACAGCTAAACTCTCCAAATATTTAAATTCCACGTCAACTGCCATGTTTCATTTCTTTGATTCCCATTTTTCACTCAGCCTTTCTCTGATTCCCCTGTAACTTGTTCTTTTTTCCTCCATCCTCTCATGTAACCCCTGTGAACCAGTGGCAGTACTGCTTTCCTTTGGGTGAATTGATTACAAAAAAATACGTTAATAGAAGTATTTTACCTTTGAATGTTACCTGGAGTGTCATAACCAAGACAAAGTAAACAAATGATAGAAAGGAATGACACGTCATTTGTAGACTCACCTGGGAACACTATCTTAAGTTTTGGATAGGGGAAAAATAATAAATAAGCAAGCAGAAATGTTATGCGGGGGTGGGGAGAGAGCTAGAGTCCAGTGGTTAGTAGATGAGTATTGACATTGCATTTAAATTTCTGGAGGTTGTAGCCGTCAGGAAAGCAAGAATACGGGAGCGAGTTCCACAGGCGGGAAGTGCGAGAGAAGAAGCGGCAGGAGTAGAATTGTCGTCTGCATTTGGTTAACCTGACTGTGAATGGGTGGGACCCAGTTGCCAGTCTGGTTGCACTGCATAAAAGAGAGATGGCTGGCACAACACCCAATATATATATATATATATATATATATATATATATATATATGTGTGTGTGTGTGTGTGTGTGTGTGTGTGTGTGTGTGTGTGTGTGTGTGTGTGTGCGCGCCTCTATGGAAAAAATGTAGTCATAAAGTAAGCTATATTTAAGGGTTAAAGTACCAACTATCTGTGACAGAACGTATGGATATATAAAAGTGAGGTCAATATCTAATAGCGACAATCTGTAACGTGTTTCACTAACAGTGAGTAACTCATGGTGTCTTAGTAGATTTGTTGTCTTCCATGGGGTGAAGTGGTTTTAAAGTTTTAAAAGACAAAGTATCCAAAATTCTGTGCACATTGCAGTCAACACACATGGGCCACAGTCACATTTATGTTTAAACAGAATTTTCATGGTCTGAAGATTGCTTTTTAGCATGAAACACACTATCGACGCTGGGTTTTGTCTTCATTGTTTACTTTTATATTTACACAAACACACACACATATGTGTATTTGTGCGTAGAAAGAAAGTGTGTGTGTGAGTGAGAGTGAAGGATAAAGACAGAGAGACATAGATATAAATATAGTCAGTGTGGACACAGGTAACATCTCAGCATGCTTACTTTCAATTTCTCACCTTAGTGTAAACTTCAGAACAAGACTTGAAACTGAGGCCTGAAATGTGGTGTGAAACTGACAGAATCTATGTTGTGCTGAATTTTTTAACGATATATATATCACTCGATTTCGCTTAATTTCATTTTACTTTCTTTTCATATATTTTTATTATGTCTTCATCTATCAACAGCTTTTCATAATATTTTAGAAATCTATTATCCATCCTCTGTATGAATTTAACAGTTATATATCAGTCCTCTATAACATTTATTTTATAGGCACAATGCTTTTGCACAATGCTTCAGCAGAACCAACTCTTTTTTCTCTATATGACCTTCTCTGCTTTCATGAATTCTTCCCTATCTTTCACTTTAGTGAAAATATTCATGCATCATCTATAACAAGAGCAGACCTTTGTGATGTATCTGACATAATTGACTGATTGTTTTCATTCTAGCAATTTTCTCAGAGAACGTTTACTCCTAAATTATGGTACGCTTGTAATATTAATGGCGGTCTCTTTCGTAGGCTTTTTTCTAACTTGTGCTGCATTTATATCCTGATCGAGAATTGAAGCAACTAGATAGTGTTAAAATATAAGGCTTTGTAACTGTTATATAAGATTACGTTTATGTATTCTCGGCGGTCAATCTGATTAAAACTGGCGGAACAGAGATATAGGTAAATATTAAATGCTTGTTTTATAAAAATTTTTTTTCAAAGTGGAAAGACTATAAACGTATAATAATCTTATAATTTAATATATATATATATGTATATATATATATATATATATATATATATATATATATATATATACGTGTCAGTGTATACTGATGATACTGTAGACAATGATTTACTCTGAAAAATCCTTTAAAATTTATGAATATTAACATCTCTCAACGCTTCAATTAACGGGAATATATAAAGTATTAAGATCGCCAATGAAGTGTTTTGTTCAAATGATTGTTTAAGTTTATTTTTCATCTAGGGGCTTCTTTAATACAAATACGTTATTCAATTACTGAACCGACGTTTTTCAAACTTGTATTTTCTGTTGAGCCATTGCGGAAGTAGGGCAGAGATGTGACCTCATAGCTGTTCACTCTGAATGTAGATATTACAATGATTAACAAAGAAAGCTATTTGTGGAGTACATGATAAAATATATTTACCTCGTTGGTGTAATATTAAGAGGACAGAGCGAATAATATATAATTTTACATACATACTATTTTTGTAAGTTTTTGTTTTTACATAATATTTCGACACCTAACAATGATAGAATTTTCTTTAATATTCTTTGAGTGTATAGTGGCGTTGCGCTTAGGGGATAAAAATGTGTTATTTATTTGCTTTGAGGAAGAGGATTGATGGGGGCTGAAAATAACGTAAAGAAAACACACGTGTAATGTTTAAAAAATCATGATAAGAATTTTATTTATTAATTTACACGCTTGAATTTATGTTACTAGCTTATTTCATGGAAATAAATCAGAAATTCCGTATTTTTAGCCAATTGTCAAGGAAGAGGAAGTGTTCATAAAATTGATTAAATGATCTGAAACAAAATGATATTCAACACTATTTTAAACAAACTTGAGTGATTTTTTTTTATTCACAGAAGAGATATACTGTTGAGTACGTTCAATTGTAGATGAAGTGATATAGTTTAAAATACTAAGCTCTCTTGGTTTGTTGTAGGAAATTATTTGATGCGCTACGTGCTTGAAAACAAGCTTAAATCAACAACACACGCGGATAAAACCATTTAATCATCGCCTAAGGTACTATAAGCGAGCATATTTACTAACATTGTAAATATCAACGTAATATAAATCGATAAGGCACACATACATATAAGTACGATAGAAATAAGTCAGCATAATAAAAGAAATGAACCACATGTAAATCTTACACAATTCGAGAAACAAACCTTGCAACAATTAAGCACGCTATGTCCTACAAAGAATTACTCAAATACAGAGATATCAAATTTCAAACACTTCAGTGAAGAAATGGTGAAGAAACAGAACCCTCTATGGTGAAGAAATTACACTCATGCTTTTATGAAAATCCGAAGTCGGTATAGCTAAAATAAGAGTTTACCTAACAAATTCCTATATATATATATATATATATATATATATATATATATATATATATATATTCTTAATGACAGTTCCTACCAACATTACCTCATAAAAATGGTACCCCTAGCTATATTACTGTTAATTCCAACTAATCTAATACTATTATAAATGAAATAACCAACATTGTTAACACTAGATTTACTCGATAACTTTCAGCCTTAAAACTTTTAATGAAAATTAAACATTATTTAATAAAGCTTTCCAGGAAATTGATTTTAATTACAGATTATTATATTTAATACTATTTGTTAAATCCGAGTCGTCTAGAGCAAGGAATGAAAAATAGAAAAAATGAAAGTTATAAGGTTAACCTCCCCCTAGACTATCTAACATCGACATATGTAAATATTTCCTGAAAATGTTAAGTAAACATTTCCATGCCTATAACCCCTACACAGAATCTTTAATAGAAATTCTATTGCGATTAGTTATTATTGCACACATAATATGAATAATATTATTAATTCCCACAATAGAATAATATTAAAGAGGAGCACCTCGAGGTGGTGTAATGGTTAGCAAGCTTGTCTCGCTAGAACTATTGCAATTAAGTAGTGAGTTCGATCCTCGCTGGGTACCCCATACTTTCGGCCTTGTGCCACATCTAAGCTGCGCTTGTAAATTACAATAATATTAAAGAGTTTAGATAGAACTAATGTTAAATCTAGTATTTTACTATCTTGCAATTGTTGGTCCATCAGCAATTGTCCGTTTGAAAGCAAATGTAGTACCACCGACGTAATCTAACAAACATAAATCTCCCCATATATAACAAATAATGATTAAGTTTACATTAGAATTTTAAACAACATTACTTCTCCCATAAACCCTTTTTTCAACTACATTCTAAATTTCAAAACTTCATTTTCTCGAAGATTTTGGGAAATGAAAGCGGAGGGACTTAACGCCGTAGAGTGTTGGAAACGAATTGGTTTTGTCCCTCATCTCTAATAACATTTACCGAGCTGCAATCTATGTTTAATTGAAAAAAATAATATTATATCCTTAGCAGAATTTACTTTTAAACTTATAAGAATGATTCATAAGCAAAGATTGTCACAAATTCTAAAAATTAAATTTCAAATTTCAAACAGTAAATACTAAACCAAATTTAAATTCCCGTTAAATAGTTGTTTTCATTGGATTTATTCTTATTAACAATATAATTAATTATAAAATAATATGTTAAACTTTTTTAACCTTTACATTTTCTAAACTGATTGTTTGGCAAAAATGGCCCCATAAATATTAAATTTAATTTATCTAAAATATGTTTCCCCTCGAAATAGTGTGATTATTTCTTCTTAGTAGTCCTACACAATGAATTATTTATAGTAATACCTCCCGTTTTAATTTCCATTTTCGCCGTACTTCTATATTTTTTATTAGGCTTCTATATTTTTTATTTTAACCTAAGTGAGAATTAGTTTATTTGGTTTAATTATAATGTAGTCATGGTCTTAAGTTTAATTTAATTTTCTAAGAATATTAATTTTTCTACATTACATTAGTTAATGGTTTTATCCCTTCTCATCGGAAATATAAGTTGAGTTTTTATATATATTTTAAAAAAGTAAATTTTCATTTTGTTCAATTTTAAAATTAATTATATCAGAAAATATTTATATCAGAAATATTTCTCAAGTATTGATGCCATCTTCAATTTATTTCTACTTTAATTTCCTATTATAAATCCATACATGAGTATAAAAAGAGATAGAGTAAAAAGAATATATGTCTATGTGTGTATCGATACTTACCTTCACGACTATTTTATCAATACCCAAGAGGATAAAATCATGAAGCGGAAGTATATATTTTACAGAAGAAATCTATTTTTATAAATCAGTTTATATCATTTCCAATGCACGTAAGGCTATTGTAAATCCATCAGGTATGAATATATATATTTTGCTTCGTCCTATATTTAAATAGCAGATGAGACTTGATTCAATAGCTAGGGATGGCATCCGATATAAGAGAAGGACTATTCTGAATTCAAAATCTTTCAAACCTCAACCCTTAAATTTCATGCATGGTGATTAAAACTACACGATTGAAGACAAGGCCAATCAGTGTGATGTTCCTGCAACAGGAGTGGGTATAATGAAATTTGATTTGGATTGATCCGACACTTTTGATCAACCCTTATTCAATCTACAGCGTTAGATCGTTTTTATCCTACTATCCAGGTCTAGGGATCTCTCCTCTAGTTCTAATTTAGGGCTGCTAAGACATGTCTTTCCCAATGTACACTGATTATAGTTATTAATTGAATATCAAATACATAAAATAATCATTAATTAATAAACGTTTTAATCAAATTCCCGTTAATCAAATATCAGTCTACAAACATAGGTATCTATCTATCTATCTATCTATCTATCTATCTATCTATCTATCTATCTATCTAAGGTTATTAGGTTAATTCGAACAGCCCATATTATGCAAGTGTAGTACGGGCATTAGCCATTACCATTGGTAAGTAGTGACTATTGTTTAAATTTCGTATAAAATTCAGAGGTAAATACATTAAAGGATTTCGTAAAAACCAACTGTTAAGAAAAAGTTTTTAGTGATTCATATTTAACAATAATAAAATTCCCACCTATATGAACAAAATACGTCATAACAAAGATTATAATTATATTCAGATTGTCTTCAGAATTCATCTCTGAGATTGATCTCAGTGGAGACCAAAGTACTTGGATTAGCAAGTAAAAAAGCGTCTCGCTTGATGAATTTCAACTTAATATCTGGAAGATAATTGAACATTAATCCTAGTCATTTGCGGTCAGGCGGTATGTAGCATGAGGCAGTTTTAAATGTGAGATTCTGAGCGCGTGCAAAAAAGGTAATTAAAGAAGTAAAACGTTTTACTGTAAAAATAAATAGATATAATAAGTCTCGATTATTTAATGAAATATGCTTGAATGATGATAAGCTGCCTAGATAAACATGGTATGTAGATAGTACAATATGGATAGCCGACTCAAAAGGCAAATAACGGGAAAAATAGAGATTGTTATAAAAGGAAGACGAAAAATAGACTATATATTAATCTTAAGATGACATGTTGAAGGCTTGTCAGTTATATATCTGGGGAGAATTTAGATAGACAACCTGAAATGGGACACTGAAATCCAAAGGCGTATTAGTATATCGAATATTTCCTGCGACAATCTAAGTACTAAAGAAAGAAAGCATTTCCTTAAAATTAAAGATAGGAGCGCACTAATGATATGTAATAACTTTCCTTTTATTTGTTAGTAGATGCTGGATGTTGTTCTAACAGAAAGTATTTTAGAACATTCTGAGGTGAACATATGAGTAACGAGCAAGTTTTAAGGATAAAAAACGAGAATTATTATTGGAATCAGAAAGAAATAGTTAAAATCGCTAGGACACATAAGTAAATAGGGGTTAGATAGACTAACACACAGAGGACATAGTTAAAGCAAAAGGGACCAAGTGAAAAAGCGAGTAATCCCACCTCAGGAGCCTGCATACATGGACGGCAGAACAGGAAATTTCAGTAATGGTTCTAAGATAAGCCTTGTTAGTAGGTACAAATTTTTACAATAAGTGAGAACCATTTCGCAAACGGAGATTGCTCATAGGTGAATAATAATAATAATAATAATAATAATAATAATAATAATAATAATAAATGGATCTTTTCTGTTTCCGTATCTGGTTGAGCGATCCTGCTATTCAATCTCGGGGTGCTTGACAAAAATTCAAAGAGGATTTTAAATGCAATCGATCTCGATTAGGCAGCTCGATTTCACCCACTTTCTCAACATCTTTGATTCCCATCATTCTCTTATCCTTTTCCCGGCTCCTCCCCCTTAACTTCTTCCTCTTTCTTTTAGCTCTTTGAATTTGTAACCTCCTGCCCACCAGTAGCATTATTGCCTTGTTTGCCTAAATCGATTGCAAAAAAAATATTTTTTTAATTTGAAATATTAACTAGTAGCTAAAATACACATTTTTCTTTAGACAGTGGAATGGTGATCAAAACACACAATGAAAACTGTAAACTTTCTTGATACATTTCTAAAATTCAGGGGAGTGACTATTAGAATTAGTGATTCTTGCACATATAATATAAATAATATCATTAATTCTGACAGTAAAATGATTTCAAATAATTTAGATAGAACTAATATTAAAACAGGTATATCCTCACGATATTGATAGTCTCTCAATGTTTGTCCCGTAGAAGGTAAATGTTAGTCTACCCAAGTGATCTATCAAGCCAACATTCCCCCCATAAACAATAACACAAATAATTATCAGTTATGTCTTGTTATTTTGGGGGAGAATTAAAAAACATTATTACTCCCATAAACACTCTATTTCCAACCCCCATCTAAACTTTCAAACTTCCTTTTCTCGAAGATTTGAAGAAATGAAAGAATAGAGACTTAACAAGTTAGTGAGTTGGAGACTAATAGGTTCTGCCCGTACCCCAGTTACTTTTTACGTTAGCTGCAACCTACGTCTAGTTGAAAAAAATTAGAAAATGAAATTAATCTAAATAAAATTGTCTACATACAAGCCTGTTTCGTTGTATCACAACTCATCAGCGTGGCTAGATATCTACTTGCTTCCAGCTGTGAACGAAACTGCCGATTTTGTGTTAGTTGGAGTGCCTATCGGCACATGGCTGAGAAAGTATGAAAATATAGCATGTTATATATACGCCGTACATACACACGCCAGCAGCCAAAATACCTCATTCATGTTGAAGAGTAATGCGTAAATTGTAAAAGTGGTATTTTTTTAAAAATTTATCCCTCTAGACAGCTCAATCGTAATGAGAGCATAATTTTGATGTATGCTATATTTATTGATTAAAATGCTTACTAGCAGGGATAGAACTTACACAAATATGAATTATAAAGATGGACATTAAAGTCAGAGGCAAAACGCGAGCATCAGGCCATGTGTATTGTGTTTTTAAACAATTATTTATATAACTATCAGTTAAGAGCCATACTTGAAACAAGCTTTGGCGATCACGTATCATAAGCGACATGGCTGAATGGGCAGAAGATTTTCCCGCAGTAGGCTGCCATTACTTTCTGCGGCAGATTGGTTACCAACCGAGGCTATGGAACCCAATCTGTCCTACCATTTACCCAAAAGCTGGATGCAGAAGCGGCAAATTAAAACCTTTCCCAAAGGAATTTGCTTGTAGATGAATGCAAGGAATATGATTAGAAATCGAACTTGGCTCACCGATTTCTCGTTCTGAGACAGATATCCAATGCATCACAACGCACCCATTAACATATGCAGGTCATTAATGCATTGTGGTTACTCTGTTGTATTGCATTTTGTGCATTTTTTTTATTCTAACGGTTATTTCGGTGAGCGATAAAGGTTTCTAAATTTTTGGTGGGCTCTTAAGTGGGATACACGTGGATATGAAAGAACGTTTCGGGCTATTTATATTATTCGTTTCTTAACGTTTTAATTTAATATTGATTATTTTTTATTTGGTTGTTATTATTAAGTTTTGTTTTCTTTCTTCTGTGTTTTTTCTGAATTTGTTAATTATTTACTTAGTTTATTTACGTTTTTTATTTGTTTAGGTTAATTTATTTGTTTTTATTTTATTTATTTTAGTTTATTCGTGTTCATGTTCAAATTTTAGATGTTTAAGTAACGTAGTACAAATAGTTTTTGTGTTGGCATTTTGAGATGAGTTCTGATTGTTTATTTGGAATGGTAATTATAACTCTTTTCTTCGTCCAGGCTTTGTTTACAGTTTTATTATGTATTTTTGTAAGCTGATTTTTTCCTTCTTTTCCATCATATTTTTGCTGTGAATTGTTTTTTCTCCCATATATGTTTCTGCTGTTCACGTATGTCCTATTTCTAGAGGGTGTTTTGCGTGTTCAGATTTTTTGTTTTTATTATTTTGCATGTTGTTCTGAGAGAGTATTGTTTCTATAAGAAAAGGTGAGATTGTGAAAAAACCGGGACGTAAATTGGTATTTGAGAATTTACCTTCTTTTTATAGGTGTGGCATATTTTAAGTCAAAATTGTCGTCGAATTTATTTCTGTGAGTTACTAATGCATTCATTAAATTATTATTTTTGATATCACTTCTGTGTTCATATATACGTATTTTTAGGTTTCTACTTGTTACTCCGATGTACTTATCGGGATAATTCTCGCAATTACTTTTATTTATATACAACATTTTGGTAATATATACATATATACACACGTGTGTGTGTGTGTGTCTGTGTGTGTGTGTGTGTGTGTGTGTGTGTGTGTTCACTAATAATAATCCCGGTAGGTTGTCTTGTTCTTGTCTATAGTCTCGCTATAAAGTCTGCATCATGTGAGAAGACATATCCTTTTATTACGCTTTTTATTTTTGTGTATTTACTTAATTCATTTCTGTCCGTATACAGGGATTTTGAATTCCGTACAAGTTGAAGGCTGTCCTAATATATTTCCCAAATCAATCAAAATATTTATTGAAATTCAATTTCGTCTTCCTAAAATAATTAATGCACAGATTGCAATATGAAGTGATTAGATTTTAAAACTATGATACAATAATATAATTAACTAAAAAACATATTTATATCGAAATTGTAATCATTATATGTTTTGATATTCCGCCCAATAGCGGAAGATTTGATGAAGAAAAGCGAAGTGCATAGGAATGGCGAAACATGTCTTCTAGAAACTAAGTATTTTATTAAGACATAGGTGAATATAGAAACGGGGACGATTTTACTGGTTTGTTATGTAATTTTCCATCGCCTACGTAAGAGGGATAATCTATACACATTAGAAACGGAAACAGATGAAGATGAACATTAAGAATAATATGGACAGCACATGTTTGCAACACGGACATTTACGAAAAACAGGAATTACATGAAACTTTACGCTTACAAGCAGGAAACAATTCCGATTTCCCAGATGATAATTGTTTGTGCGAACTCTACTGTATGGTGTCTAGATTCTGCGAATGTAAGAGTCATTCTAGACCGGCGACGAGGTATAATCAATTTAAGGATGTGTTGCCTACATGTAACCGTAAACTATGTTAAGAGAATAGTCTCGCACTTTACATTTGTGGAATTCCCTTACAGGCTCATGCACTGCGTCCAACATTAATCTTCAAAAAGTTAAATGCAATGTCAACCGCTACCTAATATCTTCCTGATTACTTTTTCTCTTCCTAATCATCCTTATATTTTCTGTTCGTAATTCTTTTGTGAATGATTTTTATTAGTAAAAATGTCTAGCATTCATACTAATTGTTCTTCTTTTCCTTGATCTTCTGTCTTTCTCTCTGTGTCTTTCTCTCTGTCTCTGTCTCTCTCTGTCTCTCTCTCTCTCTGTCTTTCTCTCTCTTTCTCTCTCTGTTTCTTTTTTTTCTTCCTGTCGTAACAGTGACAAAATATAGGCTCGGTCTAAGCTTTGATGTTCATTTAAAAAAAATAAACTCAATTTAGTTGCTTTAAATAAAACATTATTTCTCAACAACAAGAAAGAAAATAATTAATATCTCCTTTCAGATATTTTTTGATAAAGATGATTTTGTAATTGTGTTTGTTTACGAATATCCTTTTCTTTTGGAGAATTTTTTGTTCATCCAATTTGAATGAAAATTTCATTTATTAAAACCTCAGAATTATTTCCACTAGCTACAGATTTTGGTTCAAACATTAATTCATATATGAAAAACGCAGAAGTAACATACGGGCTAGTGTAGTACTATTAATCAACATGGCATGATTTAGGAATATAGTGATAAATCACGTATGAACCCAGGTATGTGGCTATGCATAGAATATTAGCAAATGAGTCTGAGATCCAGTCACAACATTGAACACTTTTAGAGTAAATATATAGAGGTTATCTAAGTTTATGGATTTTTTTATGCAGTACTAATTAATAGAAATACATTTTGTCATTATAGTAATGGATAAAGTTTTAAGTGCATGCTTAGAAAAATGTTGAATATATTCTGGGAGACATATACATAGATAAATCTATATCAGTGCAAGGCACCCTCGCTATGCCATTAAGCTAGATTTATATTTTGTCCGACAGCTTTAAAAATCAGCCCACAGTAGAAAGTTTGGTACTCTATATGCGTGTATGGAGCTAAATACTAAATATCTATGATATGTATTTACATTTGAATAACAGTTTTAGCAGAAATAAAACATGTTTTCAGTGGAGCACAGAATATAGTTGCAGAATAGTCAGAGAAAATAGAAAATCATTAAAAATTAGTGAAGTTTTGTATTTTGCTTGAAGCAAAAAATAGTTGTATCTGTTATGTCTTGAAGCCTGTCACAATGCGTTGAATGAAATAAAGGAAGGTCGGCAGGTGTTTATATGACCTATTTATTATTACATTGATATTTCGAGATTATAATCTCCTCATCAGAATGGCAGTGAAATCCTCAGAATGTCCGTGCTTTTTAGCGGCCCATTTATGAATGGCTGGCTTTATCCACTGCTGCTGTACGTGTGTGAGTGTATGTATGTGTGCGTGAGTGTGCGTGCGAGTGTGTATGTGTGTGTGTTCTAGTTGGGTTTTTTTATGGTCTAATGGTGTGTGCGTGTGTGTGAGTGAGTGAGTGTATATGTGTGTGTATTCAAGTTGGGGTTTTATTGGTCTGATGGAATCAGTTCGTAGGATCTGGGAGTTGATGTGACTTTGACCGGGTCAAAGAGTATCGGTTTCATTGCTGTTGTCTTATCTATCTGATTTATCTGGTGGTGTTTGCTCGTTGTGTGTGCTGTAATTGAATCTACTTTATTTTGTGTGTGTGTATATATATATATATATATATATATATATATATATATATATATATATATCTGCTACTAAGGCACGGGGGGGGGGGAGACAATGTGTTAGCGTGGTTATTGTAACAATTTTTTCTGTGTATAGGCTATGTGTAGTATTATAATTAAATCTACCTTATTTTATTTATCTGTGTGTGTGTGTGTGTGTGTTTGCTTTAGCCTGGTTAGCGGTTTGTTATAAGGGAGGACGAAGTGTGTGTGTGTGTGGTTATTGTTACTGATTGCGTGTGCGTGTGACCTTTGTTGTTGTGTTAAGTTCATTTTGTATGCGTCTTGGTGTTGTCTATACTGTTATGTAATCTAGGTTTAATTCTTGGCAACTATTAATTGGCGGTTATAATTTAGATATTATTAGGGACTCTTTAATGCGTAGGTTACCTATGTTCCGTTCATTAGCCAAGATATTAACGGTTATGGTTTTGGCCTTATTTTTGCATTTTTTAAAGTGTTTTTGGAATGACGACGCTTGCGTGGGTAAATGTTCTTTTCTCCTGATATATAGATGACGTGTAGTGCTGCCGACATAGAATGCATCGTATTTGGCGCATTGTATGCAGTATACGGCATATACCTGGTGGCATATACCGGTGCCTGCAATAGGGCAGTTGGTTAGTGTGTATGTGGTGTTGTTGTTTGTTCTGTGGTTGGGGTTGAGTTGTCTGCAAAGAATGGGGCCAAAGTGTGCTAGCTGTATGTCTAATCCCTCTCTGCGGATAGCTCGACGTATTTTTGATGTTATGTATTCGCTGAAGTGTGGTAACCTCAGGAAGCAGGTGTTAGATGGGGTGTGGCGCCTTGGGCGCCTACTACCCTTCCCTTACTACATTACACTTCTGCAATGTCAGCCACTTGTAGGGTTCATTCAGTTAAGCATTTACATCCACGTCCATCTTGCTACCAATCAAGCAGTTTCAGCAGACATACAACCATTTCTTATTGCTTCCGGGGAAATTTTACAAAAACAAAACACCTGATAGATCTAGGGCTATGGAACAGTAATTATACTAGCACAACTAATTACTAAATTTAAAGTAGACCCTAACCATTTCAGAATCATGATAACAACATTTAAAATTCCCACGGATTGTGTAAAACAATGGAGTAGAAAAAAAGTATTTAAAGTATTTAACAAACAATGCATTCAAACGTGAACTGTGGAATGATGAGTATATAAAACATGAATGTCTACTCTATTAACTATCCAAAATCATTTGTATTGCTGCGTAGGTCTCCTATCGTCAAAGAAAGATTATCCCTTTGCTATAATGGAGTTCAATGAATTGACAAGCAACAATGTTATTGGAGAACATGAAAATAGAGAAGAACATTGAAAGAGCAAGACAGTATTTTTGTAAGATGTAAAGAATCTTAAAGATTAGATTCTTTATTACTTAAGCAACGTGGCTCAGAGCAGGGATATTGGCATAAATTATAAACGTGTGGTTTCTGTAATTTGCACTCTTGTTTATAGAGGTTTGCAATTGGTAGAAAAAAACAGATTAATGCGTCAGTAAAAAATGACAATTATTTATCTTTACTAGACCCACTGAGTGAATTTAAATCTCACTTTGAAAAATATCTCAAAATGTATGGAAATTCTGCCAAAGAGGCTCCCTCATATTTATCAGCAGATAATTGCGAGGAATTTGTTGAATTAATTAGACAACAGGATTGTCTACTATTATCAAAGAGGTTCAAGTGACAAAGTTCTAGAAGTAAGTATAGATTCAGCACCAGATATCTTTCACACAAAACAAGTGACATTTACTTTCCGAAACATTTAAAGTTGTTCGCTTGGGAAATGATTCTTAATATCCATTTACATTTTATCTCAGAGGCCAAAGAATATAACAGATACTGTTTTTTTTTTTTTTTATAATGAAATTCCACTATCAAACTGCCGTGATCAGGTATAAAATAATGCCTAAAATATGTTTGAACAATATACTGGATTGCATGTCCGGATTCATTTCTGGTCAAGCGTCTGTCTAACACGATAGTCCGCATAATTTAATGCTCTGTAAAATGAGTTTCTAGAAAATAAAATATGCACTGGATTCTCAATCAACTAACAATGAACAGCTTGGTAATAAAAGCTAAGAGGCAGAAGGATGTCGTAAAAAATAGGAACACTCGAAAAACATCTTTCTTTCAATTCTTTGAAATTATCATCACAAGTGTAGGAATGTCTCGCAATCAAAAGAAGAGAAGATCTTTGCTGTCACGAATATTGTTGAGACTATGAAAACATATATTCAATAATTTAGAGACAAATTCAGTGAACATGGATTCTAAACTGGAAGAATGTGTCCAGGTACAGATTACTGTGATATGAAAAAAACTATTCAAAAGTCACTGTGTGTCATGATACATGTGATGGAGCAGCAGAAAAGTTAGTGTACAGTAAAACCGAAAATTTCAATATGGAAACTTTCCAATATTCTTCTGAACATTCAAATCTTGAAACTAAAAATACGGGCAGCGGATTATTCACAGATAGGGAACCTGTGTTTTTTTTTTTTGTTTTGTTTTTTTTGTCAGTCACTCAGTTAAAAGCCATACGTGATATAAGTTTAGGCGATTATGACTCGCAAGATACATAACTTATTAGGCAGAAGTTTTTTTCTGCAGCATTTTTCATTACTTTATTCGGTAGACTGGTTGACAAGAAAGAATATAGCACTCAAACTGTCTAGTTATTCCCCCTATAGCTTGAAGAAAAAAATATAGATCACTCTATTTCCCAAAGGTATTTGTCCTTAAGTGAATAAAATGAATTCGACTGGAATTAGGCTCTTTGATTTCTCATTTCAAGCCAATATCTATTACACAACAACGCACATTCTTTCTGAAATGAATTGAAAACCATTGTTTCGGATACACTGAAGAAAAAGTGTAAATATCTGGTTAATATGTACCACAAAGACCTGAATTATAGTGACCCTTTAAATTAATTTGTGCAACTCAAGCACTCCAAAATATTTGAAAATTATAAGACTCTCCCTCCACTGCACAGATAAATAATTTTGGACAAAATCTTTTTCAAGACATAAACTTACAAAAAATAACCTGCTTTGTAGCTCAATATTTCAGCATTGTTTGAACTGTTTTTTCTCTTATGTGCATAGTAAATAAATTCCTATTTGTGAAGATCATTACCAATAATAAAGCTGTACTCTGAAAATAAATGGCGCAAATGCTTGTTATAAGAAGTTCGTGCTATTTTCATACTGTGCTTTCTAATCTTTGCGGCTTACAGAGTTATTGTGTTTCTCAAGCATTGTGTTTTGTTCTCCGTTGGTTAATGGAGAGACGTTTAGTTTCGGAAGCGTTAAAATTAAAAAGCTTTTTCTCCAGCTAATGTAGGACTTGAGATCGTTTTGAACATCGGTTGCCATTTTGATCCTGTCGGAGTGACAATCTGTACAGTCGAGGCAGGTGTAAAGTATTGTCTCCTCATTTTAGATACCAAGTTTGTAACTGATGTCATCACGAAGGTCATGATAAGCATATTTTTTCAACTGTTAGAGTGATTTTACATGTGAACACCTGCTTGTATAAAGTGTCGTGGTTCTTTCGGGCACAGAGTTGATAAAAACATAAAAAGGCTTTGATGATTATCTGAGTGCCTCGGTTTTTCTAAGATAAGATAAAATAAAATGAACTCTTATTCTTATCGCCTGGCGCTGATCATCCCTTTTCTCATACTATAGCATTGCGAAAGTGCATTTATAGTAAAAGACTGTTATTTTTATCACGTGTGAGTCGCATTGTGAGATTAAATTATCAAATTTCTGGGCGCTAAAAAAGACGTCAGTTTCGTTGCCTATTTAATCACCAGAATGCACACTATTCTAAGGTTATTTATTGAATAAAACACACTCACGTAATGCTTTTTAAGAAGTCAAAAAAAAGAGAAAAGGAGATGAAATGTATGAAGAACGGTCGAAAGGTTCTATTTTTTGTATTAGAGATTAATCACCAAATAGCAGATGTTTGTATGTTTGACAATTAGATCTATAATTAGTTCATGTGCTTACAATGAACGACATAATTATCGTCTTTATATCACTAGCATCATAAGCACCATCGATATTAGCACCAACGCACTTGCAATTATATTCTTAAGTTCCTTTTATCGAAATCTACACAGACTGCCAACAGAGTTCAGGGTACATAAAAACTGGATGATCAAAAATAAGAACGGAAAAATTCCCGACACGACTCATGCACACGCTCACTTTATGAGAAAATAATTTTGTATTTAAAATTCTTCGCAACGTCCTATATATTGTAGCCCATGGCAGTAATGATCCTTATGCTGTCCATTCACTCCCTGACCTGTTATTCATTTACACAAACTTTTTAGTTAGATTGTTATATACCAATAAACAGACCAACACGCATATATATAAAAATATGACTTGTGTTTTTATTAGTGACCGATCGATGGACCGTGTGGCCTAGTAGCAGGAGTGAGAGAGCGCGCTTCTAATTAGTGGGCTTCGACGTGGTGACGGGGGGTTCGACGGGAGCTGGCCTCTCTGCTTAGCTCGTCTAGCTTCTTCTTCGACTTCTCGAGACTTGTCTGTCGAGACTGACTTCTTCGACTTCTCTGTTTCGACTTCTGACTTCGACTGTGACTCGACTTCTCTTCTACTGTCGAGGCTGGAGACTCAAAACTGATTTTAAGACTGTGTTTTTCGCAGTCTTTATATATCTTCCAAAACCGGAAATTGTTTCTTCCGGTTTTTTCTTGATCACGCGACGCCTACGCGACGCCTACGTAAATTCTCAGAGACCCTGTCTATTTCCGCTCTGCCGGAAATAGGGTCAAAATGACATCCGCTGCTTTCAATGACCGAAAACACCCACGCTTCATCGCCTTCTTCGGGTGGGGCCAGATTATTATATTACAAGATTATACACTCCACACATACATTATGTTCTGTGATTATCAAATTCTTCAAACCGACTTTCCTCGTTGTTTTCAAGAGATTTCGGTTAAATTTCCGATTCTAAGTTTGTCTCTATTTAAAAAAATAAGTGTTTATTTACTAATGTTAACTTGACAGGAGGCAAATATCGTTGGGCTTTCAATTCAGATAATTACAGAATCTGCTTACTAACCATATCGCTGTGATGAGCGTCTATATGGTTAATGTCTTATACAAAGCTATGTAAGTAAACGATACACTGAAGAAAATGTCAGTGTGTTAGCTCTTTTTGAAGTGCCTGATAAAATTTGTGATATGCTAGATGCCTATTTATTTACTTATGAAATTTACTGAGTCGAGAATGGAGAGACATGTAACATAGATGGTACAAGAATGAAAATTACGACTAGGTGTTGACTTTAAGCTTCAACCGAGGCTACTGTATACAGCAGAACACACTGGACGCTATAGACATGATTATGGAAATAGATTAAGAGAGGAATGCAGAACTCTGAATACATAACTAGTTAGGCTTGAGACTACTCAAGGCAACTTTAAATACCTATTTCTTACAGAAGTAGCATCTGGTTCTACAGTGATTATCCAGTAAGGTAATCTAAAAGATTTGCATGTAGTATTGAGAGTATCATCCTCCTCATGCTTTTTATTTTTCTTCTTTTTCCACCTCTTCCTTCTTTATCTCTAAAAACTATGCGAACCTTTCTGCACACATTTAATTACGGAACGATCAGAGATTTCATTACAAGGACGAATTAATTAAGCTTTAACAAACACGAGATTATCTCATGACATGGACAGAGAAATGAGAACATTCAAACCCCATAGATTGTTTAAAAATTCGGTTCTTGGTTCGTCGCATGATGGCTTATCTTAAGCACTTTATTCACGATCTAAAGCAAAATTCGAAAACGATGAGATACCATAATTGGTTGCTTGGTTGATTTGCTTAACACTGAATGCAGAAATCTAATTTATATGAAGCTTTGAAATAATAAGAATATGATATTTTCTGCTTTCTTACTCAAATATGGGGTAAATATTACTCAGATTTGGTGTATATTCATGTCTGTGTGAACTATACTAGAGACAGTGATATATATTTTTTTATGTCGCACAGGGTGTTTCTAAAGTATAGACATATAATGAATCTCACTAACTATATTTCTGAAGCCACCCATTAAACATGATATTTTGGAAAGAAGAAAATATTGTATTGGTACTTCTCAGTGGACGTGAAGGATTGAAATTGTACTGATATAATAAGTTAATATTCTAATTTAATAAAGTGTTGCAAATTCCATTTGTATGCATTTTTGCCTCAGTGTACAGAATTTACAGACACCCTATAGTTTTGTTAAATTTACATTTTAGAATAGAGTTTGGTTTGTTTAAGAAAATTTAGGCTATTATATGGATTAATGTAATAAATATGGTATTTCATTTACACTGTTTAATTTTGTTTGGCGGTATATTAATCTCTATAGGTTATTTAATGATGAAATCTATATATTTCTGTACAAGTTTATGGCTTCATCTAACTATAGATGGATTGCAATTGTATGGCATCACTAACAGATGAAATTTATTGTTAGACATTTTGCTATACAATGTTCACTTTTACTATAAGGACATATTTCATAGTGTTTTGGGACTCACTATTTGCCCATACTTAGGGCCATAAGAGGTGCGACTAACTCAGGTTCGGGTGAACCCGTGAACAGCAATAAATAAGAGGTGGTTCTCTACCCCTTGAAAGCTCTAAGATTCCGATCACAGGTCTCGCTGACAGATGTATTTTGTTGGCGGACGCATGAATAGATACCGTCGTAGTATCTATCGTAAAGGATGCCGTCTTTCGTTTCGTGAATTATTGTGAAACTTGCAACAAAACCAGAGTTCATTTCCCGTGTGTGAAGGAAGAATATGGTTCGTTTGAATCCTGATCAAAATGGGGTGGGTACAGTAACTAAAATGGACATTGTGACTATATCAACGAAAATATGGAACAGAATACCGAAACTACAAAAAGAAATGAGGAGCAATTATAGACAGGATACAGAAAGATGACTCAACTACAAATGAACTGAAATACAGAGACTGAGCGCGAAATGTAAAAGGGATACACATAAAAATATAAAGGAACAGAAAAAAAGACCTTCTTAGCAACAGGATTTATAAAAGCAAAAAACGGAACACTCATACTAGAAAAGAAAAACGCTTCAGAGATGGGACGAGTGTATCGGATATCTCTTTTACAACAATAGAGAGCAATCGGTAAGTCACATCAAAACAGAAATATTGAAAAGCATAGATGAATGGGCACTGGCCAAATTAAACAGCGCAAAAGCAGCAGGAGCTGACAGTATTATAATAGCGATGCTATTACAGGATTACAGAAACAATAAACGAAATGAACAACTGTAGCAATATATTGGACCTAAGCAAATCGATTTTCATAGTATTACCAAAGTAACTAAGTGCAACTGAACGTGAACTTTACTGAACAATTAGCTTAATGAGCCACATAACAAGACTCATCATCCGGATTCTGATGAACAGAGCACGCAGCAGAATCGCCTCAGATAGATAACATGAGCAAGATGTTATTTATATCTGACATATAAATATCCACTTCTTATCCCTACTAAGAAGTGGATGGGACTAAAGGTCGTGGTTTATAGTGGGGAGTCCGAACGCATGAGAATGGCGAAACATTGCTCAGAATCCGCAACCGTCGCTCGCGCTAGCCTCCGTGGCGACCACCGATCCACGCCGTTGATGTAATGGGGTGATACAGCCTGAAAACAATTTTCCTCGGAACCGGCTACTTCTCAGTGCAATTTTTCACAGAAGCATGTCTGTCCTCGAAGAGATATACGACCAAGTCTCAGTCTGCCTGAGGACAGAGCCACAACTGAATGGTAATGATCCTCACTAGCCAAAAAGTGGCGGACTAGTATTTGACATATACAATATGTATAATTTTTACATTGATAATAGTCTCCTGATTATACGATCACAGCAACACGATACCTGTTTCGTATTTCATGAAAATAGGTACTACCAAAAATTATGCTATTTCTTCATTTCAATACTATTTTAATCATACTCAGAGTTGTAATTATTGCAGAAGAAGAGTAACTTTATATCAACCTCAAAGTCATTATTTTTATAGATTTTTTTCATTCTCTTTAACATATATTTTATCTTATGGCACTGACATATTTATGAGGCATAACTTTGTTTGTAGTCGTTAATCACTATGTTTTATGCATTAGCTTTCTTGCGGCCGAGATATATTCATTTCACGGCCTTTATCCCTTGCAAGGAATGAGGTTTATAGTATAATCACTGTAATTTTTATCATGAGATTATACGAACATAATTACATTAATATTTAAGCAGTTTTGCAATTGCATGATTTTTTATAATAATCTCGGTTTTTATCGATTCATTTATCGTTATTGCTATATGTAAGATATGTTAAAATCCCTAACGAAAGCCAACAAGAATAAAAAAAGATGATTTATGCATTATCAGCTTCCTTATAAAGATGCGTTGTAGTGCAGTGGATATCGGCTCGAAAGGAGAAATCTGAGCGCCGCGTTCGAATTCCAGTTGAATATTTTCCATTCACTTACGCGCAAATAGCCTTGGTAAAAGTATTAATCTGTCGATTCTTCAAATAGCAATGGATTAAAAAGTAGAACGGATTGTGTTCTATATCTTTGGTTGGCAAAAGTCTGCTACAAATAGTAATGGCAACCTACTGCGTGAAAATCCTCTGTACCAAACATATAACATATTTTTGAGTGAGTAAAACCAGATGAGGTTGGCAAAGATCATCCCTCTTGAAACATTCTCGACTGGTGATAGAGAATTATAAATAAAAAAATAAATCAAATAACATAAATGTCTTCTTTGAGAACTTTTGTTAGCAGAAAAACTAAAATAGATAGCACATGTAACTCAAAGAGAAAATAATGACATATTTAAATGCTAAGGTTCTACCTTCCATCAAATAAAAATGCAGGAAGAACAACTCCCATCAATAGAGAAAAGTGCTATAACAGGTAGTAGAACTGATAAATCTGTTTCCCTATAAAAGTGTGTTAAGAGAAAGATTTTATAAATTTCAACGAAAACAGTACTGGCAGCTCGGTAACTGAATGCAAATATATTTCTCTGTCAGCTGATATTACGAACACCGTCTTCGGTCTAATCTCTATTTTTGTAGCAATGTTTATAATGTAGTTTTTACCTCTATTTCTCGAGTATTGTCTTCCAAGTCAATAACTGATTATTGCTAGTTTTGCTCTTTATAAAACACAGTATCACTATATGGGGATAAAAATTGTATTTGCAATAATGCTTTCCAGTTTTGAGTCTATCACATAAAAGAACATATTTCCTACATACGAGTTAATAATATACAAGATGATTTATGTTGTATATACGTAAATTTTTCTCTCTAAATATATCAATAATTGTTAAATATCGAAATTGAATGTTATCGTTACCAAAGCACAGTAACATTGTTCGAAGCCGTTTATAACGCTAGTGTATGCTCTCTCTCTCTCTCTCTCTCTCTCTCTCTGAGTATGTTTTCTCTTTTTCTTCACACACACACACACACACACTCACTCACTCTCTCTCTCTCTCTCTCTCTCTATCTCTCTCTCTCTCGTACGTTCATCACAGTTGCATTATAAACCAATTTTAAGTGTTGAAGAAAAACAGGTATCTCTGAGAAGTAGACAGACACTGAGATTACCCAATTTAATAGACGAGCAAACTTTGGCACGAGCAACCAACTGACAATAACAATTAATTCTTTTTGTTGTAACAGCGTTCACATAACAGTATTTCGTAATGCCAATTTTAAACATTTAGCCTTTTTTTAAGTTTCATTTTAACAATGTTTTAGGGATATCATTATCTTGCCTCCTAACAGGTATATTGAATGAATAAGACACTTTTTTTTATTTCAAAATTAATAAATTACTAGCTTCGTACTAGTAAAAAACCACGATATGTTTTAGTGATATAGCAGCATATATTCATTTTTTCTGCTGTGTTTCTATACTTGATGAGGAACATTTGCACTATGTTTCTGTTTTGAGTGGTTCGCTAAAAGAATACCGGTACCGTGGATTCCAATCTTGCTTGATAATGTCAACAAGTCATTGGAAATAACCGTGAACATATAATTAAAATTATTTTTCATTTTGTGAAGAATAAAGTAGATAAACAGAAACAAAAATTACATATGAGTCAAAATGCGGCCATTAAATTATACGGCAGGTTGGGTAGTTTTGAATCACGATGAAACGGAACATATTCAGTATAAAAACTTTCAGAAAACACCTCCAACATTAACGACTTGATTTAAACTATATTATGTTAATTTACTAAATAAAAGCATTAATCGCAACATTTACTTAATAAAAGTCGTAGAAACCCATCAATTTTCAGGTACACAAAAAAAAAAACAAATCAATATTCAGCCACCTGAAAAATGTGTTTTTGAGTCAAAAATGTTAAAATAGAAGTACCGAGTCTTTCCAGTTTATCACCAAAATTCAAATAAACTGATAAACTTTATCAATGATACACTTTATTACTAATATGCTAATATGAGTACTAAGATTCATTTTTTTACATAGACATCTAGATAAATTTCCGAATAATTGCGGTGATGTGCGTGATGATCAATGACAATGATTCTATAAAAGAGCGCTACCAAGGACGGTGTAAGAAAAGAACGATAGCTTACTACTGCTTGTATAACAGAAGAAATTTAAATAACATTGAAAATTACAGACAATTAAGAAAGATAATATTTTTATTATAGTCCCTATGTTCACAAATCTTTTATTTATGCTTCTGGTTTATTAAATGATTTGATGAAAATACTTATTGATTTTGGTATAATCTATCGTGTAATTTTTAAAAAATTAGTGTCTGATTGTTTTTGAAAAATAGTATTTTCCAATAAGCAGATCAGTATTTGTCGGTTTAAATAAATTTAGAAATTTCTATGATTTTACTTTGAGAAGTGTTGCTATCGTTCAATATCATATATACAGAAAACAAATGAAAAACAAGTTTTTCCTAAAATGAGAGTTTTGTACAGCAAAAACAGTAGCTAATCAAGAAAAAGTAAGGTCATTTTGAGATTCACTGGACTTGAATTAGCTAAAATATTAGCATCATTTCAAAATTTGTTTTTTTTTCTTGTTGTTGTTGATCTGTGTTATTCTTACAAGAATTCAAAGGTGTATGACATTTTTTTTCGTAATTTTTTGGGTATTTGTTATTATAGAAACTTATCATTGTGCCGTTAATCATTAATATTGCTTTTTTTTCTTTTTTATGTTTGTATAGCACCCAATTTAATCTTTTCCTACCGAGATTTTCTCCAGCGCATTACCAATTTCTCTTACAAAAATGTATTTCTGATATATATATATATATATCTGTATTTGTTTTTGTTACAAAAAATATTCCCGGTAACTTTTGTTTTTCTTACAGAAATGCTTTTAATTTGTATTATAGTGAAATTATGTTGCTAGTATTTTACTATAAAATATTATATAATTTTCATATTTTTACCCAATATTCGGGTGGTAACAATGTGACCCTGACAGGTGCTACCAGTCAGGGTAAGTGTTGTGACATTGTTAGGGGTCAGAATTAAAGACACAAAGGAAGAATAGAGTTAAAAATATATTAACAAAGAAAAGTAGTACAAAATATATACACAAGCAGAAAGTCACCAGCGAAACTGTTTTGTCCGGCTGACAGAGCTATGTCCTGGAAATACACTTCAGTATCCACTATTGCATCAACCATGCAACGGATGCGACACAAGGTCAGTTTTTAGGTGGGTATATCGGCAGTATCATAGAAAAATTCCCAAATTCTCGGATTTTCCTTTTTTGGGTACGTCACATGCGCTGGGTAGTAAACTCAGCCTCTGCATAAGGAAGAAATAAAGCCAGGGAGGATGGCTCCCTAAAGTTTGGCACCCAACAGTGTAATTTATCTCAGCTGTCTGTCCGAGGACGGACAGGCACAAAACCAACCCGCACTCTTTCTAAGGACAGAGACGCAACTGAGAAGTGAATCGAATTCAAGCCTCGACTTCGAATTCTAGTCTCAGCTGGAACAAACTTCTGCCACAAAGCACAACCTGCTGCTTATTTGTAGTTGGAAGAATTCATGTATGCATGGGTAAATTATTATACAGTGAAGTGGTATCTAGAAACAATTGCAATTAAGAGGTGTTTCAACGCTCTTCAAAACCTTCCGATCTGAGGCATTGCTAACGGATATAGTTTATCGTCATAACCAGGATACTTATTTTATATAATGTTTCATCAAACGTCTATTAAAGTTCCGAAATTGTAACAAAGATTTCAATAATGTTTTTTTAGCTAACCTAACTACCTCCTTCGGCAATTCTAACGGAGAAATTGCTGACAAACCTGAAATACTTCTGAGATGAAGTATTGTAACAATTTACACGATGTACATTATTCAGACTATTGATCTTGTCTTTATTGTCACGTTGACAAAGTTTAGGCTGTTTTACGTTTTAGTCTTTTTCTGCTAATATTTGTTGAGATTTCGAATGGAATCCTTTATTTAGCTGAATATACATCAGTTTTTAGTATAATATCTTAGATAACTCATCTCACCTGTTTGTGTTATCTGTTGACACCAGAAATAGAATTTACAAACTTTGGCTCAAGTCATTCACTGGATCAATGAACCAACGGTTGTAACTGTTCATGTGTTCTAGAGAACAAATTTAAGAGTTTTGTGTTACCAAGGTGAATTACTTAAAAACTGCGAAATTCAAAGCCATTGCACATGAAATTAGAAACATCTGCACTCATGAATTGAAAGAGGTCAATTCGAAATTCGAACAAATATTACCTAAAGAATTTAGGAGCGTACAATAGCCTAAACTCTGTAGCTAAATTTAAAGACGTCAGTCAAATCAATGTAAACAGTTAAATATTTGCTGACATCGCTTACCTTAATTTCAAGTTTTTGCACTTTAACGGGTTCGACTACTTTTACATTTTTTTAGTTAGGGTTGTGTCTTAATCTTGTGACTATGCATATCCGTACCACCATACCTGCTGAGTGGAATCAAAAGTATTATGTCATGTGTTTAATACACCTGATCCTGCTGAAGTCAATTTCATCTGTCAAGGAAGCCAGGTTGGCTAGAGCCAACAGCAGAAATCCATTACTCACACGTCGTCAGTCTTGACCCAAGAGATGAACATCTCCAGGCCTGACTTCATTTGATAAGTGCGTGTGTTAAAAAAATAGTTAAAGCGTTAGACATGTACATACATATATATATATATATATATTCTTCTGTTCAATTATATATATATATATATATATATATATATATATATATATATATAAAAGGCAATCTGTGAGTCTGTGTGTGACTGTTCACTATGCACGCCTACATTTTAAAGCTACACCATTCAAACTTTCTACGGACACATATCTACAGGGAAGCCAGATCGACACCTACTTTTAGAGTTTACTTTCAGCAATTTTTACCTTTCGCACCTTTTGGCCAACGGAGTCGATTGTTTAGATTTGCTCCGTAAACCATCTAAGATCTAAGATAGTTGCTAGATTACGTCACAGAAATCAAATCACACGTGTCAAACGCGGCTAAAATATTTTTTATTAAAAAGAAAATGAGCATTTATATTTAACTATCAGTATAGCCCGGCGTTGCTCAGGTGTAATGAAAGCTTTAAAACTAATCCATGGTCCTGGACTCAGCCTAAAGAATATTTGTTTGAAGTTTGGTGAGAATCGGATAAAGATTACAGAGAAACAAACAAACACACAAACAAACACACACACACACACACACACACACACACACACACACACACACACACACATCTTGCCTTTTATATATATATATTATCAATTTTCTGCACTATTGTAAGAACTGCAACCTTGAAACTTCTGAATATCGTTTCTTATATCTTTGTCTATGAGTGTATGAAATTTGATTAAAATCGGAACACTCCCGCTATAACCCGATTTTTTCGATTATCGATTTTCGATATATATCAGGGGTACTTCAACAAGAAAACCTAGCTGAGAACACTCGCAGACGCTTATAGTACAACTGTGTATATTTTCAAGAAAATCGGTTCAGCATTTTCGGAGTCTATAGGTAACGGACACACACACACTCTCACACACACACACACACAGACAAAGTTCCATTTATAAATAAGTTTAGATTTTTATTCAGACGTTTTAAAAATTCATTTGGTCAACAACAAAAAAATTGAATATTTTTCCCCGTAATTTTGAAACAAATTAAATATTAAAAACTGTAGGCGTGCATAGCGAACAGTCAAACATAGACTCACAGATTGCCTTTTATAAATATAGATTATCTTTTAAGTGTCTGCGGCAAATTTAAACGTATTTGTTTCATCCGATAAATAAATTAACATGTTCTGAGTTGCACGGGAAATGCCGGGCTATGATGCTAGTATATATATAAAACAAACATTTCGACGTTTAAATCTGTTGAATAGCCATTTCTACGAAGACATCCTCACTTCTTCAGCAATCAAATTTAGATGAGAAAACGATTTCATACCGGTAGAGGTCGAAAAAAAAAACATCCATCCGGAGGAAAATAAAATTGGTTGGTATTAATAATTTTTGAATTTAAGAAAGTAAACAGGGAAGCAGACAGATACATATGTCTCATATTAGAAGACATAAAATTTAATTTAAATCATCTGAATTTTTGTTTTATTTTTATATTTGGTTCTGTAATTAGAATATAATATTTGTATTGAGCCCTCCACCTTAATAAATTTTAATATTAATGAAATTAATATTAATAAGGATCGCGTTTTTGAGATTTACTTACCTGATTATACTTTTAGATTATGTATATATATTTTAGTCACTTGAGCAGTATTTTATGCATTTCACACGAGAATGAATGGGTCCAAGTAACGAACAATAGGCTCCTTGGGTTGAGCACAAATACATCACCGTAGAATTTTTGATGAAATACAGAGGTCGAAAAATGTTAAGTAGGGAAAGATTCAAGTCACGTGTTATTCTCGTCCCATCTTCATCGTTATATTTTTATATTTACATTAACAAATGCAAATCTTCACTAATTTTGATCATAGAAACTTCATGTCTTCCTTACGTTATTGCTGTTAATATTTAAACGATTTTTCAGCATGTGGTTAATTCAATCTCTGACATATCTTCCAAAAATATTCCGCTTAAACTTGACGAGATTCTTATTCCTTCCATGTTAGAATAGGGCAAACTGATATTAAGTGGTCAACGATTTCTACATGCTGTTCACGTAAATTTTCTATTGGCTATGCAATATTTCTTATTATACTTGCCTAGTGATTCCCGCTAGATACAATTCTGACCTGGGAGGCTTTCATAAATAACCTCCACCTTTGCTTTTAACCCGGAAAACTTTATTCTCTGATGGATTTTGTGTTTATCTATCTTGACCGTTAATTCTTCTTCTTGTGCTTCTTCGTATTTTTGATCTTCGGGTTTTTCTTGTTTTTTGTAGTTTTGTTCTTATGAGTATCTATCTTCTTCTTGTTGTCGTTGTTGTTATTCTTCTTCATTTTGTTATTGTTTTGCTTCTTCTTGTTCTTGTTTCTCTTCTCTATCTTGTTCTTATTCTTCTCCGTCTTTTTCTTCTTCTTTTTCTTGTTGTTGTTGTTCTGCAACTTGTTTTTGTTTTCCATCATCATCATCTTCTTCTTCTTCTTCTCGATTTACTTCTTTTTCTTTTTATTCTCAATTTTCTTCTTGTTTTCTTTTATTATTATTATTAGTAATAGTAGTAGTAGTAAATATATATATTTAACAGGGATACCACTACTACTATTACTAATAATAGTACTAAAAAGAAACACACACACACACACACACACACACACACACATATATATATATATATATATATATATATATATATATATATACCATTTTTTTATTAACCCCAATATACATATGATAGTATGTTAGGCGCCTGCTGATAATATTAAAAGCTTGTGTCTTTCTGGGGTAAGTTTATATATAGTTTTAACAAATATCATCTCACTACAAATTTTATTAGCAAGAAGGCTTAAAAGCCGTATGTTAAGCGAAAGTATGATTATTCAGAAATTTAAGTTTTGTCCTTAACATTATGTAATATTAGCCGATATCTTGTGCTAATACCTTAGGCTTTCAATGAGAGGACAGTTAGTGGTGCTGTCTGATTAAACATATAAAGTTTTTATCTTAAAATAATTTTTTAGCAAAATAGGTTTCTAAATTCTATTAGCTGTTATCTCTCTTTTCAGCATTGATGAGGGTTTCCTTCATTGACTTTTGTATGTTGCAGTGTAGAAGTTTAGCATCTTATGTCATTATTTTCTCTTCGAGTTACACATGATATCATGAGTTACTTGCTATTGAAAATCTTCAAGGATTCGATTTCCCTTATTTAGTAGTAATTTGTAATTGCTTAGTGCCAGTCTATAATGTTCAAAGTGAGAGTGTCTTCACTGTATAAAAACCACAAGTTTTATGCTTTCGTAAAACCTTTATTCTTGATATGAGCTTTCATATTTGAGATTTTAAACATTTCTGAAAGTCTTTTTCGCCATTTATGAGATTTACATAAAAGCCTTTTTCTAGAAAAGACTATGTAAAGACATGACTCCAGTTTTCATGTTGATGTTTGCATTTTGTAGCGATTTGTGCTTGCTGAAGTGAATAAAATCACAAGATGAAACTAAAGTCGTCAGGCCAAAAAACGTTCATAGAAAAAGCAAGATAGCCCGCTTCATTATCGATAATGCGTAAAAACACCTGGCACGATTTCGTATAATAAGGTCAATCAGTTGAGTGCCGTGATACATGCTTTGGGCGATCATGTCTCGAAAGAGACATTACTATCTGAGTAGAAGATTATCATGCCGTAGTTTTCCCTTACTTTTTGCGGTGGACTGGTTGCCAGCCAAGGCTATAGAACCCAATCAGTCCTATTATTTAACCCACAGCTTGAAGGAAGAGACGGATTAATAACTTTTCCAAGGGCATTTGTGCGTAATTAAATACCATGATCTCTCTTTCCGAGTTGATATCCACTGAACTACAGAGCACATCCTATAAGGAAGTACACAGCTGTAATTATGAAAACGAAATTACAGTTACGTTCAACAAAATGTCTTTGGCATCTCAGTATGAAAAGTCTTTATCAATGATGCGCAGAGGTTTGTTAAAACCCTGGTTATTGATTAAATGTGACTTGAACCAATGAGTTTGGGTTAAAATTCTTTGTGTCAACAGAGAGAACAAAATATGGAAAAGTGTGCTATCAGATGAAATTTACTATAAACTGAGATATCTAATCTAATAACCGTTTCGATTCAAATTTTCAAAAAATATCACCTGAATAATTCCGAAACGTAAAACTGCTAAAATGTCGTTCACGTGACAAGAAAGATGAGGTCAATAGTTCGAATAATGTAAATAGTTTAAAAATTTACAATACATTATATATGTAATATTTCGGATTTGTCTGCAATTTTTCCGTCAATATTGCCGAAAGTACTGAGATTAGCAAACCAACATATTTGCAGTCCCTGATAAAAGTTCGGAAGGAAAATGTACACTTGAGAAAAACTACACAAAATGTACGTCCGAGTACGTGACTGAATGCCCCTAAGACTCAATAATTGGTGGGGGTATAGGGTCCAGTGTAGAGAAATGGCAAAAGGGAAATATTTAAAATAAGCCTCAATAGATTAAACATGAAATAAAAACTTTATACAAATTAATTTAAACTAAATATTTATTTCACTGCTTGGTTCGATGCCCTCCGGATCTGAAGATTTTAGATGGTCGCACCCTTTGCCTCCCCTTTTGCACGCTAGTCTTTATAGTTATAAGGTTTTTTGCTTTTTCTCATTATATTATGGTAGACTAACGTAAGAAAATGTATTTTTTTTATATAAGCGTTTCACCCTGAGCAAGGCATGTCACTGCCACTACTGCGCAGGGGGCTACGTAGAGTGGAGAAAGGATGATTAAATATATGAAATGTCAGAGGGTGGGTGATAGGCGGGTAAGGATACCGAGAATGTGGGTTGGGTAGATGAGAGTGTTCTGAGAATAATTGGGAGTTAGTGTGATAGGAGGTGTTTATTGACCCTACATTTAAACACCTGGAGATTGTAACTGTCGGGAAAGCAGAGTTGTGGAAGAGAGTTACACAGGCGGGAAGCGCGAGAAAAGAAGCTGTTGGAGTAGAATTTACGGTTACATCTTATTTGTTTAACTGTAAAATGGTGGGACCTAGTTGCTAATCTAGTATCTCGTGTAAATTCGTGCTTAGGCGGCACCAGTGATCAAAGCTCATCGGAGCAGTGGCCATGAAAGTACTTGTAGAAGAGGCACAGGGAAGCCACATCACGCCGGTGAGAGAGCGGCTGCAGCCGGTCTGCCAAGTCAGTATCAACCACGTTACAGATCCTCCTTTGTATTTTGTCAAGAAGCCCAAGGAGAGCAGCAGGGGCACCCGACCAGATATGGCAGCAATATTCAATACACGGGCGGATGGTAAATTTGTATATGTGCAGAATAGATTCAGGTGGGAAAAACTTCCGGGCCCTGCACAGGGAACCGACTTTCATAGCAGCAGATTTGGCAATGGATTCGATATAGTCATTCCATTTGAGGTCCGCCGAAAGTGTAAGGCCAAGGAGGCGTAGTATTTTACTCTCTGGGAGGCTAGCCTGTCCCATGCTAATGGGAGGTAGATGCGATTGTCTATGGTGGTTAGTTGATAACAGCTTCGTTTTAGAGGCATTGAAATTTACCAGCCACTTCCTACCCCAGGCTACTACGGATTGGAGGTCACTTTCAAGTACGGCAGCGAGGTTCACTTTGTCGTCCACACCTGGTTTCTGATCGATGCGAGAGTAGATTGTTATGTCATCGGCATACTTGGGATCTAATG
Organism: Ascarosepion bandense; assembly: GCA_037127315.1. Lineage (NCBI taxonomy): Eukaryota > Metazoa > Mollusca > Cephalopoda > Sepiida > Sepiidae > Ascarosepion > Ascarosepion bandense. The sequence goes on from JBBBDQ010001402.1 coordinate 193,591, forward strand.
GTGTCGGGGAGATCATTAATGTAGATCAGAAAGAGCGTGGTACCTATGATAGAACCTTGAGGGACGCCCGCGTTCGTATGGTAGTTTTGGGAGGCATGCCCATTTAATACCACCTTCAATGTGCGGTTAGAGAGGAAAGACTGGATGAGGTCAAACAGATGTCCAGTTATCCCATAGCTCCGCAGTTTGCACAAGAGGCCAGCATGCCAGTTTTACTTTCAAATATTTCTTCTTTTTTTATCCATTTACATTTTTCTTACTCTGTATGTCTTTTCATTTTGGGAGGTAGACAATCATGGACTTGCACAACTCCCTTTCCCTTAGTGGGTCAGCATGCTTTCTCTTCTTACGCCACCCAAACTCCGCTCGGCAATCTATTTGCTCAAGCCCATAAAGTATGTTACACGCCCTTTTCCCTGTCTCTCTTTTCTTCTATCTGACCTGCGAGTATCAGATTCTCCAAACTCTTCTACCTCATTATATGTCCCAGAAACTTCAGTTGTTTTTTACTCATCTTAAATATTAGTTACATTTTCGTTTTTATCCTCTCCAAAACCACATTGATGCTTATATGTTCAACATGTATACTCAGCCTCGTTCTGTATAATCACTTTTCGCTTCTTAATTTTTGATGAGATTGTCCAGCATTCAATTTCATATTGTATATCAAATATCCCATGGCAATTCAGAACTCTCTTCTATATTTTTACCGAAACTTTCCTGTATTTCAACACACTATTCAGTCTCTGGAGATGGTTATAGAGAGCAGAAGAATAAAAGAGCGGGATATATATTCAGAGAAAAGGTCGAGTTACATTGCATTTAAAATTTCTGGAAATCATAATAGACAATATAGTAGGAAACTGGAAGTGAATTACACGAGTGAGATGGGCGAGAGATAAAACGATTATCAATGAAATTACGGTTACAATTTCAACGTGAAATTATAAAACTTGTCCGCTAATACGGTATGGTGCTGAAATTCGGAAAATTGGGATTTCAAGCAAGAAGCGTCATGTGAAAAATAAGCGAGAAATATTTACTGAAGAAGCAGAGAAGAGCTGCGCTACGACGATGAGAAAAAATACAGAAGTCTAGATGACAGGTAATTATCAATAACGTTGCCGATAACTTTTTGCATTTTGTCAAGTATCTCTGGATATATATAGAAAAAAATTAAAAATCACCAGACGAGATAATACAGTAATACTCGATAAGAGGATGATTGATAAAATTATTGATGGCAAGAAAAATGTGTCTAGCAGGAAAAATATATCTTAGCTATTGATTCAATGTAATCATTTCTCTTCGTGTCAGCGGAAAACACGAGACCACGAAGGTGCAATGATTTGATCTCCTTGAAGTTAGTACCGTCCATGCTAATGGAAGGCTAAAACGTGTCTTTAAGATGATTAACAGAGAAAATTTTTGTTTATGAGACTAAGATTAACAACCCATTTCTGACCCATCATTCCCCTAAACATATTCTATGTCATTTTCTTTTTTGAACAGCTGCCAAATTCATTGAATCTATCAACGCTATTATTAAAACAGGAATAAAAGTTGTGCCATCAGCATAGATACCGTGTCAATGACCCTTGACCCGAAGAAGATTATTGATGAAAATAAAGAACAGTGTGGCCTCAACAATAGAGCTCTGGGGGCGCCCACATTAATAGAAAGTATCTAGATGAGTGGCTGTTATAGATAACATTCATTACACAGTTTGATGAGAAAAAATTCATCAAATTAAAGAAACGACCAGAAACCAAACATATATTTCGGTGATGTGCATAGTGCTGATGGAAGCCATAATATGGCAATTTCTATGCGATAATTGCTTATTTGACACTGTAAAATGGCAGGTGTTTCTATGTTTTTTTGTAAAGATTCTAGAATTACATCTTGTGTGAAGTGGTTTTTCAAATTATTTTTATCTCCTTCTTTCTTTGTCTCCTTGCAGAAGTGCCATCTCCATATATTCTTCCTTCTGCATTTCCATCGTTTTTGTTTAATGCATGTTTTTTTTATTTTATTTTGTTTTTAGTTAATCTTTTCCGTGGTATTTGAGTCTATAAAATTTTATATTACTCTTTTCTATCTTTGATTTTCCGTTTTATTTGTTTTGCTACTATTGTAGCTGATCATTCATGCTTGCTACTTTGGATTTAACAGTGACACCCTACTTGGACATTTAACTTATTAGAAAGTTAAATATCACATGTTCAAAAGTTTTGTTAGTAGCTAATTCAACTACCCAAATATTTTGTTCTGAATGAAAATTCGTAGGAAATAACTGTTTTTGGAGCAGATTGATTTTAGATACATTTTTAAGAGGTATGGCTCCTCCAGATTTTCATTCTTTCTTTAATTTGTAATCAACATATCGACAATTATTAAATTAAAACTTATAAAATTTTTAAGAGGTATGGCTCCTCCAGATTTTCATTCTTGCTTGAATCTGTAATCAATATATCGACAATTATTAAGTTAAAACTTATAAAATTTTAAGAAATAGATAGGTTCGCCTATCGCCTGGGTCATATTCTCGACTTCTCTTAAACAAGAGTATTTGTATTTCTGTTTAGAAAGTGGTGTCCGGTTCCTTTCTTCTCCTTCGATTTTAATAATAGTGCTTTCAGAAGTTTTTTGTTGTATGTGTAGATAGTGAAAACGTCTCTAAGTTTGATAAGATGGCAGTAATCTTGTTACTGCCTTCCGATTGTTAGAAGCCTGAACACTTTCCTAGCGTTTTGAGAGGCTGCTCTGATCAAGAGTCGAATGATATAGGGATTCAGAGTGCAAGAAGAACATATTCACCGAAGAGTAAACAACGAGTTTTGGATTTTCCCAATTTTTAAGATTGCGAGTGTGAGTTCTTTTCTATATCTAGAAAAGATATTTATGAACTTGTAAACTGCTGCGGAGTCATGAGTTAAGGACCTTTTTGCTTTGGCAGAGGTAAGGAAACTGAAATTGACTGCCACTTTCGTCATTGCACTGAATGACTGTTCTAGGCACCTGTCACGTGATTCTCGAGATTTATCTCAAAAGAAGGGAGATAATTCCATTCCGTTTCCCTACACAGTTTTATTCATACAGATTTCTGTTGTTGATGTTGTTGTTATGGTTTTTGCAGCTATTTTGTTCTGATAATAAATAGTGTAAAGTTTTACACGTTTATAATTGTTACTCTTTACATTTATACTGTGCATTTAGAAATCGATTTGGTATGTTACTTGTAAAAAGAGGGCACAAGGACACTGTCACTGAATACTAGCTCTACCAGATCCGATTTTATCCTTTCAACTGTAGATTCAGTGCATTTTTAGGATACGTACATTGTCTTGTTCTCAATTAAATATTCGACTCAACTTTGATTAAATGTTACGTACTCCGCTCTTTTAGAACAAAGAAAAGCTTATCGTCATTCAAATATCACTTCATATGTTCACATCTAATTATTTACGTGTTTTGAATCATTTTTTCTTTGTTTCGTATGACCTTACTTTTATTTATATTTGATCTTTTTTTCTTTCAGATTATTAGTACTTTTCAGGTATGTTTTTCTTTGTAAGTTATGATCAATTCCCAATTCTTTCTTTTCAGTTACACATAATTTAAAATTCATAATTTTTTTTCGCAATTTCATTCTCATTTTTTCCTACTTTTTTCTATAATTCTGTTTAAGTCTCAGTTTTCTCTTTTTCTATTCAATTTTTTTATCGTTTTGAATTCTTTTTGTTCTTCAATTCATTATTTCTGTTTTTCGTTGTTTGTCCTGTCATATTATTTTCTTATCTTATCTTCTATTTATTTTAATTTTTTCTTTTGTTCTATCAATCTAAAAAAAGTTATATCTTTCTTTATTGTATTAGCCTTCCTATTCTGTCTTTTTTACTTTTCTTTCATTTCATTATTTGTTATCTTCTATTTTGTAATGATTTCTTCCTTTCCTTCTTTCTTTCCTTTTTTTTTGCATATAACTGTGTATTTTGTTCTTTACTGTGCATTTTTCTTTTATAATTTTAATGTTATCTTGCTTACGTTGCTAACTATAGTATAGACTTTTGCGCACTCATTTACTCAATTACATGTTAATTTTACATTTTTTATATATTTTCATTAATTTTTCCGTAAATACCATTATTATCATTTAAATAATTCTTCCTTTCTTAATTCCTTCCTTAGATCTTTTCTTTATAAATTTGATATCTGTACAATTGATATTTGTCTATATTACTGAGTTGAGTTAGTATTTACACTATTTACATTATTCTAACTATTGTCCATATCTTGCTTGTTATTTGTACGCTCCGGCTTTCGTCAGGTGCTAAGAATTTCGAACTAACATAAAGACAATAGTCGGAATAATCTTTACATTTGCTTTCATAATTTTTATTATCTCCTTTCATTCTTTAAGTTTTACTATTTCTTTCTTCATCTTTAGGTTATCATGGATTTCTTTCTTTCTTTCTTTCTTTCTTTCTTTCTTTCTTTCTTTCTTTCTTTCTTTCTTTGCTTGCTTGCTTGTGTGCTTTCTTTCTTGCTTTCTTTTTAATGTTTTCAATGATAATGTCTGCTTAAATTTACCATCTATAGAGCCAAAAGTAAAATAAATTAAAAACAGAATAAAAATTTCATCTAGAATAAAATTATTTAAAAACATACATGATTAAAAGAAAAAATAAGTTGCTGAAAGGAAGAGTTCAATAAGGGCAGAATAAATATCATGATTTTAAATGAGTTGCATTTTGGCTGAATTTCAATTCAAAAAATTACTATCGTGAATTTGGATCTCCCGTGGAAAAGGGAGATAATTACGATTTGGTTAGAATGATTTTTCGTATATTTTTTTGAGAAGTAGAATCTAGTATATTTTTGTTGGAGATTGAATTCAATTTTTATTTTTCATAAATTTGCTTGTATTTATATTACGAGAAATGATGGTAATTACGTTACATTGATCTAAGCAGAAAATGTAAACGGAAGTTTGGGTTAACGGAACAGAAGTAAATAAAATAGAAAAACACAAGATCTATAAAACCTTTGAAATAAGAGATTGGTAATTATCAAATCTCATCTGGAATTAGTATAAATAAAATGCTTATTGGTTACGAAGATGGAATGAAAACAATATATGTAAAGTGTAATACCCTGTAAAATTAGCTAATAAATATATAACATTAAAATTGTTGTTTCTCTCACTGTCAAATACATTGCCTCTGGTTTTCCCAAGCGTATGTAGAATATATGCGTATGTGTATGTTGTACATGGGTAGCCTGAATAATTTATTATTACTTGAACCCGTAAACATCTATAAACAGATTTTCATTGTAATTGAAATAAAACTTTGGAGTAATGCACATAAAGCAAACCCCGCCGTGGGACGAACTATATAATTCTAAGGCAGGAGAAATTAAAAATAGTCAGAAAATTTAAGAAAAAATAAGCATTAATAAAAAAACGGGTTTATTGTATATATATATATATATATATATATATATATATATATATATATATATATATATAAATGAACTTTGTCTGTGTGTCTGTGTCTGTGTGTGTGTCCGTTATCTATAGACTCCAAAACGGCTGAACCGATTTTTTGGAAAATTTACACAGTTGTACTATAAGCGTCTGCGAGTGTTCTTAGCTAGGTTTTATGTCGAGGTACTCCCGATAATTATCGAAAATCGATAATCGAAAAAATTGGGTTATAGAAGGAGTGGTCCGATTTTAATCAAATTTGATACACTCTTAGACAAAGACATAAGAAAAGATATTCATAAGTTTCAAGGTTCCGTGCAGAAAATCGATAATATATATATATATATATATATATTCCACCGAACGGCCATAGCCCATAGGTAGAATCGCCAACTGACGCCAGTTCGGTCGGGTTTCAATCCTGCGTTAAAAAGCAATCGGAGTCTAACCGTACTGATGAGCTGTGATACAGAGAAACTGATCTGTCTGCGGATGACAATATATATATATATATATATATCAACGTTGCTTAACTTCGGTGATCGAGCGGGAACCGGTGTATCCAACGTGACATGACCGTTATTTTATATATATATATATATATATATATATATATATCCAACGTGACATGACCGTTATTTTATATATATATATATATATATATATATATATAATAACGGTCATGTCACGTTGGATACACCGGTTCTCGCTCGATCACCGAAGTTGAGCCTGGTCAGTACTTAGGTGAGTGACCACTTGAGAATACCAGGTGCTGTTAGCACTCACGGATGTGCGTTGGGGTGCGGTGGATGTCGGCTTGGAGGGGGAAATCGGTGAGCCGAGTTCCAATTTCAGTCGAGCACGCTGCATTCACTTGCGCACTGGTACCCTTGGGAAAGGTATTAATCCGTTCGTTCCCTCCAATTATGGGTTAAATAATTGAGGTCTGCTGTTCGTGCGATTTGTGGCAGTCATCTGCACCAATTGTTTGTTATCAGCAGTTCCAAGATGTGTGGATGGTACTACACAATGCCTTCACCACTATAAACAAATCTCTGTGTGGTTGTCTTGCTGGAAAAAGGTTGAACCCTCATACGTTGAACGCGACGGGAGAATCCATTACGTATATATATATATATATATATATATATATATATATATATAAGGCAAGATGTTTGTGTGTGTGTGTCGTTTTATTTGTCTGTATGTCCTTTGTACAAATCCACAATTTTTATCCGATTCTCACCAAAATTCACACAAATACTCTTTAGGCTGAGTCTCAGCTCCAGGACCATGGGTTAGTTTTAAAGCTTTCATTACACCCGAGCAACGCCGGGCTATACTGCTAGTATATACATATATATATATATATATATATATATATATATATGTAAGCATCCGTTATTGAATGAAATATATCTATATTCACACATATGTAAGAACGCACCCATTTTTACCGTTTCATCCCAAGCAAGGCAGTACTGCCATTAGTGAAAGGAGAGGAAAAAATAAAAAGAGCAAGGTACAGGGGTTGTTGTAGAAAAGAAAAGAAAAAAGGAAATCGAGGAGGAAGAGATTATCTGACTTTGCATTTAAACTTTTTAGAGATTGTATCTATCAGGATAGTCAGTATACGGAATGGAGTTGCACAGGCGGGAAGTGCCAGTAAAGAAGCTGGAAGAGTATAAATGGTGGTTACCTTTGACTATTCAGTCTGTAAAAAGATGAGTCATACTTACCAGACTAGTAGCACAAGAAAATTTATGTAATAGTAGCACCAGCAAAAGAAACTCGTCAGAGCAGAAACCGTGAAATATTTGTTGAAAAGACAGAGCAAAGCCACATACCGTCGGTGGGAAATTGATCAGCTGCTAAATCGGGATTGATTATATTGCAGTTCCTCCTTTGGATTTTGTCGCGAACCCAGAGTTAAATAGCAGGAGCACCAACCAGATAAAACAACAATATACAAGCACTGATTAATGGTAGATTTATAAATGAACAAGACGGATTCTGACGAGAAAAACTTTCTTGCCCGGCACAGTGACCCAATCTTCTTAGGTGTTGATCAATCAGTAGATGCAGCTGTTGAATTCGAAATAAATTTAAATGGAAATTTGTGACGAGAAGGTTAATTTCTTTTTCTGTCTGGAGATAACTACTAAATAAGAACATGTAGAGGCCGACCGTTCTCTATTTACACTGAATATAAATTCTAATAAATATAATACTATAAATGGAAAATAAATCTTTATTTGAAATTTGATGGTCTTAAAAATTTGTGTTAAAATATTTTATATGTATTTGTCATGTTTTACTGTTAAATTTAAAATGTAAAGAATTACCGTCATTTATAATTTCAATTTTCCTTGGAGACCAATACTACTGGCCACGTACCAAACTAAGTCATGCTTATTATATATCTAATTTTAAAAGATATGAAGACTCTATGATGCTAGATTCATTCAGTTCCATATTTATTTCATATTATGCAAAGTTAAATAAATAATTCATATGTGATTGGTTAGAACATACTTTCATGAGATTTTCAATGATAATAAACTTGACTTACGTTTCAGATTTAAAACTTCCATCCAAAAGAAGTCTTTTCTATATATAATGTCGGTCATTTTTACGCATTAATTGTTTTTATTAATTAGTTAAGTAAAAGAATTGTTCCAAATTACCCCGCCCTCCCCTACACAGTATCAATAAAGTGACAGTATCTGTTGTTATAATATTTACCCTGACAGTATCTGAGACTTAAATTCTTATCTATAATTATCTAAAATCTTCACAATTTTAAATGTCATGCAAAGGTACTTCATTTTGAATTCAAACTCACACAGATTGCGTTCTTTAGCCTTGGTTGGCAACTTGTCCACCGTAAAAAGTAATGGCAACCTACTGCGGAAAATCGTATGTTCAGTCATGCATGGATCTTTAGAGACATGATCACCCAAGCGTGTATCAAGTATGACACATAACTGAATGTAAATACGTTGGTCGGGCAATGTTAATTCGCATCTGAGTGCATTTACTATAATATAAAAGCATTATTATTCACAAGAAATCTTTTACACATGAATACAAATGAGAAAATATAAAATCAAGTTTTAACCATTTTTTTATGGGAAACATGTTAGAATGGACAATCAGTCATTTAAGTGGTATACGTGATACACGCTTGGGCGATCATGTATCGAAAGAGACATGACTGACTGGGCTGATGATTATTTCGCAATAGGCTGCCATTATTTTCTACGGCAGACTGGTTGCCGACCAAAGCTATAGAACCCAATCTGTGCTGTTACTTAACTCATAACTGGAGAGAAGAGACCGATTAATATCTTTCCTAAGGGTATTTGCGCTTAAATAAACGCAAAGAAATTCAACTGGAATTATACCTCGACTCCATGATTTCACTTTCTAGCTGATATCCACCGCACCAAAGCGCACATCCACAAGGAACAATACGCGTTATATACAATGATTTCTTCGCATATTTCTTACACGTTTTCATTGCCAATCCGTCATTGCGACTCCATATTTACTCGATCTTTAGTTGGTGTCATGCAAATGAGTTTAAGGTTGTTCTATGATTTAAAAAATAGATTCAATCAGATTTCTATTATAAGTAATGTGACAGCATCTAGTCAGTTGGGCAACTAATTCTATAAATTCTACTGTGAGATGTACAGCCACAGTCGCATCAATTATGTTTAACTCTTATAATTTATGGACGATGTAGGTTATTTCAGGATAGATTTTGTCTAACCCCAAGCCCCACGGCCGTAGAATTCTGACTTGATGTTTTTATATAAAATATGTTGACTATTGCTACAGAGAATAGACTGCTCTGTTGGGGTACAGTTCCACCACCTCATCAATTATATTTTGCTGTTATAATTTATTGGCCATCTAGGTTAATTCCGGATAGATTTTGTCTTACCCTAAGCCCAACAGGCGTAGAATTCTGACTTGCTTATCTGAAAACATTGTGTCGACCAATGCTACAGAGAACAGTCTGCTCTGCTGGGGTACAGAGCAACAGCTTCATTAATTATATTTGGCTGTTACAGTTTATTGTCCATGTATGTTATTTCCGGATAGATTTTCTTCTAACCCCAAGCCCAACAGGCGTAGAATTCTGACATGTTTTTCGCAAAAAAATGTGGCAACAATGCTACAGAGAACAGTCTGCTCTGCTGTGCAAGGGATGAGAAGACGGATACATGCATTAAAAATGATGTTTTCAGTAAGCAAACGCAACAACCTAATTTTGAATTTGTACTCAAAACACCAGTCCTATTTTTTGTATCGAAAACGGTATCTATAATACACATAGAATAATAGATTATTTACAAACAGATCGAGGATATGTGTTGTGGGGAAATGGATATCATAATGAGAAATCTGAGAGCAGTGTTCGAATTTTAATTGAATTTCTTCCATTCATTTACGCACAAATAACATTGACAAAGTTATTAATCCATCTCTTCTTTCAGCTATGAGTTAAATAGCAGGACAGTTTAAGTTCTGTAGCCTCGTGTGGCAATCAGTGTACCGCAGAAAGAAATAGCAAACTAGTTCATAAATATCTTCCTTTCGAGACATGATTGTCTTCACGTTTATCACGTGTATCACGTATGCCACTTACCAGACTAACTGACTGAAAAACGGATTAGTTATTACAGCTTTTATCAAAGCATCAGCGAATTATATATTGTATGAAAGTATCGATACTTTTCTCTTTGCTTCTTATCGGAATGTAGCAATTGTTTTTTTCTGAAACCTTAACACACACACACATACACGCACGTATACACACGCACACAGGTATATATATATATCTTTTGTTAAATAATATGGAGGAGAAGAATTGTGAATTAATATTCTTATTGAATCTTTCAAATTGTGTTATCGGGAAATGTTCCAAAAATTTATTTTTTTTAATTATTTTTCGAATATTGCTACATTTTTTGTACAAGTTTTCTGTGTGTAGTTACGCAATTGGTTTTTAATTTCCTATTGTTTGATTGAATCAATTTAAAGTTAGTCAAGGTAATGTCATATAAACGGTCAAACTGAAACTCTTATTTCTATCGATACCATTTTTACTAGTGACGCTTTCGATATGGAAGCGATAAAATCATTATTATTAAAATCTATTAAACCATCCGGGAAAGAGATTCAGTTTTAATGCTGACTTCATAGTGAATTTTAGATCTATATTACATTCAAGAGATTTTTAAGAAAATTAGATAAAGCTTGAACCAAATAATCTAATGAATATAGTATTAGTTTGACCAATAAATCCTCAACATAATACATTTTAATAAATTTAATAATAATACCTAGCCTTGTTAGATATCGAATAGCTGTTCCTGTTTAAAAAAAAACATTGAATAATACAGTACATATATAATCATCCTAAACTCTTCCTAATGTTGTACTAAATATTTTACGCAATATCATAGATTCTTGCACCATAACACTACCATTTTACGATTCCCAGACCATTCTTACATGTGTCGCCGTCTCTTTCAAATCAGTTAATTAATTATGGATCGAGCGCACAGTAGAATCGAGTCAGAGAAAGGAAAAGAATAGTGCGATTTTGTAAAAGTCACCGATACAAGGAACGCGATATTTATGCTCAGAACGTTATCAGAAAGTCCAATATAAATGCAAAAGGACGTGTATTTTATAGACTACGTAAATGCGTTCAAAGAAAGTACGCCATAAAGACTTATTAAAGGTACTCGGCAACATCAATGTATTTTGGAAAGATATTACAGTAATTAATAACATATACTGGCAGCAAACCACCTGCATACAAACAGGAAATGAATTCAACAGATACAGAAAAATAGAAAGAGGCGTAATACAAGGAAGTGTCTTTTCACTGGATATATTCAACCTGTGCATCGAAATAATTCTGAGTGAGGTACAAGTTCTACCAGAATTTCTCATTGGTGGCCACAATCTTAACAATATAAGATACGAAAATGGCACAGTGTCACTAGCAGAAGCGGGAAAAATATAGGACCTTCTACAGAAATTAACAAGGAAAAGCAACAAGAAAGAAATAAACATAAACTTCAAGAAAATTGAATGCGTAGTCATCAACAAAAAGAGAACTCCAGAATGTTAATTACAGGTCGGAAATTCGAAAAATAAAAGGTGACAAAATTTAAATACATGGTAAGTGTTAAGACAGATGATGGAAACTATGACACTGAGATGCGAAGATGCATTAGCACGACTGTGGATGCATTTTAAAAACTAAGCTGAGTAGTTAGAGACAGGAAGATTTCGTAGAAAACATAGAATAGTGTACTGAACTTTTATGTGATATCATTCCTCCTTTATGGCAGCGAATGCTTGACGATCTCCTCAAAGATGGGGAATGGACTCGAAGTGTGGTTCTACAAAGGAGGCAAATGATATAATCGACCAAAAATGTGTGCAATAACAAAGTTTCGGTGAAGATGCAAAATAAAAGAGACTTATACTTAACATCAGAAAAGATAGTTGAGAATGCTGCAACACGTAATGAGGAAAGAGGGTTTGAAGAATATAATACTCACAGGACCGGATGAAGGGAAAGAATGACAGTGGAAAGCAGCGAGAGACATACATATGATTAGCTTAAGCAGATAAATACCGGAGCAGGATTTGGGTGATATATCAAGAGAAAATGTGTTGAGAGCGACAGAAATAGGGGCAAGATCAGCTAGGTCCTCAGGTTACACTAAACGTAAAGAAGAAATTAGTAAAATTTTGACAGAGACTGACGCCGTAACCTATGAGCCTTACTTTTTAAAATTTCTCAATGCATTAAAAAGACTTGTGCGTAGGGGGTTACATAATTGGTGAGTGAAAAGAGGAGAACAGGTCACAGTAAGTGTCGGAGAATGAGTAACAGAAGGACGGGTACATTGGTGTGATGAGAGCTGCGTGAGAGGATTGTATAAAGTGAGAAGAAGGATGAGAGTGAAATAAAAAAATAGAAGACAGTTGACATTGCATTTAAACACTTACAGAGTGTAACAATCCGGGAAACAAGAATACGAAAGGGAGTTCCACATCCAGGCAGGAAGTGCAGAAAAAAGAAGCTGTTAGAAGTTGCGGTTAAACTTGATAGTTTTCACAGTAAAAAGTTGGGACGTGGTTCCTAGTCAAGTAGCTAGAGTAAATTCGCCCAATGGGATGCACCAAGAAGAAAGTAACTCAGTTCTACATGTCAATTATGAACTCAGCTTTAAAATACTATATACAGGCAGAGACTCTAGAAGAGCTGCCAGATACCATAGTAACAGCATGGATTAACTCTAGAGAAACTCTTTCAAAACCTTGTCGAAGAACTTAGGTGATTTCAAAACAAAATGGAGTCCAGCATATTACTGAAAGCGTTTACCTAATAAAATCACCCATAAATGGATGCTAATTTGAGGTGTATCTTGATAATTACTTTCCTGACTATTATCTTTATCTTGGTTGTTTTAATCACAATGCTTTACGTGTATGATACCAATGAATATATGCAAATGTTTACAAAGAAATGAAAATTTGCAGTTATTGCTTAATTATCTTTCTAGACGGACTAATGAATTTAAACACTTTTAGCAGAACACATTCCATACAAATATGAAATCAATACACACTATCTTCTTGATATCTATGGGATCAAACCAGGGCTATGCAGCAAACCAAAATATTTATAATCATAACTCATGTCGCGTTGTCAGCTCACCCTGATCTAGTTAATGACGCCACGATACCACATGAGGTGATGTATCTGGTGACTTGGTGATATGAAAATATCATTGGTGGGTTATCAGTTCTCATGTATTATAGAATTTTTTTTTTAAAAGCTGAAGTTACCTGGTGGATATGTGTTTTATGTCTATTACAGTAAATGCAGATAAAATTTGCACCAATGTAACCTATCTGTCAGCCCATACTAACCTAATCATTCGATTCTGGCCCTGATCATTAAGAACACGGGAGTGTTCACAAACGCCGTAAAAACAGTCGGTTATAGCTTCTATCTATTATTCCCGATACATAAGTTACGATATTGGTCAAAGTGATTTTCTATGTTTTTTTTAGTTCCAGCTCATAAAAATTAATGTATGCTAATGTACTCGTGGGCCTCGTTTTATCGAATATTTACCCAAACACCGAATTGTTAGAGCTGAGATAAATAACATGACATCAATATGTAGCGGAACAAACTATATTTAATATATATATATATACTAGATTTTAAAATTAAATACACACAAGCTAAGGGTTAAATAGGGATTTAGGTGTTTTAAATCTTTATAAATATTTCAATAGCTAAACATTTTTTAGATACAATTAAAAAACAATTTTCTCTATAACAAAATTTATATGTATTATTAAAGATAGGTTTTACGTTTACAAATATTTAAAAGAAATCTGTCGCTTTCTACGTCACGTGATGTAAACAATCTCTCTCCACGAACACGCTCGCGAAATACGTTTCTAATTTAAATTTTAAAATAATTTGTTTCTGATGAAGGACCGAGGACGGTCTGAAATATAAAATATAATAATAGAAATAAACCAAATACTGTCAACAAAATACATTTTCAAACTTACAAACCTTTTAGTAGTTTTTCCTATACATATTAAGACAGTATACGTGGATGATCACTATATATATAATTTAATTGTTTAAACATTTTTATAATTGATACTCGTAATTTGAGTAGATATTCTGTTTTTAATTAAACAGTATATTTGCGTATGTAACTCTACTTGGCTTGAATAGATTTCAGAGATTTTTTTAGGAAAATATGTAACATTCGAACCAGAGACCCCTAACAACATAGGCGAAGCTACCAATTGATCTGATGTATCTTAACCGCTCGACCACTAACGATTTCACAGTAGACCAAGTCAAGTGTTGGGCTTAAAACTTTAACAACATTTTGCAAGAACAATAATTTACAGGAACACTGATAGTTATTTTTAGAAGTAAAGAGATAAAAATTAATATAGTTGGAATAGATAACGTTTTCATTTCAGTGAAATAGATGTTAGACACTGCTATCATCCGATTTTTCTTTTTCTCACTGGAGGCATATAGCCTCTCTGATATATATATTTTTTTATTTCTTCCACGAGATCACTATACATTAAAGCATTGTTTATGAGGTCTTGACAGAAAATTGCAAATACTTCTATTTTCTCTTTTTCTTTCTCTCGTTCTTTCTCTCTCTTTCTCTTTCTCTCTCACTGTCTCTCTCTCCTTCCTTAAACTATTACTTTCTCTGACTGAAACCAAGTAGTAACTGTAATATATCTTTTCCATCGTTCACGCGATCAAAATGTAATGATACATCCTTATGAGTTATTGGCGAGAGACGTCAAATACTTCTATATTCTCTTCCTTGCTTTCTTTCTTTCATTCTGTCTTTCTTTCTTCTTTGTCATTCTGTTTTCTTTCTTTATTTTTTTCTCATTAAAAAATTGAAAGTAGTAATCTGAATTTTTTTCTGCATTTAAACGCGGTCAAAACGACATTTATGAGCAATTGGCAGTGTATAACGGTCGTGCTAACTAAAAAAGGGATATGCAGAGTTTTAATAAGACCATCCAATTTATATGTTGATGTGCCCATATATATATGTAGTGTGCTTGTGCAACTTTATCTTTGCACAAGAAAAATATCTTCTTTTTGTTTTCATAAGTACTACTCTAGGTTTTTTTAGATGTGTTATATTCGCCTGGTAGTTATTTTCCTGAGTAGAGAACATTTTTATTATTATTGTTATCATTATTATTATAAAAAATGACACAGTACCAACTTTAACGAATTAACACTAATCATATCTCGATCGATTGTTCAAAACAGACAAGCGAGTTGGTACTGTGAATCGTCTAGAGATTGCAATATCATGGCGAGAAGACATTACAAAAATTTACCTAAATTAAAGTATTGACCACTGACTGACTGGCACCATACGTGTGCACAGGAAGCGTTTATCTGGCACTCGTTGTTCAATGAAAATATAAAACGTAAAAAAGAATTCCAAAAAAAAGAGATCCAGGCTTTTTGTTTATAAAAATCACAGAAAAAAATCATGTGACCTGGCTGACTGAATTGCTTCTATTTATTACTTCCTTTGTTCATTTTGTTTTTTGTCTCTTTATTCCTGGTAACGGATTTGTGGCAGGGTCGTTAGAGTTTTGGTCAATATTTCCTGTTTTTGCGCTTTGCTGTCAGATATGGCCATCGGCTGAAAATAATATGATGTCAAAACAATGTCCCAAGAAGTCAATATCTTTGGAATCTGTTTACCTTGCATAACCTAATCAAGGAAGCCAATCTGTTAAAATGCACAAGAAAAGAAATAGAATGAATGGGATAATGATAAAAAAAGCTATGGGAGAAGACTGGGAAGAAACAGTAGAAAAAACCCAGAATTAATGAGAAATAAAATATATATATATATAAAAAAACAGGAAATTAAACCAGTTGCGTAAAGCAAACAAAAGAATCTAAAAAGTGAATGAAGAAATAATGAAAGAAAGAAAGAGAAAAGTCAAGATAAAAAAGGCAAAGAAAGAATGTGGAAGAAAAGTAAAAGGAACAGTGTATAAGAGGCAGAGAAAAAATGAACAATATGAGATCAAAGAAAAAAAATAATACATAAATGGAATAGAGAAAGAATAAAATAGAGAGAGGAAAGTATAGCAAAAAGAAAGAAACCAACTGAATAATAGTAAAAGAAGGAAAATGTACAAAATGGAGGTGGAAAAATATTATGGATTGAATAAATTGATTAAATAAATAAATAATGGTGAAATAAATAACAGTGACAAAAAAGTGGAAAGAATAAGTGTACAAAAAAGTTATTTGATATGAAAACCTTGAACTAAAGAAAGAATCTATCTATCTATCTATCTATCTATCTATCTATCTATCTATCTATCTATCTATCACTGTGTGTTACTGTGTACTGTGTATGTCTGAATGTCTAGAAAATCGTAATCTAAATGGCTGCAATTGAAAGAGTAAATGAAAATAGAAAAACATATCCCGGCCCAGTCACTCTCTTCTATAAATATATTTCAAGGCTTCTACTCCGATGAACTTAGATCGCTGGTGCCCCTTAGGTATGAAATTGCACGAGATACTAGATTAGCAACTAGGTCCCACCCTTTTACAGTGAAACAGATAAGATGTAACCGTAATTTCTACTTAAACAGCTTCATTTCTCGCACTTCACCCAGTGGAATTCCCTTCCATATACTTGCTTCCCCGACAGCTACAATCTCCAGGAGTTTAAATGTAAAGTCAATAGACACCTTCCAACACACTAACTCGCATCTATTCTCTCAAACACTCATTTCCTTCTACCCAAACCTCATCCTCGGCAACCTTACTCGACT
Source organism: Ascarosepion bandense (assembly GCA_037127315.1). NCBI lineage: Eukaryota > Metazoa > Mollusca > Cephalopoda > Sepiida > Sepiidae > Ascarosepion > Ascarosepion bandense. Next base: position 210,515 of record JBBBDQ010001402.1, read on the forward strand.
ATCACCATCATTCCGACATTTCCTATATCTAACCACTCTTTCTCATCACTTTCCCCGATGTAACACCCTGCGCAATAGTGGCAGTGGAATGCCTTGCTTGGCGTGAAAGGATTAAAAAAAGGATTAAGGAGTGAATATAAAGAGAAAAAAATAAAATGGCGGCACGGAAAAATGATCACGACAGTTTACACATACGCGCAAACAGGCGCATCAATGCTCCAACGCAAACACGCATATATTCTCTATGAAAAAACGTTCATATGAAAAAAAATAATCGAAAATTAATGAAATCAGCTACTTATACAAACTGACGAGAGGACGGAATAATTCCTGAAGGGTCGGTCTACGTAACTTGATTCGGAATGCTGAAGATAACATCAGTCACCTAAGTAAGAAAATTTCTATTTGTATTCCCTCTCTCTGTATCTCTCTGTTTATATATATATATATATATATAAACAGAGAGATACAGAGAGAGGGAATACATATATACATATGTATATATATATATATATATATATATATATATATAACGTGTGTTAATTTTATCTATTTATATTTTTAAACTCGCACATATGGCTTTGTTTTTGATTTTGTCAATTGTACAGTATAATATGTTTTGTTGATAAATGTATGCAAGAAAAATATAAATTTGACGCCATTCACTCTGGGGGAAATTCGGAAACAGCATGCTATATGGCTTGGCATTCGTGCCGGAAGGACCAATACCAACATTGTTTCAATGTAAGGACAGTACAGATGATTCAGAAAGAGGTGGAGAAGTCTAAATGAAATTACGAAGGCACAGCAACACAAGAAACAATCTCTGATTGTTCTTATGTGAAATTGAATTTGTTGGTGAGGTTCAGGCAATGGTGATGATATTAAATAAGTTTACTCTTTAATATTTCATGATATTTTTTGTGAAACTTTGGTAAATATATCTGTTAAAACCAGATATCATTTTCATCTTAATTTTTGGTGTATTTTAGACAACAAATTATCTATCTCCCTATATCTATCTATCTATATATATATATATGTGTGTGTGTGTGTGTGTGTGTGTGTGTGTGTGTGTGTGTGTGTGTATGTATGTGTGTGTGTGTCTGTGTGGTTTATCCAAGTCTATATTTATAAACATTCTATCTCTGTTGTTCAGCTCTCTTACAAAATAAACATAAAGAATTTCGGAATATATATGTGTGTATTTGTGCGTATTTTATGTGTATGTAGGTGCGTGTGTGTGTAAGTGTGTGTGTGTAGGAGTGTGTAGGAGTGTGTATGTAGTCTTGATCAATATTATTATCACTCTTATTCGTTTGTTTATCTTCGTTGAAAATTACCAGATTCGTATCATAAATATTTTTCACTTGGTTGTTCAAGTAATATAAACAAAAACAGCAACAGAAAAATTGTCATATAAAATAGGTAACAGAAAAAAATGACGAGGATAGTAGTAAATGCATTTTATTTGAATATTTGGTTGTACTTCTTTTGGAAACGATGAACCTTTAATATTTCTGGTAGCTATCTATAAGCTTGTTGCAATACTCAGATGATATTCTCTTGCAAACTTTGCAATTTGTGCCGGCACACGAATATTTCTTTATGTAAATGGCATACAGCTTTGCCAAAATATTTTAAATTAGACTGACATGTCTCATTTCTAGACAATCTAAAACAATCCGTTTCCTCCTTTTCAACCATTCCCTAGTTTCTCTGTTTTGGGCTGTAGAAAGCATATTCTTCGATTAAAACTTAGTTTTCACACAGGTGCTTGCATATTTTACTCCGATATCTCTTGGTAATTCTCAGATATTATGCGGCAAAATAGCCTTAAAACAATAGATTCTACACCACATCTAAATGTTGTAAGTATCGTTTGAAGCTTTATTTTGGCATCTGTAGAAACATTACTTATGTGAATTTCTAAAACTTTCTGTTTTTGCTCAATCTGTACACAGAATACTTTTCTAGGAGTTTAGTCAAATCTTGGTATATTTTTTTCTCAGATTGTTCTAGATCTGTTTTGCCGGACATTTGTTGTCTTATGTACTTTTTATTTTTTATTTTTTGTTATGGTTCATACTTATCTTTAAATACTTATCCTGTCAGTTTTCTTTTTACTCTCAGGTTGAAAGAGGTTTTTGGCAGACCCATATTTAGCAGTATTCTATATAACATTGAGCACAAGTAAAACAAAGACAAACATGACTTTCAATCCTTTCAGTTTCGGTTTCTGAAAGGATTTTTCTGTTGCTGAGGTGATGTGTTTTGTCCCCCGTGGGGATCTTCATATGGAAATGGCCATTCAACATCTTTGAATTAATCCTTTTTTAATATATAATTGCTCTGTAATATTTTATTATATGGAGCTCTCTTCCTGTATCAGTTTTTAATATTAAAATAAAATTTTTAATATTAATTAGGATCAGGTTTTGGGGAATTTACCTTCCTGCTTTTTTCCCTTGGATTGAAGTATCTGAATTAAAATATATATATATATATATTAAGTTTGTAACGGTGAGAATAATCTAAAACGACCTACGAGAGTTTAATGAATACATCGGTATCCGACAAAATAATGAAATGACGAACATATAGGAAAAGTATCTTAATCTAATATATTTCACTTTATTAAAGCTTTGTCAGAGATCGAGCCAGCAATAAAATATATAAACAAAAAATACTGGTGTTATGATTTTGCGTTATTTCCTATTGTTCAGATAGGTATCACGTGTATTAAAGAAATATGTATTTTTCATAAAAATCTTAGAGGGATATTTTGGACGGTAAAGGGAGTAATAGCGTTTGTGAAGAAACACATGTCAGTCTAGGCGTACTTTATAAATATTGTTAGTCCAGATATATGAATAAGTGCCTGTGTGAATAGTGTCTATAGACACTATTTCTGTGTAAATCAGTGAAATGTAGCAAGATGTTTGAATGATTTTGTATCTGGTTAGATTCTTTTATATCCTCGGGTATGTATAGGTGAGTGTATGCGTGAGGAAGATAACCTCTGTGTGGGTTAGTGAGACACAGCAAGATTTAGCAATAACCTTGTTGTAGTTGTATTTTCCATGAAAGTATTTTCCATGCATTTTTTGGAAATGGCTTTGTAATTTTTATTTATTTTTTGTATAAGGTGGACATAAGTTACATTCAGGAAGAATGAATCTGTAGAAAGATGATGATGTAATGTTTTTATGCGTTTATAAGTCGGAGTATTGCTCATATAATGTTTTCATTTTTTTCCTGAAGGTTTAATCTCCCTTTTTAATCAGGCTAGCATAAGTGATTTCACTTGCATTTAATTTTACCATATATATATATATATATATCGAGAAATAGTGTGTCATATACATATATATATGTATAGGGTGTTATATATATATATATATATATGTATAGGGTGTTATATATACATATATATGTATATATATATATGTACATATTTTATATATATATAAGAGCATCATATATATATATATATATATATATATATACTGTCATATATATATATATATATATATATAAGAAGAAAGAGTGTGCCATTGTACGATGTGGAATTCTTTGATAGCTGTTAGTATTAAGGAATATATATATAGTTAATGATTAAAGACATAATGAAATTAAAATCACGATGAAAGCTATAAAATACAGTTCTCTATTTATCTAGCTTTCTATACAGTGAGCAAGCTTGAAGAAATGCAAATAACAAATAGAAAAAATGATAAATGAAAACTTAATTAAGTAACGTTTCGACATAAAAACGAAAACATATAAGGGGAATGAAAAGAGTTGAAATTATATGTGTCCCAGTTTTAGGGTATCCATGGAGATATCTAAAATATTTATTAAAACTGCTCGCAAGAAAGAAGAAATGATATTAAGCGTGGAGAATCAAAATGAAATCACGATGTAAAAATGAAATAGAAAATACAGAATCGTCATTTATCTATATATTAATCTATTAATCTGTCTTGCAAGCTAGCTTTTTATAGCTGCGTCTGTTTGCATAGCAACTTCATTTCTATAATCACCATATTTCTATATGCGAGTTAGTACTAGTATGTCCGTTTCTCTATATATTTTAACACACCTAAATATTTGTTTCAAATATATCTTAGTTTGTCAATATCTCTCTCTCTATCTATCTATCTATCTATCTATCTATCTATCTATCTATCTATCTATCTATCTAGCTATCTATCTATCTATCTATCTATCTATCAAGCAACCTAACTATTTGTAGATGCTTTTGCTTCAATAGCACTACTTCAGTAAAAAAAAGTCTTTCGCAAAATACCGGACAGTATTATATCCGATAATTGAACTCTCTTTACTTCAGGTAATTTTAAAATTTTCTTAAAACTATGCCGCTGAACATTTAACGACACCTGTTTATCACCTGAGAGCTAATGGTTAGGCTGAGAGGTTTGTTGACACCTTCAAAAGTGCATTAACATACCTAAAGGCTTAGAAGCAGAGCATTACAAGAAGTTTTGAGTGTATATCGTATGATGAAAAATGCAAACTCCACCGCAAAAATATCGCCTACAGAGCTCATGTTTGCTAGGAAATTTTAGGAAATAACTGAAGTTAAAAAAAAGTAGTTAATTTCAAATTGCCGGATCATTTAAGATAGGCGATAAAGGAAAATTGGTAAGAAGGAAAATAATTCAACAAATTGGTAGTATGATGTATATTGTCGAATATGGTCTATTCCTTCATTGAAGACGTCTAAATAAATTGAGGTCTAAATATGCATAAAACAGACAATCAGTACTATTTTGTTTGACGATAAACACAATTCTGATGTATATATTCCTTATAAAAGTAATATTATACAATGCCGATGTAAGCGAAAGAGATTTCCGGTTAAAACATTGGAAATAGACACATGCCGGAAAAAGTATAATGTAAAGAAAGTGAATATCTGAAATGTAGGTTGTTGTGGAGATGTGTGCACCTTTCCAGTGTGTCACATAGATTTGTGCTAGCCGTACGCAAACTAAAGATTTTGATAAAACTATGTGGACTAATTTATCTTCGCTCAACGTTACGAAGATATTAGATAAAATTGAGGTCGAAAAATTAATCACAATCAAAAGATATTATGCATTTATGTATAACTATGCAAACACACACACACACACATATACACATGATGGTATGGTTATTTAGTGAACTGGTATAACTTTTGCGGGGAGGTTTTCATTTTCTGCCAACTGCGTGAGCTACCATTTAGATTTATTGATTACCTGGTGCAAATTTGAATTCCACTGGCTAATATTTCTTTCATTCTTTTAGCGATTAATTATGCTCCATCTGCTAGTTATTCTGCATTTAAAAAGAATATTTCATATCTCGATAAAAATAGTTGTTGTTAAGTTTGTAGCTATCGGGAGCGTGTTAATGTTTCTTGGTTCAGGCCTTTGTGCCATACTTAACCGAATTCCATACAGCTTAAAAGTTTTATCCAGACTTATAAACATCAGAATTATCAGAAGGTTTTATCAGAAGGTTGGTTGGTTGTCGGCAGGTTGGAATGTGTGGAAGAATGTAAGAATAAAATATACGTCTTTCATGTTAAAATAGAAATTTATTAAAGAAATGAATAACAAGAATTCGTAGAAATTAATTTTCAATGAAAAAGTTAAAGCATCAAGATTTGTAGAGAATGTTCTTAGTAGTAATTATTGAAAGAGTATATGCGTATGTTTGTATGTATGTATGTATTCAGTAGGAATATCTTTAGATGGAGAAGAAGTAACAGGAATCAGCATACGAGAAAAAGGTGAGGCTTTTGCTTATATCCGGATCAATTTGAAGTTAAAGTTACATTTTAGTATTGTCTTTTTCGCTGATCTGTTGACAGGTCATAGAATGTTTTTAAGTAATTAAATCTGATCATGTAACCGGCTCCAGAGGCACTATCTGCTTTAGGTGTGAAAAACGTTTGATTGACGTCACCGTTCATTTTTATATTTCGTATCCAAACAGGTTCCAGAATTTGCTCTTTACACTGACTTGTGACATTTCCCATGGTTTGGGTTTTTTCAAAACGTTTTTAGTCATTTGAATCCACTTTTGACGAGTGTGCAATTTTACTTTGTATGTTTTAGTTGGCTATTTCCAAAATGCTTTAAATTCTTAATTTCTTGTTCACTACAAGTTAAGGTTGCTGATGATGCTCTCATACTTAGTGACTGTGTTCTACTGATAGCAAGAATTACCAAACCTGGGATATAATTTTAAAACAAAATGCTATAATGATGCTATGTTACTACTACAGATTCCCTCATTTTACATGAGCCGCACAGGATGGTCATGAGATCAAGGGTGTTAGACAATTTTTGTAAAGTCTTAAACAAATCACGACTTCGAACAACAGTAGATCTATAAAAAATTATTTGCGTCTGCCAATAAAGCACATCCACCAGACAAAAATTATTTTTCCACATAAGACTATGTCCTCTAAATGTGGACCCTATAAGAGGAAAAAATATACACTATACAGGAAAATGCTAAAAGAAAAAGAAGAAACGAAATATATAAGTATGGCAGCTCTCTAAACAGACGTAGATGTAAAATCGGGTAAGCACCATCTACTTAGAGTCCCATCACTACAAAGGTCATCGCATGTGTCGAAGTCTCGAGCTAGCCAGAAAGTACGTTTATTCATTACCGATGGAGGTCCTTTGGTAGACCTTGATTTACAAAGACACACCGCGAAAACAACAATTTACTGATTTACTGATAGATAATCTTACGGGAAAAATTCTCGGGCCACAAAAAATCAATGACGAAATCACCGATTTTATGGGTACTTAAACCTCAACAGATCATAAAAGTTTCAGCTTATTGCAAGTGGGATATACTCTTACCCACACCAGAGAACTGTGCAGATATAAAATCACGTGACTGAAGCACAAATGTTGTATCATCTGAACATAATACCGAGGATGTAGTAGAACAATGGTACAATGTATGAGATTCCTGATTATATATTCGGAGAAGACATAGAGGCGTATATTATGCAGAATGACAAAGTGAGTGTTATTTCCGAATATGAGTTGGATAAATTGGGGTTAGATCTGATGTTGGATTTTGAAGTCTTCAACTCCATCCCCATCAGCTTTGAGAAAGGCGGGCAGATTACACGTCATTGTAATGGGAAGGTGACTAACCTTATCGGAAATTTGGCATGACTTGTCCCTCCGCCCCTTTCTGTCCAGAGAAGAAGTCATCTCGAGACTCTGACACGTCTAACGAAAATTTAACTCGTGCTGAAACTTGCTTTGCCTCGACTGTAAAGCGCCTCTGGCTGGCGCCGGTGACCAAATGTCCCACTTGGGTCGCTTTCAGTGCTCGCAATGCCAGCGAAGGTGAATGATACACATAATAGTAAAACAGAAGTAGAGTAAAAGGAAATCTCCAAGCAAAGTGCTTAAGAGTTTAATTCACAACTGTGAGATTTCGGCGAGCTAAGCTGAAAGATTACACTATATGAAATATAAGCCAGGATAAGTTCAGTTTCACAAATTAAAACAGTGAGAAAATTGAAAACCAAACAACCTGGTTCTCTGGGTGCTAGCTTCTTTTGATTTTGTCCCATCTTCACCAGTCTTGAATAATGTGTTCCCTTCCTCCAGTGACTAGATAACTGACACTACCATACACCGAAAAATCTCTCATTAAAAATTCCCCACACAAAGTTCAAAACATTATAAAGAGGTGTTCGACACCCCTCAGCATCTGCCACATTTTCCCCAGCACACATAAAGATTTCTGACTATTTTTCAGTGACTAAGTCACTGACACCTACCCCTTCGAATATGCTTCTTTAAATACATATTCTTAATTCAAAATCAGACCGAAAAGATATCGTTGACTCGCAGTTGCCAAGCGGGTCTTTATTGTCATCCGAACTGGCCAGCGGACCCGGCAGTCTTGAGATATATTCGAGGAAGTCTTTATAATTTTCAGTGTTACCCCCAACAAATTAGCTGTTGAATTTTAAGGGAGAAGGTGAACCCTAGAAGATCGGAAAATGATAGTCTTTTAGTTATTTTAAATGTCTTCTATCTGAGACTCGATCACGACATTCAGCGCCTGTGAGCGGGACATATGTTCTTTACAAAAGACCTGTTTCCATTCTGGCGAATAAGATGTTATACATTCGGGGAGTTTCAGTATCTTGTTAGCGTATTATGATAGCTGTTCGTGGAGGATTTCTTACCTAATAAGGGAATGAGCAAGCCTTCTTCGATGATCGATACTTTTCTGACGATATGTTGATGGGAATGTCGTTCACGATACAGATGTAGATTGTACGGAGACTAGGTTGAATATTAACATCCGAATGTATAACCATTTCGGGAATGTAATGACAGGGTGGATTTTGTCAGGTATGAGTTATACATGGCGGTAGTATCTAGATTCATGGAAGCAAAGCTGCTTCTGTGTTGGGTATTAAGCTACATTGATCGAGATTTAGTTAAAAAAATGACTTAGGAATATTAAGCTGTATGAATTTTCATTTCCTTGTTCATTCAGACATTAGGCTTGTGCGGGTTCCTCTAAACTTGATATGCCTATAATTAGCATGGCTGGGTAGTGAAAATTCAATAAACTGTTATTCGATTAGATTGGTTTTCAAGTTCAGCTTTTCCTAACTCTAATCCGGATATTAAGAGGGTCTGCGGTATGGCAAAAATAGTGGACTCAACTTTAGGCTACTTTTAGGTTATTTTCTGTTGATTACGGCAAGCACCATAATCAAGATAGATTAGCAGAGTAAACGGCACAAAATATGTAATAGAACAGGCTAAACAAAGAAATTAGTGGGGAAATAACTGCAGCTAGGGCAGAGTTGGCCTGTTTAGTTATCAAGGAGAACCAAGTTCTTGTATTTAATTCTATATTAAAAACAGATGTCTTCTGAGTCAAAAAATATCATCGCTGAATTGCGAGCTGAAGAATTTCGTATTATCACAGACCGATACATCGCTAGCGTAACATTGTCGCATTGAGAATACCATGACTAAAACAAAAGTATATGTAAGTAATTCTGATCTTATTTTCAGGATTATTTCTAGAGAATGCGTTCTGAAGCCGGTTCATTTTGACATCAAGTTACCTGTATTCCCCGCCGGAAAGCGCCTGTAGCCTCTGAGTGTGAGTGTCCGATCACAAAGACGGACATCTGGGAGGCTTTGAAACTTTTCTTCAGATATTGATGGTCTTGCTCTGAAGTATACATGAGGCAGTAGCATGTTTGTTCCTCTGCTGGCACTGGTCATTAACCAATGAATCATGAACGGGAATATTCCTGAACACTTTATCTGAGGTGTGATCAATTTCCTTCGCAAAAAATAAATTCGGCAAGAATGGGATTAACAGCTTACGTCTATTATATTGAATATATAATTGAAGGTTTTACCTAAGCTCTTAGCCAACCATTTGCAAACTGTTCTATATAGTCTGATTAGCGCCGAGCATACTTGTTCGGTATGGGTAGTACGATACAGGTAAAACTTCAATTTCTCTAGCCATCTGGCTTCGGTTCATGCTTTTGATCCTGCACACTTCATTTGTATCAGTCTCCTGGTGCTATGGTGAAGTTAATGGCGTAAGGTCTAATTCTTTCATGTTGTTCATATAAATTCATTAGGGTTTCCAGCTTTCGCCGATGTTGTACATTTTTGTTCTGGAAACCTTTCGCAAGTTAAAAAAGAATCCGCTTTTTGTGGAATAATATTCCCTAGTGCATCTACCCCAATAGAGTACTACGCTTATGCCGATGACGTGAATACTTTTAGAGAAAAACCCAAGATTCAAATCGACAAGAGAATCACCAAGTATGATACGGTAACAGGAGTCAAGTTAACATCGATAATTCTGTAGGCTTGCGATTGGGAATAACTCTTCCCAGATCCTTCATATAGACGGACGAGTCAATCAAGTTATTCGACGTCTACAGTTAGAAAGGAAATGGTTGAAATCTGAGAAATAGCCTAGACGAAACGTCATCAAATGTTTTTGAAGGTGGATTAACTTGAAGTACAAGACGGAGGTTTGTGTGTTGCACATATTCCCCATTCTTCTTTACAGGTTCTCGATAATTTCGCCTCCTGTTTACCGAACTACGTTTATTGCTTTGGTTCTTGTGGAGCGACAAGCTCTCTAATGTTCGTCGGTCGGTCTATGAATGCCCATTTTCGAGATGTGTTTTAAGTTCCTGGATCGAATACGTCTGCAGGATGAGGATAGTGGTCTTTTCTGGAAGATAAACGTCGAGAAAGTCTTTGCGTTCTTTCAGGAGTGCACATGATAGCTAGGCGGATGGTCGCCGTATTTTTTGACCCGAGTGCTCTGTATTATTTTATGTTGAGTGTTGACTTGCTCAGAAAGATTTCACACGAGTTAATGAATGCCTTTCTATTTTTCTCATTTAGAATTAGAGTGCTTTAATGCGCAAAGGGCTGGAGATACTGTATGGTTTGAGCCCTGTTTGACGAATGTGGATTTTAGTTTCCTGCATTCTTGGGCTCACTAGGGTGGTGTTTAATAATGATGATGCATCACTCATCAAGTTGGTGTCGCGGAAGGCCCTCTGAGCCGGCAAAATCTCTGTGCAGCGAGGCTTGTAATTACGTTAAATGTGTGCGTTCAGCTTGGTCGATGGAATCCTTAAAGGCGTTTTACTCGTACTGACGCAGTACAAACTAATTGAAGGTTACACTGTTCTTATCTTGGTCGAAAAGATTTTGACCACGAGGTTAGTTTTATCTGTAACAATGTTGTGACGCAACTGAAGATAAACGAATAATATTTGTCGTTGTGCTTACTTCGTATTGTGAGTCATTCTTTTGACAATGAATTTAATGTAGATAAAAGTTTCTCTTCTCAAATATTTTAGTCTATATGTACTTGCTTAATACTAAAATTAGCGCGGAAAGGAGGGAATTATTTTAATTACAATTCGTCGAAAAATGGATAAATTCTATATGGTTGATTCGCTAGTCACGGGCTAAGTATCATCTGCATGTAACCCAAGATTAAGGATATTGGTCGCCTGGTAGATCATTTTTTACCATAGCCCAGATTTAAGTTAGCATAGAATATTTTCCGCTTGCTAAAATTCGCTGAATTTAACTTAGCTTGAGTAGGGATGTTCATTGAAACCTTTAAAGTTTCCCTCATTTTATGTTTGGTTTATTCGTTTCCTCTCCTCATTTAAGTGACAGGGATGTTAGTTCTCTGGTAACTGTGTAATGCTTTTCGCTTCGTGTATGCTGTTTCATAATTGATATTGTTTCTAAATACGTGAGTTATTGAAGAACGTTCACATGAAATTGATTTATTATACCACAGAATTTTTTTCTTCAGTTACCATTTTTGTCTGCCATGATTAAACAGTGCGTGCTTAACATAATAACACTTGTTTTGTTTTATATCAGAAAACTTATGGGATTATTTTGTTTACATTTTTATCTACACAATATTTTTCGTTTTCCTTTTTTCGTTTCTACATTTGTAAATTTATTATTTTTCTTCACTTTGTAGAAAGATATTGTTTTAATTATTGTATATCTTTAAGTTAATTTTCCCGTCACACATTCTTTTCTAACAAGCTTGCGTCAAGTTATTTACTTTTTTTTTTTGTCTTTTTAAAATTGTTTGATTTATTTTCAAGATTCTTATTTTAGTATTACCTTTTTTTAATTAACATTTTTTTTGTTTTGAAAATAAAAAATCACGCTTTCATTTAAAAACAGGATTCCTTAAAATTTATATTCAAAATGGCTGACAAATATTAATTTATATAAAGATCTGGTAGGGTAAAAAAAAACATCACGCGTTAAAAAACAGGAAAAATTGATTGCTGAAAATAAAAACAAAGAAAATAATGACACAAAACAGATGCAAAAGAATGTAAGGTGGCCAATAATGTTTAAATCAACAAAAAGTAAAAAACGCCAGATATCTGTAAATTATTTTCTGGGGAATTGTTCTCATGACGGAAGTCCCTACCGAAACGTATTAACACCATGACAGTGTTCTTTGCCAACTGTGACAGAAGCTGGGCTTCTGGTGGATTCCGTGGAATTACAGAAGTTTAAGAAAAAAATTGCTACTCATTGTGTTTCGAAAATATTTGCCCCTCCACAAAAATCACTTTATTAAAGCATGACGTCGATAAAGATGGGGGTCACAAGCCGCAAAAGCTATCAAAAAAGGTTTATTTCATGAGGGACTTACTGTTGCCCTTTTCTGCCAACTGTGAAGATTTCTTGTGTCATGATATAATACAAAATGCCCGCATTTTAATAACATTATAAGAGCAAACGTAGGACCAATGTTTAGAGTTTTTGAAATATCGTAGAAGAGCACTTGACCACTTATCTAGCCGAATTCAGTCACGTACTCTATTCTTTCTCTAACATGCTAGAAGCATTAAGAGACTGGTAAGCTCCACTCTTCCTATTTGGAAAAGAAATCATCTGGATCTTCGACTCTGGGCTGTCACATGCGGTGGTGGAGAAAGAAACGGGGTAAAGGCACACTGTTGTTAAATCCAAAAAGAAGAACCAGGCAGTAGAAATTCTTTTCACGGAAGCCTCCTCAGATAAGTTCACAAACCTATCCATTCACTTGACCAATTCTAAGGTCGTTAAACGGTAACTACACGGTGAAAATCAGAGGGAAAGATTAAAGTTCTAACCAATCTTCGAAAAATTCGAGAAAATCTAAAAGAATAATGTGTTTTGAATAATAATAGAAAAACAAGCAAAATCTACCCGTATAACTGGCCCTTCAATATTCTCCATCAGCCAAATTACAGTACATGACCCTGCCTCATTTTTGAATTCTACCACTTCTGAAATAACCACACTTATAAAAGATTCTCATCCATATTCTGCACAGAACCTTATCAATTCACCAATGTTCACCAAAAATGCAGCAAATCCGATCATAACTCTCAACAAAACCTGTTTTAGAAAATAAAATATAACCCAAACATATTTTTAATATTGGTTTAAATGTGTGCCGAGTGTCCAAAAAGAGGCTGATAAAGTTTTTCTTTATACAATCTCGGAAAATAAAATATAACCCAAACATATTTTTAATATTGGTTTAAATGTGTGCCGAGTGTCCAAAAAGAGGCTGATAAAGTTTTTCTTTATACAATCTCGGAAAATAAAATATAACCCAAACATATTTTTAATATTGGTTTAAATGTGTGCCGAGTGTCCAAAAAGAGGCTGATAAAGTTTTTCTTTATACAATCTCGGAAAATAAAATATAACCCAAACATATTTTTAATATTGGTTTAAATGTGTGCCGAGTGTCCAAAAAGAGGCTGATAAAGTTTTTCTTTATACAATCTCGGAAAATAAAATATAACCCAAACATATTTTTAATATTGGTTTAAATGTGTGCCGAGTGTCCAAAAAGAGGCTGATAAAGTTTTTCTTTATACAATCTCGGAAAATAAAATATAACCCAAACATATTTTTAATATTGGTTTAAATGTGTGCCGAGTGTCCAAAAAGAGGCTGATAAAGTTTTTCTTTATACAATCTCGGAAAATAAAATATAACCCAAACATATTTTTAATATTGGTTTAAATGTGTGCCGAGTGTCCAAAAAGAGGCTGATAAAGTTTTTCTTTATACAATCTCGGAAAATAAAATATAACCCAAACATATTTTTAATATTGGTTTAAATGTGTGCCGAGTGTCCAAAAAGAGGCTGATAAAGTTTTTCTTTATACAATCTCGGAAAATAAAATATAACCCAAACATATTTTTAATATTGGTTTAAATGTGTGCCGAGTGTCCAAAAAGAGGCTGATAAAGTTTTTCTTTATACAATCTCGGAAAATAAAATATAACATTTTTCTAAACATAAAAAGATAAATAATAAGTGTGGGTAAAATTCAAAAATGTTTTCAAAAGCAGAAAGAATTCTGACGGTATTATGATTATATTAGCTTACCCAACAAATATTGGCGATGAAAAAAGAAACAAAACTGTCTTTGACAATAATTTACTCCTTACATTTTCGATAAATGTTAAACATCTAAATCAACAGTATTTTGCTTTTGTATACTCTTCCTGTACAGAGCATTACAACTCACTTACCCAAGACATTGGTGGCTTATCTCCTGATTGGTAACTTCTAGATTGAGTTGAGACAAAGACGCAATCAGATAGGCCTCGGTGTTCTCTTTTAGAGCATGTCTATTACAGTAAGAAACCCTGATTGGTCAAATAGTCACTCGCTGGTAGGTTAGTTTGAATGCAAAGACCTGATATCAGAGTCGCTCAGGACGGGATCTTCAGAGTCTTGGTGTGAAGGTATCTTGTATACAGGATTATCAACTCACAATTTTGAGGGCATTCTGTCTAGGGTATTTTCCTACTATTTAGCATATTTTGCAAAACCACCAAGAGTTGTATCCTGCCTAGCGAGTAAATCTTTGAACGCAGCGTATGCTTTTGTCTTCGAAGATCTTCCGGGTATTTATTGTGTGCTGCATATCGCTATGAAAATACATTTCATCGTCTCATTAGAATTCAAGCACCCTATAACCACGTGAAGCCGACTGATTTGTTTCACTATTTGAGCTATTTTTGAAAAGATTTGAGTTTTAGCGGGCGATTGGAATGCCGTCCTTGAAACTGACATATTTTTATAGCGGTAAATTCGAGTACTAACAACTCATATTTTAAATCATTTTGGGATTTCATAGACAAGTTTTATCTTGTTGATAAATATTGTAATGAACCCCCCGGAAAGTAGATCGGGTCTGAAAGAATAGAGCGGATAAGCTACGACGGCGCATTTTAGCAACCTCCACTGAGGACTTGTAAATATTATTGGTGCAAGTCTTTTATTTTGTTCAATTTTTCATGCAATAGTTTACTCGGATCAGAGGGCTTTCCGAGTTTTTGTAATCTTAAATAATCAGAAGCTCACGATGTTTAGCTTTTGAAAATTGAAGGCATTACTATTTGGTAAGTGAGATAAAATATTATTGCTACATCTGAAACTGATGGGATCTGTAGTTGAAAATGTGTGTGGGATAAATTATAACCCAAATTTAAGTCGCTTACTGCTGATTATCACTTTCGACTCAATGTAGCGCAAAAGGGAAATGTTGATAGGGCGAGTAAAACACACGCATGAATTGTACATATATGGCCTACTTATGACTTCATGGAGATTCTAAGAATGGTGAGAATGTGTAGTTTTTGTGTATGGGATAAGATGCTGTGTTTGAGCCAGTGATTGTGGTTAGGTATATTTAAGTATAAATCGGTAGAAAAGCATCCTATCAAGCGGTTATGATATTGAGTCTTGCTTAAGGATCCGACATGATATCTGTAAAAAAATCTTTGAAGCCTAACAAAAATATATAACATATATATATATATATATATATATATATATATATATATATATACTTATTTTGTAAAAATACAAAAATGTGGCACGTGGCCAAAAAGGATAATACAAAATTTTCCTTTTTGGCCTCGTGCCACATTTTTGTATTTTTACAAAATAAGTATATATATATATATATATATATATATATATATATATATATATATTGTTAGGCTTCAAAGATTTTTTTACAGATATCATGTCGGATCCTTAAGCAAGACTCAATATCATAACCGCTTGATAGTGCAGTAAAAGTGAAAGTGTTTGAATCCTCCCCTTCTGTTCAATATAAAAGCTAAATGAACTAATAAGGATACATTTATTTTGCCAAAACCTGAGCTGCATAAAAAAGTAGTGTCGTTCAGATGTCGATATCATCATCATGTTATTCATTTACATTTTTTAAAATAAAATGCACATATATACGTCCATCACCTGTAAGTGTCTATAATTGTTAATAGAAAAAAATGTTGTTCTCTAACATGACTACATAGAAGAAGAGTAACACGAAGAAAAAGAGTGAACTCGGCAGGTCTTTTCTCCCTACCTGCCATATTCACCTGTCATTACATCAAATGTTTATTACCTTTTGGATCTTTGCAAAACTCTCGAACAGTGACGTTACTTTTTAATAAGCAGATTCAAGTGTTCATCAATAATCTTTTCATGGCAAAACCTTTAGAATATATCCTAAATGTACGGAAGAATTGCTATTCAGTAACAAAAATCATTGCGAAATAACGGTAAATATATAATTGAATAAATGTAATTGTATTTTTAACAATAAAGTTGATAAAAAAGCAGGCATTATTTATGAGATACTAAAATATCTATCTACTTCAATTCATATTTTTCTATCAAATTCTCTTCGTATTTTTCTAAATACTTTGCTTATGTATTCAAAATATAGGGATCGCAATTTTGCAAGATCAAAAAGAATTAAGAAAGAATATAAAGTAACTAAGTATTAAAAATATAAATTTCAGCAAATGATGTTGCCTAAACCAAGAAAGTGAAAATGATAAAAAAGAAAGGCCAGTATGACAGGGTCAGTGGTAGAAGGAAAACTGAAGACGAAGCAAAAGATGTTACAGGGTAAGTTACTTTTTCATACGTTATGCTAACAAGGCCACGCTTAATCTTAATTACAATATTTCTTTTCTTTATGTTATGAGTCCTAGTTCATCGTCTAAGTTTCATTTCCGTTTTGTCATTCTTAACAACAAGCCCCCACATCTTTGAATAAACTGTGACATTGTGCCATCTTTCTCTCGCTGCGAGCATGAGATTTCAAAAAAGTAATCCAATCATTTTTATCTGTCATGTCAAGATACTCTTAGACAACTTCCACAATACCAAACAGAAATTATCGTCGAAAATTTCATCTTTTCGTCTTATTCTTTCATTATTATTATTATTATTATTATTATTATTATTATTATTATTGTTGTTGTTGTTGTTGTTGTTGTTGCTGTCGGTATTATTTTTATAATCATTTTTTGTATCAGAATGTCCACATCAGCCGTTTACCAGAGAATGGCGTGATTTTATGACTCTTCAAACCTATAGTTCTTTTTCGTTCTTTTCATGTGTATCTCAGCCGTCGCTGGGGTCTAGATAGAACCACAGATTCCTAGAATTTTACAATTCATCCTTTTTCGATTGCAATGCTTTTGACGTTGTTCAAATATAGACAACTATTAACGGCACAACGTTAGATTTAGCATTCTAATGTTTTTTTTTTCTTTGGATTCACATTCTTTTATCTTTGATTTCACATTCTAATGTTTTATCTTTTATTTCACATATATTGTCATTATGTTTCCCGCTTGCAACTCCGTAATGTTTATCAAGCATAATAAACTAAAATAAAGTCTGTAGTATATTACATAATTACACAGATCAAATAAAGCATACCTTTATTCATAGTCAATATTTTCATACCGTAGAAAAGATAGTCGATCAACTAATCTTTGCCAGTTGTGGTAGACGGGTAACTCTGATGAAGAAGTTAGGAAATTTTTGTTGGTCACCCAGAAGTGTGACCAACAAAATACAAAGGCCTGTTGAGCCATTTCTTCACTGGTTAAATAAAGACCCTGCAAAGAAGATTTAGTTCTAGATAAGAATGCTGAGAAAACAATAGATTGAAGATTGGTATTAGGTCCATTCCCTGCGAGAAATTTTCACCTTGGCGCTGAAATCGGAGGGGAAATATCTCGAGAGTTTCTGAAGATGTGAATCTCCTAAGGTGCTTTATCATTCGCTCATGTACACGCAGTTCTGACTTGAATTATATCAACCATTTTTGATGGAGGATGTTCTCACGTGCACGCAAATACGCGCACACACAACAGACACAAACACACACAGAAACGTACATATATATGTAAACTTTCAAGTATATCTAAAAATATATATCAGTAAAAAACAATATAAATAACGACAAATCATTTAGGATAATAAAAACTTTTTTTAAATGAAACAGTATCTTCCAAAAATATGTTAGAATCTCAGACTCTACAGTAAAAGTTGCATTTTCTTTTTCGTAATACCGAAGGTTTTATAAAAGCACTACGTACTCTTAATTTCGACGAATTCAATCCTAAGCACAAATTGTCACATACCTTTTGAAGGTATTTCGTTCTGGAACTATTATTTAAACATATATATGAGAAAAGAATAAATAAATTTTTTATACAAAATGGCAACCGCGTCACATTAAATATATATATTTATAAACCTCCCGAAAAGTAATGGAACGGCAAGGGAAATCTATTGTTTCTTTTGTTCATTTAACAAGATTGTATTTAAGATGAAAAATGAATACTTAACAGTAGCTAAGAATTTATTTCGTGGCATTTAGATGTAGATTACTTGTACAACATAGGATATATCACCTTTTGTTTTAAGCCACCAATTTTTCACGCATGCAAAACAACTGGAACACGTAAGTGACAGCGTTTCATGTTATCCAGGTGTTTTCGTTTGAGTTGATCGTTTATACATTAAATAGCTCTAAATGATTACTCTTTGATTTACCCTAGGATTTCGCCTGTAAATATTGCACTTCAGGTTAAAAAGAATAAACCAATATGAAGAATAGAGAGTTTTCTGTGGGAGAAAGGCAATCAATTTTGAAGCTAGGAAAAGAAAGAAAATCGATTAGATTCATTAGAAAAACATTGGAATGTCATAAAAACGAGGGAAAATACTGGTATCCTGTGCAACAGACAGAAGTCAGCCAAGAAAAAGCAACGGCGGAAAAAAAATGTTCTGTTTAGGATCCAAATCACATAAGATTATTTGTGAAGCATGGTTGAGATTGCGTTTGTGCTTGGTTTGGAAGGTCTGCTTCTGGAACAAGCCCTTTCATATTTATTGATAATGTACCTCAATTCGTAATGGAGAATGAACTTAGCAGTCTACAGACAGTTTTATCTGTCACTTTACAGAGAAATGCATTTAAATTAATGAAGGATAAATTTATCGTATAACAGGGCAATGACTTAGAACATGCTACCAAATGGATTTCATCCAGTGAAATATTGAACAGTTTTATATCAGTCACCAGATTTTAAACAAACAAAGCACGCATTTCAACACTTGAAGAGAAAACTGGAAGAAGAAACATGTCTTCTGAAATAAAATAAATACTGAAATAGTCCATGTTAAAATCGGCAAAGGAATTGCAATTAAAAGATGCAACAGTTTGTTGATGTAAACTCTTCGCGGCCTTAATGCAATAATTATACAAATAACTATTAAATGTTATTTAGTTTAAGACTATATGTTCATTTAACTTTGCTCACCTAAAAATGGAGTAATCTGATACAAAAATTGGTATGACGTAAGCTGTTTAACACATCTACAGGGCACGATAGATAAATTGTTGCCATTATATATTTTTTAAGCGTGTGCAGGCTCGTTGGTTGCTTATTATTTAGTCGACAGCACAGTATATTAGGGTCAATTAAGCATCGTCAGTGCAAAAATTAACATCATGACGCAATTCACTTTGCCATAAATTTGGAAACAGCATGCTGTTCTACTTTACATTCACCCCGAAAGATCCAATGCAAATATTTAATAATTTTGGGTTTAAATCTGCGAAGAGTGTAAAGAATTCTAAAAGAGTTGGATACTAAACATCGAGTTAACACAATGGTGTTAGGAGTAATGACTGGTGTGGCGAGGATAGTCTCCATTTATCTTCCTACGGAACCCCATATTAAACACAAACACCTATATCAAATTACTTGAGGAGATAGTACTGCTCAGGGTAAAGATCGTGACTAATAGAAAACACTATGTCTGACGACAAGACTCATGAACACGCAAGCAGAAGAACCCTGTCTTGACTGTCAGGCAATTTCTGCGACTTTATCTACATCTGGCCATCTAACTACCCACACTTCAGCCCCCTTTTTTCTTATGTGTTTTTATGTAACATCAACTATGAACTTAAGGCAAGTAATACGACAGCACTCACCAACTTAAACAAATGTAGGCCATTCTGAATTCATCTGGAGGCTATGGTTGAAAGCAGTGGCGATTTTATTGAATGAATATACACTTTTCTATTTCAAGATATTTTTGTGTAATTTCAGTAAATATATCTAAGAACATGACATGTCAAAGTTCTTTTCACTTTTTGACAATTCATCCATAGAATCCTATAATTTTAAATACCTAATAATAAAAGCTGAAATTCTAAACTCTTGTCGCATTTTGATCCTTTGATCTTAAGCAACAAGTTTTTCAGTGAACAAGAAAACAAAAAAGATTTGAGGAGTGGTTCCAATATTTTTCGATGAGAAATTATACATACATACATACATACATATATATATATATATATATATATATATATATATATATATATATGAAGAAAGTTGAAATTGTATCTACCAAACCTTAAAAAAAAGTTCTTTGTAAGACATTTTAATATATATACTAATAACCAAGAGCCATATTTCTAAAAGTTCTTCGTTTCCTCTTTGAATAATCACTTCACAAGTATAGATCAATGAAAGTGACACCACCATTTACTTCCATGTTTACAGGAAATTTGATAAGGCTGACAAAATACACCTCGCTAATGCTCACCGAATTATCTCCAATCAGTGATGGGTTGAGGCGAAGAGTGACTCGTAAATTCTAATGCTTTGAAACCGAATCTGCACTCACTTAACCATCATAGAGAATCTTTCTTACATCCCATCATTATGGTAGACGCTAGTCTTTCAGTAAACAACACATTGCACCTTCTCTTTCGCACTCTTTTAACCGACATCATGTTTGATCTTCTAGATTAAATCAATAGCTACAACTTTTAAGAAGTTTGGGTCACAGTGTCGGACCAGGACGGTTTACATCAGAATCCATGATGCACAATTATAAAACTACCATTCGTTCGTGAATTGAATACTGTTGCTTTATCTGCTCGGGTGCTAATACTATTCATCTAGAGGTAAAATATAACCGCCACGACTAATTCAGAATCTTTCCCTCTCAGGATTCTACCAGTGAAACTCCCTTCTATTTACTTGTCTCCTTGATAGGTATATTCTCCAAAAGTTTACATAAAACGTCAAATGCTATCTTCAAACTTCTTGATTCCAAACATAACATGTCGTTTCTTTGACATCCCAGTAACTTGTTCCGTTTCTTTTTCTTTTCTTTTTACTCACTGTAATCCTCTGCCCATCAGTAGCGGAACTGCCTTGCTTGAAGTGTAACGATTATAAAATATCAAAAATAAATTATAATGTATGTTTTTTGCTTGATATGGACAACCCCTTCAACAGAGATTTCATGAAGTAAATTCGACGTGACATCACCGAAACTTGTAAGATCAATAACGATCTTGTTCATTATAATCTATCAAAACTTATTGACTAATGTTATTGAGTCATTCACTCTGATATTTTACTTAAATTAGATAAGCTTTCGGAATACTGTACATTTATAATTAATACTATTTTTAACATGGAAGTATGTATCTGATATGCAGAAAATGTCTCTTTTCTATCATATATGGATAAAACATTTTTTACTCAGCATGAAAACAAAACATGTAAGCAAGGGTTCAATTTAGTTTATCTTAAAATCATATAAGACTTATCCAATATATATATATATATATACGCACTCACACCCTGATTAGAGCACTCTGGAAAAATAGTAGAATTTGAAAAACAGTAGCTACTCTGGCATGTACGCATCACTCATTCAGTGAAATGAATTAGAGCGCTCTAGCTATTGGGTGTGTATAATGATATGCAATAAAAAGTCTGCTTATTTCCACCGAACGCCCAGGGGTAGAGTCGCCGACTGACGCCATTTCGGTCGGGTTTCAATCCTGGGTAAAAAAGCAATCGGAGTCTAACCGTACTGATGAGCTGTGATACGGCGAAACAGATCTATCTGCGGATGATAATATATATATATATATATATATATATATATATATATATATATATATATAGGTGGGTATAAACTAAAAAGAGTATGTAAAATTAAACTCCAATTATGCCTATTTATTTATAACTTCAGCAGTAACATAAAATAATTTGTTAATATTGAGAGAAGCATAAAATATGTTTGTCTGTCTTAAGCTGAACTGCAGAGACCCATAAAGTCAACGTTATGAAGGAACATAACACAAAGAGAAAAGAACATCAGAGAAAGCATATCTAAAATGCTCAATATAATGAATAGAACGCGTGTAAATGTGTAAAGAGAGAGTGTACATTGAATGTTAGCTGACAGTTTGATATTACAACACTCTCTTTAGAATGTCTATTTATCTATGTCTATATTTCTCTATATTTATATATATATATATATACGCGATCTCATCATAAAGTATTGAAAGTACAAGACCAATTCACTTCATTTGTTTTTCATTGAAAAAATCTTGCTTCAAGATCAAATGAAGTATATGACACAATAGTTTAAAATTTCAGTATTTGTTTTCTTTTGTTTTAATTTAGTTGTGATAGACAAATAGGACATAACACTCTTTCTATCAGATAACCCCATTTTTAGTGAGAAGACTTAAACGAAGAGACAGACTTCAAGTAAATAAAATTTAATATTTGGTTTCATAACCCATGCCTGTAACAAGTAAATCCATCCTGTTGCCCAATTTTAAATTTTACGTTGTTATTTTTTACTTATATCGCAGCCTCATACTGTTCCTGCTTGTTTCGGGGGGGGGGGGGGTCAGGGGATGAAATGCATGCTCTGTTCTGTTAAAACCTGGTGATTGATTCGCCTAAGCAAGAACTGTCTACTTCTTCCCCCTGATGATGTCCTTAGTTGTTTTGTCAGTATGTTTTGAATTATTGATGTGTTGCATGATAAATTTTCTCACAATAAGATTGGATTTACTTCTCTCTAAATTGTTAGATAAAATGTTTCTGTATACGTTTGAATTCATTTTGCCGCAACCATTATTAGTTATGTCATCAATAAATAGCAATTACCCTGAGTAATAGAAAATGAGTGCATAATTATATATATACATATATATATATATATATAATATCTGAATCAATCGGTATTTTTCACTTTAAACAGCTGATAAGTTTCATACCAGAGTCTTTTTTTTCCGCAAACAACTGTTCAAATCACCCCGGAAAGGTCCATCAATGTCAGAATTCAGAGCCACCAGAATACATAGACTTGATTATTTCAGAATAATTCATAAAATCTAACTTTTATTTCGTATATTCAAGTATAATGCTTTACAATTAGTCTCAGCATTATATGTACAACAGTCAGTGTTGGAGGAAACTTAAATAGATTCCAGTTGTTCTTCGCACCTTTTTAATCAGAAATCTTATGAAAATTAGAAAATATATTTGACGTAATTTTTCAAAGTGACATAGCGTTTTCAATTTTATTCACTTGATGAAGTATTAACAATACTTGATGAAGTATTAACAATACTTGATGAAGTATTAACAACTTTTCCACTTAGAAATGCAAACACTATCTGATATATATATATATATATATATATATATATTTATATATATATATATATGACATAGTTAAAACAAAACATGTTCGTAACGCAATTCTCCCTCTATAAAACTATATCAGACTGAAATAATATTTTGTTGATGGCATTGTGTATGTGGAAGACTAGGATAAAAAATCGTAAAAGATGTTATGCACGCTGGAGATGTTGCAAGTTTCAAATTCAAAATTAAAGATATTTGTTAGAGTTTGTAGCCGATTCATTCATTTTAATTTAAGCTTTTGTTTTCATCCAGTTTATGATTAGATATCCCACATATGTATAACAAAATATCTTCCAAGAAAAGTTCAGTGCTGTATGAACGTGGACACAAAACAGCTGTTGACTATCTAGCAATCAAAGCACGTTAGATAGCCTTTTAACATATCTATCTATCTATCTATCTATCTATCTAGATAGATAGATAGATAGATAGATAGATAGATAGATATCTCTTTAGAGAGACAATACAGAGGCAGCATCGACTAAGTTCATTCTATTTAATATAAGTTAATAAACTTTGCTCTTTAAAATGCCCTATATTTTTGCAATAATTATATTACCAAAAGCAAAGAATTTCTCTCCTGTCTTTTGTATGATTCTCAATATTAGGTATATCAGTATATATGCTGCCGTTATTTTAGACGGCATCTCGATATACATATTTTGTCGTCATCTTTAATAGATAATTTGTAAATGTTATGATAGTGATTATGAAAGTATGTCAACACGAAAAACTAATTCTAATCTAACGAAATGAATATCCGAAATCGTTGGTGAGGGCCTCAGATTAAACAGTGAGACGGACATGATATGCTTTGAATATGTAGCGCGGGTGACTGCTAGAAGAATTATTTAACAAAAGAACTCTGACGTATGCCACACAAAAAAGAGAACTTGTTTGACAGTCCCTGCTGTCAGATACTTTCAGCGATCACTTCCCCTCTTATATTTGACCACCTAAATCCACAGACTGCAAACACCTTGATTATTTTGTGCAAGGAGCTGTTCAGTGGGCAACTAATAAAACACTTTTAATCGCCAACGATGTACTAAAAGCAAGGATTATGGTAGCATTCACCAACGTTATCAAGAAGACTGTCATAGCTTTCAAAGTCGTTTGGATGTCATTGATGAAACCAAAACTAACTTCAATAAATAAATGTATTCTGTAGTATTTCTGGATGTGTTTGTGCAATTTTGGTAAAATATATTTGTTAAAATAAGATGTAAGTATTATTTTGAGTCTGCGTAATTCAGACGACATTTGATCCATGGAAATATATATATATATATATATATATATATATATATATATATATATATATATATACACACATGGGCGGATGGTGGATTTATATAATTGCAGGATAGATTCAGGCGGAAGGAATTTCCGGGCCCTGCACAGGGAGCCGACTTTCATAACTGCGGATTTAGCAATGAATTCAACGTAGTCATTCCACTTGAGGTCCGCTGAGAGTGTCAGGCCAAGCAGGCGTAGTGATTTACTCTCTGGAAGGCAAGCCTGTTCAATGCTAATGGGAGGGAGGTGCGGTTGTCTGTGGTGGTTAATTGACAGCAGCTTCGTTTTGGAAGAATTGAATTTTACGAGCCATTTCTTACTCCAATCCACCACGGATTGGAGCTCCTTCTCAAGCTCGGCAGCGAGGGTCGCCTTGTCACCTACACCAGATTTTTGATCGAGGCGAGAGTAAACTGTGGTATCATCGGCGTACATGCCTACTTGTGATCTTATGGTATCGGGGATATCGTTGATATAGATTAGAAAGAGCGTAGAACCTAGGATAGAGTCTTGGGATACACCGGGTTTGTAGGGTAGTTCTGGGAGGCATGTCCGTTTAAACCACCTTCAGTGTGCGGTTAGAGAGGAATGACAAGATTAAGTCCAACAAAAGTCCAGTTATGTCATAGCTTTGCAGTTTCCGTAGAAGGCCGGCATGCCATACTCTGTCGAATGCTTTAGAGATATCCAAGGCGAAGTTTCGGGCTTCACCATTCTTGTCGAGAGCCTGGTATATATACTCGGTGATGGTCGTTAGCATCTCAGCAGTGGACCTGGTGAAGCGGAAGCCATACTGTTTGTCCGAGAGGAGCCCATATGATTGATACCGACTTGGCTGACCGCCTGCAGTATCTCTCTCACCGGCGTGACGTGTCTTCCCTGTGCCTCTTCTATAAATACTTTCATGGCTTCTGCTCTGACGAACTTAAATCACTGGTGCCCCCTAGATGTGAATTTCCACGAGATACTAGATTGGCAACTAGGTCTCACCCTTTTACAGTGAAACCGATGAAATGTAACCGCAATTTCTACTCCAACAGCTTCTTTCCTCGCACTTCCCGCCTGTGGAATTCCCTACCGCATGCTTGCTTCCCCGACGGCTACAATCTCCATGAGTTTAAATGTAAAGTTAATAGACACCTCCTAACACACTAACTCACACCCACTATCACCCTCCTGCTGACATTTCCTATACCTAATCCCTTTATGTAACCCCCTGCGCTATAGTGGCAGTGGAATGCCTTGCTTGGGGTGACACGATTAATATATATATATATATATATATATATATATATATATATGGAATTTAGTAGATTAGTAACATTGGTTTCAACATTTCGGTATTTTCAGGTGTATTATATCAACTGATTCTCCAACGTTTCTTTTCAAACATGTAACAGAGAGTTTTAGAAGGGACGGCTGGAAGCTGAAAATTACTGAAATTTTAAAATACGGGAGAAGTTTTGTATCATAGTAAAATATATTATATAATGTGTGTACATACGGATATTACTTGTGATGTTACGTTAAGTAACCTTTCTCGTTCTGCAAGTTACATTGTGGCTAGCTATTATTTTCTTGTCACAATCTGAAAACATCACCGCCGTTGTAAAGTTGAGTTATTTTTAATATTCTTTATTTTATATCAGGGTCTTTGCCGTTTTTTGCTTTCATATTCCACACGTGGTTAGCCAGTTTTATTCTAATTTTTAAGACATTGTAGCTTGTATGTAGACCTGTGCTTATACCAGCAGTAATTTAAAATTCCTTTAGTACATCCCAAATATGTCTTTCTTTGTTCCGTCTGTCGCCTACACTTTGCAAATAACCAATACTCTTTTACATATTCTGTTATTTGTGCATTTGTGATTCTTTTGCTTTTTCATATTATTTTATTGGGGGTGGAGGTTAGTGCAATTACGGTTTTCATTAACGATATCTTGCATTTACGATATCTTGTTATGTTTTTAAATTTCTGGCGTTTTGCTTTTCATGTGATTTTCTAACTTACATGTACAGCTGTAACTTAATTTAACTGTATTTATGACACCCGACCTCCTCGTCTCAAAATTATGTTGCTTGCGCTAACTGGCCGTCAATCATTTTCAACTGAGTCTGCAGCTGTTTGCTTCCGTTCTGCCCCAGCTGACTGAAGATGTCAAATGATCAGTCAAAAGTATT
This sequence comes from Ascarosepion bandense, assembly GCA_037127315.1. NCBI lineage: Eukaryota > Metazoa > Mollusca > Cephalopoda > Sepiida > Sepiidae > Ascarosepion > Ascarosepion bandense. The sequence continues at coordinate 237,496 of JBBBDQ010001402.1, forward strand.
TCCCTTCTCCTGCCACTTTGGTATTTCTGATCGTATATATATATATATATATATATATATATATATATATATATATATATATAAAGAGAGAGAGAGAGAGAGAGTGAGAGAGAGGGGGGTAGTAAATTACGAATCTACGAAAAAGGACGGTTGTCTTAGTATTGCATTTCCTCGACTACTGAAAAATTGGGGTGGTTGAATACACATATAGAAATAAAGGAAAGAGGCAAGAACAAAAAACAAACAAGGCATTAGCGAAGATCAGTCTATGTGGACTAATGATTATATTGTAATTCTTTGTAGGTCAAAAGAGAGAGAATAATAAAAATGAATCAAAACTTGAGATTAAAATTCAGTGCAACTTTTTGAGAGCCACAAACTACTGCTAATATGTCTGTTGTTGTCAGGAATAATACAGTCATTATGCTCGCATGCATCCAAATTCCGCTTATAAGCGATGTTTAGCGTGTGGAAGAAAGACATAAAGAAAGAGGAGATAGAGGAATTTTCAGCGTCTATACTTCACGCATTCCGAGTGAATCCCTGGTCTGTCTGTCTGTCTGTCTGTCTGTCTGTCTGTCTGTCTCTCTCTCTCTCTCTCTCTGACAACCTGTAGTGTGTGTCTGACTTGATTTTCAAATCCGTTGTTTATGTTGAAACTGTTTCAATATGACGCAGGGTAGAAAGGTCATCGGAATATATTCCTATTAAAATACGTCAACTTCCATTGTCTGGTTCATATCAGCCCTGCACAATCCTCGCCATGACGACGCTATTTCGTTGACTTTATACATTCACCTGAAAGCATCAATTACAATTACATCCTTTCCAAAAATTTCCTGATATTTTTTCACTTTGGTCGATCGTTTGTTTTTTTCTCCGAGAGAGGCGATGGGCAAAAAATGTAGAGGAAAAGAGAACCAGGTTCTCCCAGCTTGCAGGCCATCTGTATTTTTTATAAAATTATTATCATATCAGTTTGACGTCACCCAGTAAATGCACATTGTTTCGCCTCTCTACTCCTATAGGCCACCTCAGCATTTATTTCCTTCCCTTTTCTTTTCAAAATAGCTGTTCCTGGGTTCGAATTCAGGGTCCGGGGATATATTTTTATACATATTTCTGTTGAAAATATTAAATTAATCCGAAATTTTCGGGATATGTTTATTAATTAATTTGAAAAAATATTAGCCCCATTTTGTATTTTGCTTAAAATTAAGGTGTGTTGATCCAAATAATATTTCGTTTGTTAGCATTATTCTTATTAGTTTGTTTATCTGAAGAAATATATTTTAATTTGATTTTATTGCCACTTTTATTTATTTCCCGGTCATAATCTTTATTTCCTTTTATCGAATATTGTTTTGTGAGAGGAAATTTTAGATAACCTGTGTTTTATTTCTTTAGGAACTTTTTATGCTTAATTGAAGGATTGATTTTCTTTTCTTAGAAATTTCATTGCCTGGACTCTTGTCTTAGTTTGCCATGCTTTCCTCTCCTTGCTGGCCGATTGGCTAGCCTCCCATCTCCACATTCTGTGATGAAAAAGTTAGAAATATTTTTTCAAAGTTCAGTAGCTTTGTTTTCGGCTCGGAGTTAAAATGTCTTTAATACTGTTGAATTCTGTTCTGGGTAAGCCATTCATTTTTTTTTTTTTTTTTTGGTCGTTTTGCCGAATTTTTGCTTGATTTTAAAACTTTTTATGCTTAATTGAAGGATTGATTTTGTTTTCTTAGAAATTTAATTGCCAGGACTTTAACTAAGTAAAAACTTAGCAATTCAACAACGTTTTCCCATTTTTTTTTCAATTGGATCGGATGGACCAAACGATCGCCCGGTTCACACTCCACCCACATCTGTTGAGCGGTTGAGGAGGCTCATCCCTTGTTTCCTGTTTAGGATGCGGTTTCCGGTTTTCTCTTTTCCAATCTTTTCACTCTTTTATTTATTTTTATTTATTTTTTTCCAATTGGAGTGGATAGACTAAACTGTCGCCCGGTTCACACTCCACCCATCTCTATTGGGCGGGTGAGGAGGCTCATCCCTTGTTTCCTGTTTGGGATGCGGTTTCCGGTTTTCTCTTTTCCAATCTTTTCACTTTTATTTTATTTTATTTTTTTTCAATTGGAGTAGATAGACAAAACTATCGCCCGGTTCACACTCCACCCACATCTATTAAACAGGTGAAGAGGCTCATCCCTTGTTTCTTGTTTAGGATGCGGTTTCCGGTTTTCCCTTTCCAAGTCTTTTCACTCTTTTATTTTTTTTTCCAATTGGAGTAGATAGACTAAACTATCGCCCTGTTCACACTCCACCCACATCTATTGAACAGGTGAAGAGGCTCATCCCTTGTTTCTTGTTTAGGATGCGGTTTCCGGTTTTCTCTTTTCCAGTCTTCTCACTCTTTTATTTATTTATTTTTTTCCAATTGGAGTAGATAGACTAAACTATCGCCCGGTTCACACTCCACCCACATCTATTGAACAGGTGAAGAGGCTCATCCCTTGTTTCCTGTTTAGGATGCGGTTTCCGGTTTTCTCTTTTCCAGTCTTCTCACTCTTTTATTTATTTATTTTTTTCCAATTGGAGTAGATAGACTAAACTATCGCCCGGTTCACACTCCACCCACATCTATTGAACAGGTGAAGAGGCTCATCCCTTGTTTCCTGTTTAGGATGCGGTTTCCGGCTTTCTCTTTTCCATTCTTTTTACCCTTACGTAGCCCCCTGCGCATCAGTGGCGTTATCGCCTTGCTTGGGGTGATATGATTTAAAAAAAAAATGTGTTTTATTATCTTAGAAGGACTGTTAGATCCATTGTTCACATAAATCAAATTTATACTTGGTTACATATATGGAGAAGCAATGCCAGTTTATAGATTTAATTTTAAGTCTATATATTAGAAAGCAATTCATTCATTTCTATTTCTACTTCAAAATCACTGTGTGTGTGTGTGTGTGTGTGTGTGTGTGTGTGTGTTGAGTTAATTTTCTTGATTATTATTCTTTAGATTATCTTTAAGAGATATTTTTTAATATTTCAGAGAAATAGAAATAAATTAATTATGATATCTAGAAAGAATTCCACATATATGTATGATAAAAACAGGAGCTCAACGAAAATTAACATGCACGCACAAATATATTAGTTGCGATGGGTAAACTGTCATAATTATATATTTTTAATTTATATATTTTTAATTTTACATGAAGAAATTAGAAGAAATTATAACTTTTATAACTTTTTCATCCATCTAATTTTGAAAGTTGCGCATTCAAAATATCTCCTTACATAAGCATTCTTAAAAAAACGGAAAAAAGAATTATTGCAAATCGCCTGAAGACACCACGTGGTAGAAACCTAGGTTGCGTAATAACTCGTTTGCACATGAAGAATATTAAAAAGTTCTACAACGTAATTTTTTTCAAAACTTTTTAATACAACAGTGAACTGGTCTAATTTTAATATGACAAAAAGCTAAGTAATTAAATAATCAGTATATATATATATATATATATATATATATATATATATATATTGTTGAATAAAAAGACGTATTTCTTTTTTGGAAATAATAATCGAAATGTGTACATATACAAGTTTCATATGAAAAATCTCACTGTAGATAGAGAAATGGAAAGAACAAAAATGTAAAGTTTTGCATCGTAATTAGTTTCTTTTTGTTACGTTGCCTAAAGTAAGTAATTGACGCTTTAATTAATTATATTAATTAAATTTTTGCTCAGAATTATCAAAAATCGTACGTGATTTTTTAATTACGGTTCCTGATTATTAATTTCTATGACCAAGATACATGAAATTAATGAAGCATCATCATAATGTTTTGAACATGATTAATAGATACGATGCATAACCAAGATAAAAAGACGTCATTAATAGCAAAACATTCTTATATAAACACAGATACGTATTAATGTGAATATTATTTTTATGTTAAAGTGGAATAGGAGAATTAATGTTTAATATCAAGATTTATTAAACATGGTTTTGTACAGTAAAAGGGACCTTTACCTTTTGGCATAGCCTTTTCGCCATCAAACCGGTTTTGGTGCTAGCCTATCTGGAGTTTGAATGTTAGATTTAACCTTTTATATCGGCAGATTGATTGACATACTATTAAATTTAAATAGTAATATTATATGTACAATTGTTAGTATAATTTTCAAACACTAAAAATGAAGTATTCAACTCTAGTAAAATTTAGTATCAAATGATTCAACTGCAAAACATAAGTTTTACATTTGTTGTATCTATAGAGGGCGCCAATATTTCTACTAACAGACGATATCGGAAATTTCTCCTTTATTTGGCTTTGGTTGAGCTAAATATGGGTGCACTAAGAAAAGCTAATTTAGATTTTGTATTTATTACATTTGTTTGTTGATTTTTTGCCTTAAAATCTTTAATTTTTAAAAATAATAAATCAAATAAATGTCTTTTTTCCAGCGCCTATCCATCAAAATAGATATTTTCCAAAAGGCATCGTCCTACCGTCCAATTCTGCAGCACCAGACCCTCAGGAAGTAACATATGAATTAACCGAATTCTCTATATTTCGGGAATAATAATTTGATTGAGAACAGTAGAATAATCTAGAGCTAACAGCAAAAGAGAGAACTATAGAAAGAGCCACTTTTTTCCTATTTAAAGTTATTGGTTACATATTTTTTTTCTATTAAAATAAGCAACAGGAAATCACAATAAAACATTCTAGAAAAATTGGATCAAAACGGCAGTAGAATTTAGATTACATTTTTATATTTCCCAACCAATCAGCTAAAAACTTAGAATAAGAACATTCTAGAAAAATAAGATCGGAAGTAAATTAACACAAAAATATTTAGGCCCTAAAACAAAATAGTAAAATAATAAATCTGATTGGTCAATAAATGTTTTCACACCCTAATGTTAGGAAGATTCTTTGATCCCCTATTAATGTATATAATACACACAGTTAGAAGAAAAAGGTCAGTCACCAAGCTAGCCATTAAGTCCGCATGCCATCGATACTTTGTCCGGTCAAGTCATTTCTTCCACGCCAAAAGTTCATGACCTAACTCCGAGGACTTTGAAAAGAAAAAACTGGCGAACTTTCATTCAGCAACGCGACACGCTGTCGCCACCTGACAATGAACTAAATGTAAGTAGGAAAGACTTATTTACGGACTCTGCTAATGTAAACTTATACACATCTTTGAACAAATTCAACTTCTTGCCAAGTTTTACTTTCCAAAAGGCAATTTTCGCATCATGTATTTTATTTGTTTCCTCGTACCATTTTATTTTTCATATAATAAATTGTTTGTTGTTAAATGTCCGTTGCGAATTGTTCCTTTCACTTTGCGCGATTGTAAAACAGAGTGTTGTATTTGTGGGGGAAATAATCTGAGAGCCAGACCCGTAAAATACGGAAGCGCATACAACCCAGCAAATACAAAACCCCCTACAAAGTCTTATGGCAAGGAAAATCTACGAGTTTGAATACTTTATTCCAAACCATCCTCTTCCTTAACGGTATTTGGTTCTATATTCAAATCTACATCAGTATGAAATGTAATTAATTGATCTGTTGATTCGTTACCTGCCGATCAACTTTAACTAAGTGTTACGATATTTCCCGGATGAGACCCCAATTTTGTTACGTGTTAAGTTGTAAAAAAATGATTGACCAAAACACAGAGCTTAATCACAAACAAATATTTAATTTACGATAACACAAAAAAAAAATATATTACAAATTAACAATTTATTTAGCACTCAAACAGAAAACATAGAGTTTACTAATGGCAGATTGACCAGTAAGTGTTACGAAGGGGAAGGAAGTTGTCAGGTAGTTTTGCCCTGTTAACTTAGCGAATCCACTAGAATTTTCTCGAACATTCTAGCATCTTCTAAACGTTCTATTTCTAATTTACTTTTTACGACTACTTCATGAATTAAAATTTTTATGTAATAACAGGTAGGACTCAATGGAATCCCTTATTACAACATTTTAAACATTTTTAATATTATTTTTATATATAAATGCATCCTCGTATATATTGCCAAACAGGATAATGTCGATATACGATAAATGAAATCAAACCAGAAGCAGTTCTCATTCTTTATGCTTCGGCATTATTTAAAGTTATTTATTTGTAATTTCTTAGTAAGTTATTGCTACTATCTAAACTTATTTATAAATAGAACATTGTGTGTGTCCGTTATATACAGACTCCGAAAAGGCTGAACCGATTTTCTTGAAAATTTACAATGTTGAACTATAAGCGTCTGCGAGTGTTCTTAACTAGGATTTGTGTCGAGGTACTCCCGATAAATATCGAAAATCGATAATCGAAAAAATAAAGGATTGGTCCGATTTTAATCAAATTTGATACACACATAGATAAAGACATAATTGACGATATTCGGAAGTTTCAAGGTTGCAGTTCTTACAATAGTGCAGAAAATCGATTATATATATATATATATATATATATTTGGAGTAGATAGACTAAACTATCGCCCGGTTCACACTCCACCCACGTCTATTGAACAGGTGAAGAGGCTCATCCCTTGTTTCCTGTTTAGGATGCGGTTTCCGGTTTTCTCTTTTCCAGTCGTCTCACTTCTTTTTTTCAATTGGAGTAGATAGACTAAACTATCGCCCGGTTCACACTCCACCCACGTCTATTGAACAGGTGAAGAGGCTCATCCCTTGTTTCCTGTTTAGGATGCGGTTTCCGGTTTTCTCTTTTCCAATCTTCTCACTCCTATGTAGCCCCCTGCACATCAGTGGCGTTACCGCCTTGCCCCCGGGTGATATGATTAAAAAAAAATATCGCTCATTCAGTAAAATGAATTAGAGCACCTAGCTATTGGGTTAGTTTTAATACTTTCATTACACCCGAACATCGCCAGGCTATGATGCAATTTTTTTTTTTTTTTTAATAAGCCGAGGCATTAACTGGCCGGGTAAATAATGATTTCTGCAAAAACATGATAGTATCAAATTTGAATATAATAATTCGTATTGCCAAGGGTGTCCGTGTCACGCATGTGAGTTAGCATTGATAAGCATCGCGTGTATGCGTGTCTGAGTATGGGAACCAGTCTGTATTTATTTATAGTCAATGCTGAACTAGGTTGTTAACAGATTTTTACCTGCCCGTCGATGCGCGTATGCATTCCGTTCCCTTTAGCTGGCTGGCTAGATAAAATCTCCTATTGATCATTTTTAATGGTCTATTTCTGTTGTAGCGAGAAGACGTGGTTGAGAGCAAAACTTCACATCCAATTGTCGATTTCAGTTAAATGTTTGCGCCAAGAAAAATGTGAGGTGATTTAAGGAGAAAAAAAAACGTATTTTTTAACCACCCGTTTTTTAGATCGCTACAAGTGTATAAATGTATTTGGTTTACACTAGACACAAGAATTAAACACAAGTTAAATTTGCATGAGATTTAAAGGGGAAAACATAGGTTTCGTATTCATGTGTTTAGTAAAAGAAAGGTAAAAGCTTGCTTTGCATGAGTTTAAAAAAGATACATGTAGTGAAAACGTTAGATATGAGATTAGTTTTCAGTAAAGTAAAAAAGCACACCGATATTTGGTTTACATGTGAGTCAAAACGGTTCATATAGGTTTGGGTTACGAATGGTAATAATTTAAAAAGAATATGTATGCAGAAATAAGAAAATATCAAAAATAAAATTCAAGTAGGATATAAAATTCATCGCCTTGTTGTGTGATTAGTAGTTGTGTTTGGAAGATTATTAAAACTAATGAGTAGGATGCCCCTAATTTCTCCATAGTTGCTCGCTTAGCTATACTTAGTAAGTGCTAATGTCAGCATGTAGTAGTAGCGGGTGTGATACTCCAGCAGGTTTTAGTTCATATGTCATTACTAGCGTACTCTTTCTTAGTACTAAGCGTAGTATATGGAAGATATTTTTGGCTGTTCTATATGAATATTATGTCTCAGTACTTTCTTTATCTTAGTACATAGCGTAGGTTCTGAAAGAAAATATATATTTACCTTGTTTACCCACTATAGCGTAAATGTGACACAATATTGATGTGTAATGTGGGGAACCATGAAATGCCCAGTCCCCGCAACCGCCGGTCGCGCTGGCATTGGTGGTGATCACTAATCCACCCATTTAATGCAATGGGGCAGTAAAGCCACGGGACATTGTTCCCCGGGGCCGGGTACTTCTCAGCTTAATTTTTCTCAGCTGCATGTTTGTCCTTGATCATGAAGTAACCCAAATATGATGCACAGAAAGATTTTGAGGATACAAAGGACAGAACGTGTGAGCAACGACGAGGTTTTGGAGAGGATGAACACAATAAGGATATTTAGCATCAGGATAAGATAACAGATGTTTTTGTGACATGTAATGAGGAAGATGTGCGTTGTGGTCTAGTGGATATCGACTTGGAAAGAGAGATCGGGATGCAGAGTTCGAATTCTATTTGAATTCATTGCATTCACTTACGCACAAATACACCTGGGCAAGTTACTAATCCGTCTCTTCCTCCAGTTATGGGTTAAATAATAGGACAGATTGGGTTCTATAGCCTTGGCTGGCAACCAGTCTACCGCAGAAAACAATGGCAACCTACTGCGGGATAAAGTTCTGCTCAGTCACTCATGTCTTTTTCGAGACATGATCCCCCAAAGTGTGTATAACGTATGGCACTTACCTGACTGAATGAGAAAGAAAGGTTTCAAGAAACTGATGATCACGAAACGGGCAGAGAAATAAAGAGGCAAGGGAATCTATGACATATTTGATGAACTTGAGCATATGGATGGTGGAGTTGGAGTGAATGGTAGAAATGAAAAAGCGGTATTAAGAGCTACTCCTGAAGGAACACGGTACATAAAATTTCGCATCTTGAAAGTTTTCTCTTGCTGTCACGCTTACATTATGCCTTATGTGTGATATGTATGCATTTCTTCTCACATAAAATTATTACAATGTTTAGAAATCTAAAAATATTCGGAAATAGGTGGATGTCTGAAAGAGAACGCTTTCGATGAATCAGAATAAAATAAAATATAGGAAGACATATAAAAAAAATCATGCTTTCTCACAGAACTAGTAGGGATAAAGAGATAGGCGTAAGTACATCAATTATTGCATAACTTTAAGTAAGGATATGTATTTCCCAACATAGATTCATCCCTTGTCACTTCTCTTAACCACATTCTTTCTTCATTAGTCACATAGGTTGAATGGTACACTTATTCTGAGACGTTTCTCATTTTCTCTAAAATGTTCTTGCTGCTCATGCACACTGTTCATGATTTTCTCATCATCTTTAGAAAAACCACATTTCTATCGCCAGTCTTATTTTTGTCAGTAAGGAAATTGCCCAGCATTCATTGCTATGAAGGAAGATTCATATTACATATCCGTGCAGCATTCTGTTCTTATTTTCGAACAAGCGTTTGCTATGCCATAATAGTTCTCGAAGATAACTGTCTCCATTATAAAGCTCCTTCGGCTTAACCGTTGCACAGATTTCATCTTCTGTCTTAGCAGGAACCAACTTGTGTTGTAAGGATAGGAAAACTCTATTTTTTGTTACTATAATCAATGTAGTGTATTCGATTGTAAACGAGTGTTTCCGAATTGCAGCCTGATTATAAAATTGCCTGCTAAGATGTTTTGTGTACATTTCTAATTGACAGTTGAAAATATAACGATGAATTATTTATTCGAAGTTTATGTTCACATTGACTGAAATGGAAGATTTGCATTTCTATTTTCACGGCTTGCAACTCTAAAAATCTGTTGAGTCATGCGACGGAGACTGTACAAAATGAACTCATGAATCAATATCTGTGACCAAACTGACCTCGACTCGTTCAAAACTGAGAGAAAATATTTTAAAAGAAAAACAAACAAAACTGTTTTTATATTATTTTAATTGAGTAAACGTTGACTTTTCTTGATTTCGCTGCCGACAGGAAGTCTGGTTTCTTTCAAAATATTTTCAAAAATTAATATTGGTTAGGATGCTGAATCCGTTCTAAATATGTTGAACGCAGTCGATTTGGAAACATGGCGTCTCCACTTCGAGTGTCGTTTTCCTAACAATGCTTTTGTTCATTCTAGTCTTCTGCTCTCTTCTTTTCAATTGGGCAAAACGAAACTGGTTTATTTAAACTACTAAAATAATTCATAAAATTTTCTTGATTACATTTCAGCCAAACTTTCGAAAACATTTGAATTGTTACATAGTTTGATTTTCTTTTTTATTTCTTATTCTATGTAATTTATAGACGTAGACGATGAGAGCTTTTCAATACTGTCTGTCTTTTGGAGTTCCTCATAATGTTTGGGCTTTTGTAATCTCTCCTAAAACTTGCTACACTACCTAGCCACATGCTACCTATGTAGCTTATAAATTGCTTTTCTCTGTCCATCATACCTGCAATCTTTTTTGAATAATCCTGGAAATGTAACATTTTCCGATCCCTTTTTTCCCTTATTAGGTGCCCTTTCAACTGATATGTCCTGGTTTTTAATATGAGTGCTCGTTTCGTTTCTATTTTCTATAAATCTTCGTCGTTACCCACATGTTCTGTTCATGGTATTCCCAAAGTAATTCTGTAGAACCATATTTTTTCTTCAAGCATCTTCTTTATCTGCAAGAAGATTATCTTTCTGAAGGCATCTTTCGATATTCCAATACGCCTTTGTACTTCAGTGTCGCTCTTTCCATTCTCTGCTAAAATATATCCGAGATATTTAATGTGTTTTAATTTTATTTGGTTGTCCTTAATTTATAATTTACACAATGTACTTTTCCTTTTGTTGAAAACTATGAAGTCCGTCTTTTTTCAAGTGATGTTTATTTTTTTCTCTCTTTTCTTTAAAGTTACCTTTCTATGTTTTTATCAATATTGTGTCATCTGCATATCTTAGGTTGTTAAGATGGCGACCCGAAAAAAATGAATTTTTTGGTAATACTTCTCTATTTCTTTCAGAATAGACTTACAGGAAGAAATTACATCCCTTTCTGTTTTTTCATATTTACTGAACTCATTTTCTATCCGTATTTTAGGGGTTTCCTGCAAGTATATGTCTTGGATTATTTTAATCACAAATACGTCGAAGTAACTTAGCAGCCTAACAGTTCTTTGTGATTTGCTTTATCAAACGCTATTACATAATCTATAAAACAGAGTGACCCATCCTTCTGCGTTCGTATTGCTCTTTCTCCTACCATTCTTATCACGTACATCGCATTATTTGTTCCAGTATCTTTGACGAACTCCCCTTGTTCATATCTTCTTTCCGGTTAAATTCTGCTATTTACCGTATTTATCAATTTTCAGAAACTAAATTTTGTTATATGGCTCATTTACGGATTATCAGTTTTGTCAAAGTTATAAAAATAGTTCTGCTTCTGGTATACCAGTGTTGTATATTTTATTTACTATAGACATAATATTGTTAATATCTACATCATCTAAGGATATAATCATCGATATGACCTTTCTGTCTAACCATGCTTCTTTGTTCTCGTTCAGTTTGACATTCCACTTCAGATTTTAATTATTTTTATTCTTCACTGTTTCCAAATATATATATATATATATATATATATATATATATATATATATATATATAGTTGTGTGTGCGTGTGTGTGTGTTATTTTTCTTATTGTCAACTCTGTAATTTATATTGGCTCCGATGGGAAATTAAATGTTGTTGTGTATATATTTTTCTCTAAATATTACATCGTAAAAGTTATGGTTCGAATTTACATTGAGTTATTATTATTATTATTATTTCTTTTTCATCATATTTCGATTTCTGCTATGGTCGCAGTACCAACCAAGTCTGCGGGAAGATCTAAGGCATCTCGTGGAGTATTGTTATGGCTACATTTCATGATTTTCTATCTCCCGTATCATCCCTAGCGTTACATAGACAACGTTTTCCGTAGTGTGTGGGCTGTAATTAATAAGGCAATTTTTTGTATATCTGATAAGCTGGGGTTTCCAGGGATTCTTTCATTGTGTTGTTTTGTTCTATTTTTATCATTCCAAGTGAACCTACTATCAACTGCCACGACTCTTGTTTTCAATTTCCACATTTTTTCTATTTCAATTTCCAGGAATTTATATTTTGACTGTTTTTTGGAATTCCTTTGTTGATATGTTAAAATCCGCTGAACAAACCATATCAATTATTAGACACGTTTCTCTTTCTGGTTTTTAACAACAATGTCCGGCCTATTTGCTTCAGTTTTTCAGTCTCTATAGATGGTGTAATCCCATAGAATGGTGAAATCTTCTATTTGTGTAACCGGTGCTGGGTGATGTTCATACCAGTATTTGTTTACAGATTTTCCATAGTGTCTGCACATTGTCCAATGTACATATTGTCCCATTCTATCGTGACGATTTTTATATTCATTTGGCGCAAGTAGAGAACATCGTGAGATTAGATGGTCTATTGCTTCTTGGTGTTTATCACAGAACCTGCATTTTGGATCCACATTATTATGTATAATATTTGCCTGAAAGTTCCTAGTGAAAAGACTTTGGAAAGAATAAGGTCTTCAGTCTCAGATTTAAATTAAGATGCAGGTAACCATCGATGAGTATTAACTTTATCACCAATGGATTTATTGGCACATTCTAGATATTGGCCATTCAGAGGGTTGTCTTGCTAGCGTTGTTGCATCTGTTTAAAAGCTTTATCCTTTGCTTACATTTTCATAATTTTTGCCGCAATATTTGGTTCTTGGCTTCTGTTTTGCTTTTCTACAGAATCTACTAAATGGTAATATTGTTTCTATTTATTGTCTTCTTTTATTATTGATTATATTTTCTTTCTTTCCTCGTGTTCCTTGACTAATTGTATCATCCAGTCCTTTGTTGCTTCTATGTATGTTAGTAAGCCAATAGTTGTTGTTTTCTATGACAATTCTAGCTTAATAAGACCTCTTCCACCTTCTTTACGGGGTATGTATATACGGTCTACTTCAGCCTTTGGATGATGCATCTTATGCTTCGAAAGAAGCTTTCTTGTTTTAGAATGCATTCGCGTGATGTCGTTTAGAGTCCAATTTAAGATGTTGAAACTATATTGGACAACTGGGATTGCAAGGCTATTAAAGGCCATAATTCTGTTCTGAGAATTCAATTCAGTTTTTAAGATCAGTCGTAGCCTTCTATAGTACTTTTTACGCACTATTTCTTTAATTTCTTTTTGGTGAATTTTTTCACTTTCATTTACACCTAGGTATTTATAAGCTTCTTCTGGCTTTAATTCTTGTATTGTTATAGCAGGGTCTAAACTAATTGAGGATGTTTGTTGTAGTGATCCACGTAAAACTGTAGCTTTAGCACATTTATTCAAATTGAATTTCATTCTAATGTCTTCGCTGAAGCATTTTATATTTTGCAGAAGACCTTCCAGCTCGTTATCATTCTTAGCATACAACTTTAAGTCCTCTATGTAAAATAGATGGCTTATTTTCTTTTGGGCTATTTTATAACCACATTCTGTCCTGTTAAGTTGACTGGTTATTGCTATTAATGATATGCAGAATAGTAAGGGAGAGAAAGAATCACCTTGTAATATACCTCTTTTGATGTTTATTTCACCAGACTTATAGGTTCTATTTATCTGATTTAGTTAAAGGATTGGTTTCCATATTGACATGCATTGTTTGATGAAATTGATGATGACGGGTGATATATTGTATATATTTAAATCTTTAAAATCCGTGAATGTGTCACACTATCGAATACCTTACGATAATCTATCCAGGCTGTACTAAGATTTTTTCTTTGTACTGTAGCAGTTTTCCAAGAATAAATATGTCTGTTTTGTTAAAATAGATGTTAATAGTTTGTATGTTGTCGGAAGACATGTAATTGGTCTGTAGTTTTTGGGTTGTTTGTGTCACTATTCTTGGATAGAAGAAATGTAATTCCTTTGGTCATCTATTCAGGAATTTTAGTGGGATCATTAACCATTTCTTGAAGTTCTTTGGCTAGTTTTTTATGTGCTATATTTAAATTATAAAGCCAAAGAATTTTATCTATATCTGGAACTTTCCAATCGTGTGCTTTTTTCAGTTCCCACTTAACATCCTCCCTTGTAATTCCAGCCCATATCTGTTCTGGTTTATTTTTTATTCGTTCTATCACTTGTGCAATCCAATCTAATTCTTTTTCATGTTCTTTAGGGTAAACCAATATTTTTCCCAAAATTGTATAACTTCCATTATGGGGGAGACTGTCACTTTAATTCTTTTTTACCTATTTCCCTGTAAAATTTTTTTTGTATCAGTTTGAAATATCTTGTTTTGTCTGTAGAGCCTTGATCTTTTCTCATAGCGTCTTATTCTTTGAGCCTTCAGTTGTATTGTTTGCTTTATTTTTTCCTTAGTTGATCGGACTTTATTTTCATTTCTAATGTTGTATTTTCTTTCGACTCATCTGCTTTTTCTAGTTCTTACATTTCTTTCTCTTGTCAGTTCACCGAGTACTGATAGTTCACTTCGAAGTTATTCAATTTCTTTTTGTATTTTTCATTTCCAAGGTTGATATTCATGTCTGCAAGACTGCTTTGTTTTTAATTTGATGTTAAATATTTTGTTGCTGCTATTGCTGATGTATATATTGCTTCATTGAGATTTATACAAGTGTCTTCTTCATTCAAAAATAATTTGAGTGCTACATTGTAGAGCTTAATAGCTTCGAGGTTATCCTTTGTTGGATGTAATTTTTAGGAGCCGTTCTCGTTCCTCCATTGCAATATTTTGTATTTAACTTCTATGGTTCTTGATTTCTTCCTGGCTTCTTGTATATTGTTCTTGTTTTCCGTAAAATAATTCTGTTCAATGTGTTCTAAACTCGTTTTATTGTCATATTGTAACTAATTCAGATTACACATTTCCAGCACTTCTAAACCTTCAGCGTTATCTTCACAGTGATTTGCGTGTATCACGGTTTCTACATTATAACCTGTGGTTTGTTTGATGTTTTTATTTTTTATTTCTGGTTCCTGTTCCTTTTCATATTTTGTTGACTCTTCTATTCTGGTTGCAATTCCTTTATCTCTTTAATTTCAGCCTCTGTCAGTCGGTTACTTTGTATGATACATCTTCGTACATTGGCTAATTTATTTTCGTTAATGTAATTTTTATTTATTTGTCCAACCTTTTCTCGCCAAATGTCATATGTTTGGCGAGTGATGTTTTTTGAGGTTTGACTAACGCTTCATGACATGCAGTCATAACGAAATTGTATTCTTAAAGAGACCATTTTATTTTTTCTTTCTTGAAATATACGGTTATAGTTCTAGCTGGCAAATTTTCAGGGCCATCATTAGGATTATACTGGTTGTGGGAACCTGAAAATTCATTCTTTGTGTAGGAGTTTGATCCTATGGCAGATTTTCGACCTCAGGTAGGTTCCCTCCTGAAGGACGGGCACCCTGTTTATCCACTGGAAGAGCCATAATGTACTTTTTATTTCTATTTGTATTTTTCATCTTTTTTTCTCATGAGTGACACACGGGTCCAAAAGTCCACCCAAAGTTGCCCGGCACGTTGGGTAATATGATTATTATTAGTAGTTTAGTATTACTATTACTACTACTAATAATAATAATAATAATATTAACCCAGTAGCGGTTACGGAAATAGAAGATGCCACCATTTTTCGGGATTAAACCATCTACATAGGCAGGAAAATTGATGCATACATGCTGGACATTATTGTAAAAACATCGAAAAGAAGAAACTTGTTTACTATTTGATGTCTTGTCTAGTAGAAACCCTATCAAAGTAGATAAATCACAAAAATAGGGAAACGTGAAAAAAGAATAAAGAATAGTGCCATTGATAGAAAGTGCACTTGGAATGATAAAAAGGTAAACAACAACATATTAAAAGAATTCCTGGGAATTCTAGCTTAAAAGATATATTTTTAAAAGTTTGATAAGTACAGCCCACACACTAAGAAGAACTTTATCCATACAATGCTAGTGATGTTATGGGAGATAGAAAATCAAATTAAATATAGCCATATCAACAGCACTTCATAACTTAAGACTTTCTGCAGAATTAGTAGTTAGTGTGATCATAGTAGGAATTGAATTATGATGAAAATGACATAATAATAATAATAATAATAATAATAATAAGAAGAAGAAGAAGAAGAAGAAGAAGAAGAAGAAGAAGAAGAAAAAGAAGAAGAAGAAGAAGAAGAAGAAGAAGAAAATGAAGAAGAAGAAAAAGAAGAAGACAAGAAGAATTGCATTTTGTTTGGAAGGAGCTTGTTTCTTACATCTTTTACTTACAAATAAAATAAATAATAATGTACATTCAGCTAATTTTCTTATGCACATATCAAGTGAATATCACCCACTAACTTACTTATTTTATGTGGGACTTGTGCTGCCAAATAACCTTCTCAAATATATGGTATTTCGGAACTATGATATATTTCCAAGAAGCACTAGGTTTCTTTGTTTCTAGTTTCTTTTTCTTTTCCTAATGATAAAATTATTTTACAGGCAAAATGTTACATATTCTCGACACGGCTATAATTCACCTACGTCACTATTACGGAATACAAGCGGTATGATGTCAAATATAAATGGCAAGAACTTCCAGGTTTGCCAAAAACATAAAATAACAACATTAAAATGTTATTAATGGACTTCTATGAAACTTTCTAGCACATGTCTTGTTTTTTTTTTTTTTTTTTTGATAAAGATAGAAAAATAAAACATGAAAGAATTGAAAAAGGAAATGTGCGTTAATCTTCTATTGGTTATAAATTCTCCCGTTATCGCCTTCGAGAAGCAATAACAAAAGGGACAGGATCCACAAAGACATTCCTTCACATCACCTCATGGAGAAATGATTTAATCATATCGCATATTATTTTCCTTTCTCTCTCCCTTCTCTCTGTCCTCCTCTCTCTCTCCTCCTTGTAAGTTCACCCATTTCCCTTTCATACCTGCATATATGTATATTTCTATGCATGTATGAATACAAAAGACATGTCAAGATAATATCATTATATCTATAGGTTTCTTACCAACTATACCTAGATTTATGAACAAAATTCTATTACGTTACTGGAAAGGAATAAGCTACCTCGTTCGTGGTCATTTTATGAAATGACCTGCTCCTGGCTTCTTTATAAACTTTTCACCGTCACTAACTTCTAAGATTTCTTAATATTCTTATCTCAGCTTCAATATATTACCCATCGTTCATTGTTGGTCTTTCAGATTTAAACAAAATCCTTATTCATTTAAGACGTAATCTTTCAACAATATAGCATTTTCCATCATTATGAAACTGACATGGAAAACGTAGAAATGAAGGCGTTATATTAATGGGTGTTGTACAGGTGGTGCCGACTTGGAGATGTTTAATTAAGCATCTCTATTAAAAATCTTGTGGCAATCAACTAACGGCAACACGTAGACTAGCAAAAGAAAGAAAGATGACATCCTGATGTAGAAAAACAGAAAACTTTGACGAACGAAACAAGAGGGCAAAAAATAAGAAAACTAGATAATACAAAAAAAATATTAATATCGAAAACAGGATGAGATTTGTAATTGATTATTATTGATTCTGCAAATTTCTTTCATATCTGCAATACATATTGATACGGAAATATCCGAAATACATATTGATACATAAAGGTTTATACATTGATACATAAACATATCCCCAGCTATGTTGAATCCAATTAAACTGAATTTCAAAAGTTTAATTTGCAATGTAAGATTTAAAATTTAATATTTTTCCAGAACTCTTTATACGGCATGGTATTTAAGCCAACGGAATCTCAGAAAATAAGCTGATCTAGACGCTTCCTGTCCAGCCTTGACAGATTTCAGCAATGATTACGCGACCTTTTTGTATGATTAACTATTTTCTTCCCACAAAAATATTTCCCACGGAAGAAACATTGCTATCCTTTCCCGGCAGTAACACTATTTCTATGATAAATGTTTAGTAACCCTTTACCATTCATTGATTATTAAATTTCCTGAGAAATCGTAAATAGAAATACTATATAATTTCTTACCAATTAAGGTACAATGTTATAAGCTGTTTTTTTAGGTCAGTACGTACTAGGATTAATTTGCCAAACGAATTCAACAAAAAATTGTATCACTGAAATAAAGTAATGCCTTACCGTTTTTCATGACGGCTGCCTTTACACTAAAAATAAAAACATGTAGTATGACACAAGTTTACAAGTTTTTCGAGCACACATATGACAGTAACACAGAATGTTTAGTTTGATCTAACTCGTGTAAACCTTCACTCAATAAATCTCAAACCTAAATAGTAAAACAACTATTTGAGGCAAAATTCGACTTTATTTATCAACATAACCTCCTTCTAGAGTGATACATTGTTTCCAACAATTCTCTAACAATTCGATGCTTTCTTTATAGAACAATTTGTCTTTAGCCACAAAATACGCCTCATTGGAGCTAAATCACTTTCCTTGCAGCATTCTTTCGAGGTCTGCAAACAGCCAGTAGTCGCTGGGAGCCAGAACCGGAGAATAGGATGGACGCGGAAGCAATTTGATGTGAAAATGCATGTAGATTTTCTACCGTTGCGATCGACGTCTGGCACGGTGCATTTTCTTGGTGAAAGATTACTTTTTTTTTCATTTGTGACAGTGTTTTCTGCGATTTCTTTCTGCAAATGCACCAGTAATGATATATTATATTTGCTATTGACGGCTCTTCAGTTTTCAAGGTACTCGATGAAAAAAATATATTGCTCATTCCAAAATACAGAGGCCAAAAACTTGCTGGCTGATGTTTGAGTCATTAATATCTTTAGACGGTTTTCACCTGCTGCCGTCAACTCAGCTGACTGCCGATTTGACTCAGGGGTGAAGTGCTGGATCCATGTTTCATCCATTGTTACATATTTACGCAAAAATCTTTTTGTTGCGTTGAAACAGTTGCAAGCAACGCTCCTAATCTTAGACGCGTTTTTATATTTGATCGACTGTGAGCAAACGCTGCACCAACTTTGAACAGAGCTTTCTAATTGAGAAAATTTCACGCAAAATGGTGAATGCTCTGCCTTATGGTATTTTCAGCTCATCTACTATTTCATGCAACTTCATTTTACGATCGGTCAAAATAAGAATGTGAATTGTTTTGGTGTTTTCCGGGAAAACTCCTGATTTTGAGCGACTGGGCTTTCAGCATAATTTTTGTATCTGTACAACCGTGTTTAAGTTAGTATACAATCTTTTAACATTTTTTTGAACGGAAAAGTGTCCGAATAAAACTTATCCAGCCATTGCTTTGCTTGAAGAGTATTTTTCTATCAAAAAGCAATGCTTTATCAACACACGGAATTCAGATGTTTCCATTATTTGAAAAATTTGCAACTGTACCTTCAATTAAGTAACCGTAACTTGTAAACTAATAATCCTATTGGGCTCAAATTTTGTCACGTGCCACATGAAGGTTAGTACTTCATGGAAATTATATGAATTTTTTATTAGTGTCAATATCTGTGTATTACGCCCGGGAATTATTGAGTGATGTGTTATACTTAGAGCATGTAAGGCACGACACATAACTAGTTCAGAAATATATAAACTGTCAAATTTGCCCCAAATCGGTCTCATACCATTAGGTACAAATAGATTTGAACGAAAGAACACATTAGGTGTTAAAGAAAACCGACCGCCCTTTATCAGCTCTTATCAACTGTCCCTACATAATCACTAAGAAAGACCTTTATTGAATAAAAGACACCATGAAACTTGATTACTTTCAACGACAGTAATAACTGAAATGCATTGTACATGTAACACGCAGAGAACAAGATGGCATATTTAAGACGATGCCGTTCCAAACTCTTCCCTACAAAATATTAGCAACAAAAGTCATTTTCAGTGTTGGAAAGGATGACCACAAATAGTAGAATTGAGAAAAATATTTTGCTGAAAACTAGATTTAATAGAAATTATTTTTATTTATACGGACAGTAGAAATATCGATTCTCTCAATAAATACCAACTGCATAGACATAAAAATGTTAATATTATAATTAACACTTATTTTTCATCATTATATATATGTATATATATATATAAATATTGTTTAGAAATAGAAATCGTTTTTTTATTCCTATTCCTACACTATCTATCTAGCGATTTCGTCTACGTTAGTTAAGCTTACTGAAAGAATTCGCAATATCTATTAAGCATATTTTAACGCTAGAAACAGTTGAATAGAAAGATGCGCATGATAACAATATATAGCAAAGAAGAGGTCAGGATAATCGCAAAAGAAGCTATATATTCATTAGAAAATGTGCAAGTGTTGAAGAAAGAGAGAGAAAGAATGAGATTTTAGATGTCAAATCTAATTGAAGTATCTCTCGTTATTACATCAATTCTTCCTTGAAGCTAAAAAAAAAAGAAGAAAAGCGTTTATTAAAAAGGGGACAAGTCATATACTTCAATTTGCGTGATGGAATAAGATTCATTTCGGAACAAGAAAACACGTAATCCAGCTTGGCTCCCATTGCTCATATCTATTCTTTTTCCAAATATTATTTCGTAATTATTCCGACATGCATATTTTTAGACTGTTTTTGTTGTTGTATTTCATGTACTTCTGAAAGGATTTCTTTTCTTCAACATCACAGCAAATATTGAATTCCCTGTAATTAATTTATAATTAAATTTTAAAGAATACCATTCGAATGCATAGAATCAATAAATAAATGCACTTTATACGCGGGGCGATGACTACTACTGCTAATACTGTTCCTAATACTATTCCTCCAGAAAGTAATTCGAGTATTACGCTGTCTGACAACAGTATTTGAAATAAAACTTTTTTTGCTATATTTGTTTGCCTATATAAACTGGATAAATGGCAGATGCGAAATTGTCCAACAAATATGATATTAAATTAATGGAAATCAGTTTTCTGCTTATTTAATTTTTAATTAATTATCAACACAGAGGCTAAACGAAGACTAAATGCCCCACGGTGAATAATTATTCAACTAGTGCAGTCGTTGACGAAAACCGTGCCGATCGTCCATTGGTTGTTTTAGCCATGAACGGCACTGTGTTCTCTTTTCCGTTGTCCACCTTTGACATTGAAGAAAAAGGCTATAACTACTTGGCAACATTTCACTTTATAATAACTTATTCAAATCTGGTAAAAATGCAAGGAAGGAAATCGTTACCATGGTAAAACTGCTCCGGTTTTAGGGTTCTTTTTTATTTAGTAAACTTTTTAAACGGTAAATTTACCTTGGTAACGTTTGTTTTACTTTTATTTTTTCAGTTGCTTTTAACTTAGCTCGTTGATATTATTTATATTTTTCAAACTTTTGTCTTCATCTTTATTGCGTATTCAAATACACGAAGTTTCGACCGTTCTACGCTCCGGCATTCTTCAGGTGACAGGAATTTCGAAGCGAACCCTTTCATTTCATCACATGTGTATATTGTTCTCGATTTATACATGCGTACAACGGTCAAATCATCGTGAATATGAATATGGTATTAAACAATCCGAACAATGTAAATAATGTAAATACTACCTCGTCACGAAAGTATAGACAAATGGTACTTAAATATTTGGAAGCGGAATGACTCGTGAAACGAGAGAGGAAAATGGTAAGGAGTAAATAGAGCAATTTAAGCACTCAACTATATTTTTTCTTTTATAATCATTTTACCCCCCACCCAAGAAAGACATGACAGTCACTGGTGCGTAGAGGTTACACAGAGAGAAAAAAATCAGGGTACAGTAGATATCGAAGGGCGGATCGGATGTAGATTCGATTTGGTGAGGTGGGTGGCATTTAGGGAGGTAGAAGCTGGCAACGGACATTGCATTTAGACTCCTGGAGATTGTAGTTTACAGAGAATCAAGTTTACAGAGTTGAGTTCCACAGGTAGGAAATGCGAGGAAGTAGTAGCGATTGCCTTTTCCTATTTTAAGAATAAAAGGGTGGGACCTTGAAGCCAATTTAGTAGCACGAGTAAATTACTGTAGTTTGGAAAGAAGCTGCTCACAGTAGAAACAGTATAAATATTTGTAGAAAAGACAGAGAGAAGCCATATTCTATATTTAGTTTTGTGCAGAATTCGTGGTCGTTAGAAAGACATATACCTATAGATGGAAACTACAAATTGCAGATATCAGAAATACAGGAATTTAAATGTATAGGGAGTATTTTAAAGGATGATGGAAAATATAAAACGGAAATTCGAAGAGGCGTTGAGATAGCGAATTTTGTTTCATAAAAGTTATGCAAAATTTAAGAAAAGAGACAAATCTGAGCAGCATTAAGTGTCATGTAATCTAATACTCTCATATGCCTGTGCATGACGGAAAATTTTCTCAATAACAATTTTCTCAAAGATTAAAAGAAAAATTGAAGTGGCGAACAATTGCTTTTACAGCAAAGCAGTGGGAATAAGTTATACAAAATATGTGAAAAGTTTTGATGGCAATGTAAATGTAAAAGATACATGGTCTTATTCAGAAAGATATAGTTCAAACTTGGAGAATATTACACGTATAAAATATTTCATTTCAATACGAGCAGTGTTTGTTTAAATGAAAGGTAAAATATGAACATGGAGGTAAAGTTCCTTTTCTTTTTTTTAAATCATTTCACCCCGAGCAAGGTATTCCACTGCCACTATTGCGCAGGGGTTTCATAGGGGAAAGTAATGAGAAAGAGTGGTTAGATATAACAAATGTCAGAAGGAGGGTGATAAGCGGGTAAGGATACCGAGGATGAGGTTGGGTAGATGGGAAGCGTGTTTGCGAGTTAGTGTGTTAGAAGGTGTCTATTTACCTTACATTTAAACTCCTGAAGATTGTAGCTGTCGGGAAAGCAAGTATGTGGAAGGGAATTCCACAGGCGGAAAAGGCGAGAAAAGTACCTGTTGGAGTAGAAATTAGTTACATCTTATTTGTTTCACTGTAAAAAGATGGGACCGGGTTGCTAATCTATTATCTCGTGCAAATTCGCACATAGGGGGCACCAGTGATCTAAGTTCATTGGAGCAGATGCCATGAAAGTATTTATAGAAGAGGCACAGGGAAGCTACGTCACGCCGGTGAGAGAGTGACTGCAGGCGGTCAGCCAAGTCGGTATCGATCACATTACAAATTCTCCGTTGTATTTTTCAAGAACCCCGAAGGGAATAGCAGGGGCAGCCGAACAGATGTGGCAGTAGTATTCAATACACGGGCGGATGGTAGATTTATATATGTGCAGGATAGATTCAAACAGGAAAAACTTCCAGGCCCTGCACAGAGAACCGACTTTCATAGCAGCGGATTTAGCAATGGATTCGATATAGTCATTCCACTTTGAGGTCCGCTGAGAGTGTGAGGCCAAGGAGGCGTAGTGTTTTACTCACTGGGAGTCATGCCAGCTGCATGCAAATGGGAGGTAGGTGCGATTGTCTGTGATGGTTAATTGATAGCAGCTTTTTGGAAGCATTAAAATTTACGAGCCATTTCTTACCCGAGTCCACTACGGATTGGAATTCCTTTTCAAGCTCGGCTTTCAGGTTCGTTGTGTCTCCCACACCAGATTTTTGATCGAGACGAGAGTAAACTGCGGTGTCATCGGCGTACATGTCTACTTCGGATCTTATGACATCGGGAAGATCATTAATGTAGATCCGAAAGAGCGTAGGAGCTAGGATAGGGCCTTGATGGACACCCCGATCCTATGGTAGTTTTGGGAGGCATGTCCGTTTAATACCAATTTAATGTGCGGTTAGAGGAATGACTGGATTAGGTCAAACAAATATCCAGTTATACCATAGCTCCGCAGATTGCGTAGAAGGCCAGCATGCCAGAGTCTGTCGAACGCTTTAGACAACGGTTCGAGCTTCGCCATTCTTGTCGAGAGCCTGATATATATACTCGGTGATGGTCGTTAGCATCTCAGTAGTAGACTTTGTGAAAAGGAAACTATACTGTTAGTCCGAGAGGAGCCTGTGGTCTGTGAGATGCTAAACCACCTCGGCGTTGATCATGGTTTCCAACACTTTTCCAAAGATCGAAAGAAGGCTGATAGAACGGTAATTTGCGAGGTCCGAGCGTTCTCCAGTATTTTTAAATATAGGAACTGCAGAAGAGAGTTTCAACAGGCAGGAAAGCAGGAAGAAAATAGGCAGAAAGTGTAGAGCTTAGAGAAGATAGAGGAGAGTTCAGGGGCACATTTCTTCAAGACTATGATTGGGATTCCGTCTCCTCCGCTCACTTTATGAGGGTCAGGTTTAGAGATTATGTTAGAGACCAGCGAGGGTGTAATATGGACGTCAGTTATTTGAGCCTCAGTTCAAGGTAGGATTTAAGGTGTAGATACTCCAGACAAATCCAGTCTCAAATATATGGAGAATCTTCGAGCAGAGCATTCAGCCTTGTCCTCTGAGGAGGTTAGGACCTCAAAATTCATTGATTAGGGAGTATTGAGGTCTTACTCTTGTTAAGCACGCTTTTACAGAGTCGCCGGTAGTCTTTGGCACCGAACTTACAGGATGCTTTGCGTTGCTTCATTCTGGCAGCAAAGCAGCATCTTAGCTTCGTTAAGTATCTTTTTCCACTTATTACGAGCTGAGGTGAAAGGGCACCTGTTTTGGTCCGATGCGTGGCTTCGATAGAGTCGGAAGAAATGATTCCGGTTGATAATGGCGGCCGAGCAAGCGGTCGAAAACCAGGGAGACGAATGGAATTTAAGCTGATATTTCCTGGCAGGGATGAAATCATCGATGCCAGCCATAACCCAAGAGGAGTCCTCGAATGCACAGTCTTCGGCGGGAATACTAAAAACGTCGTTCCAAGGGACATCATGAAGGAAGTCTCGGAAAGAATCCTAAATACTACTAGGGAAAGGATTTCGTGAACATTCATGATCATCAATGATTTTAGAAAGAACTGTAAAACAAGGTATAGCTCTTTAGGAAAAATATCATCGTTTCAGGATGTCGCTTTAAGCACAAAAATATATTGGTGTATAAATCAGTTATGATATATTTAGTACCGAAGATAAGGAGGACAAACATAGAATAGATTGCGCTACAGATAGTTTCATCCAAGACCGCATTTTACCAAAATACCGAAATATTACCCTGAAAACTTTAGTGATGTAATTAAGTATCCTCAGCAAATATAGACATTTATATTGATGTAATGCATGGCACCAAAACCCCTTAGAAATACCTAAACTGACATCTGTATACAACAGCTTACTACGGTCGATGGTTAAAAACCGCATTCTTCCGATTATTGTCGATTGTCACTACAGAATCAAAAAAATCTGGAACAAATAAAAGAAACCACATCGCTTTAGAACTATCAGCAGCAGCGACAACTATACTGGGTACCATATATAACTCAATGGAAAATAATAACAACTATGATTTTGACATTCGATAATACTTCAAATAAAAGTTTGGGAGAAAACCACCAATAATAATGGAAAGAGGAATATCTTGTGGAGTTGAGAAACTTAATTTCCAGAAAAATTGTTTTAAGAAAAATATTTTATAAATTTCAATAGAAAGTAATACACCAATGAATCACTAATATTTCTTTAGAAAGGAATTGCAAATATTACTAGTACCATTATAATTCCTCTTTTTTACACACACACAGTCAAACACACACGCACATATATATATATAAGAAATAACTGTGAGAAGCCGTAAATGTTCTATTTAAAGTGTAGATTTATTGTTGTTATTCTTCTTATTATTATTACTTGATTTTAAATATATTATAAGTGTCCGTAATTGTATTTGCGTCACTACACGTGTTTCGAAACTAAACCCTGACTTTCTTCAGGTGAATATTCTTGTGACTATACGAATCGAGATCCGTTTATATATATATATATATATATATATATATAAAAGGATAAAATAAAAGGAGTGCATTGTCCAATAAATTTCAGGTGGAAAAAATTTTGCTCGTAGGTTATATATATATATATATATATATTGATCGTAGGTTATATATATATATATATATATATATATATAACCTACGAACAAAATTTTTTCCACCTGAAATTTATTAGACAATGCACTCCTTTTATTTTAATCCTGTCATCCCAAGCAAGGCATTCCACTGCCACTATGGGGCAGAGGGTTAAACAGGGTGATAGACGAGTTAGGATGTACGTAGGGGGAGAGCTGGAGAGAATGGGTGTGTGTTAGTGTGTTAGGAGGTGTCTATTGACCTTACATTTAAACTCCTGGAGGTTATAGCCGTCGGAGAAGCAAGCATGCGGAAAGGAATTCTACAGGCGGGAAGTGCGAGAAAAGAAACTGTTGGAGTAGAAATTGCGGTTACATTTCATCGGTTTCACTGTAAAAGGGTGGGACCTAGTTGCCAATCTAATCTCCCGTGCAAACTCACACCTAGGGGGCACCAGTGATTTAAGTTCATCAGAGCAGAAGCCATGAAAGTATTTATAGAAGAGGCATAGGGAAGCCACGTCACGCCGGTGAGAGAGTAACTGCAGGCGGTCAACTAAGTCGGTATCAATCACATTACAGATTCTTTGCTGTGTTTTGTCAAGAAGCCCGAGGAGAATAGCAGGGGCACACGACCAGATGTGGCAACAGTATTCAAAACACGGGCGGATGGTAGATTTGTATAAGTGCAGGCTAGATTCGGACGGAAATAATTTCCGGGCCCTGCACAGAGAGCCGACTTTCATAGCAGCGGGTTTAGCAATGGATTCGACGTAGTCATTCCACTTGAGGTCCGCTGAGAGTGTCAGTCCAAGCAGGAGTAGTGTTTTACTCTCAGGGAGGCACGATACAAAATTGGCCTAATTAAGTATTTCCTCACGAGAGCGTACGATAATTCACCTTCTCAACCGCTTTTCTTTAAAGAAATACACGATTTTAAACAAAACGCTTATTAACAAAGGCTTGCCAGATTAGTTACTTGATTATCTTATCAAAGTTTTTCTTCGTAACGTAAGCAATGCCAATCATAAACACCCGGACAAAACAACAACATTAATATTTTTAACAAAAATCAAATACACAATAACTACAGACAGGATGAATCTTCACTTCCCAATATTATACGATGTTATGTAATACCGACCAATCCAAAAAAGAAAATTAAATTATCTTTTATAAAAAAATCAAAACTGCCAACATCATAATCAAAAATAATAATTCATCTGCAAAATCTAAACTGCAGAGAACTAATGTTGTTTACGAATTTACATGTCACTTGAAGAATTGTGTTCCTCAAATATCCAAATCTGTAAACAATTACATTGTCTATACCACCACAAAAATGACGAGAAGATTGACCTTACAGCGTTCCCATAATATTTCAATCCGATCTCATTTAAACACACATAGATAACTTGCAGAACCTACCTGTGATATCCTCATTGATAATACATGCATAATAGCATCATTTACATGAAAAAAGATTAAAAATAATGGCGGCATTACTAATGAAAAGAGAAATCCTACACTTAATAACATCAATTATTAACATGGTAACTATGTGCTTACTGTATTCGGAACTTAACATACATACGACTCTATATGCATAAACTTTCTAAATGTTTATTTATAAGTAAAGCAAAATTAATTATTGATAATGACTGAAAATATAGTCGAAAGCGAATAGCTTTGGACAATTCTTTTATAATTTGAGTTCAGAAAAAGAAATTATACGAACACGTAAAAATGTGTATATAATAACTTAATGGTAACACCTTGTCTGTTGTTTTAATGAAACCTGTATAAAAGAGAGAACGTTGCCAAAATTCGCAATAAATTTTGTAGTAGTTTTTAGTTTGCACATGTTTTAATGTAATAATTAATAATAAATATTCATTGCTATATTTTTATATTGAGCACTTTTTATATTAATATCTTGAACGTTGCAACTATTTTCTTCGTTTTTGTTCTTTTGCATATATATATATATATTATTTATTTATTATTCTACATTATTTATTTTTGACTTGATTGCAATATTGTAATTGTTTTAGGATGGTATTTTATATATATGTTTCTTATTTATATATTTTATATATTTATGCTATTGTAAAAAAAAACTTAATACACATATATTTAGTATTTTATTGTTTTATTAAAATATCCTGACTATTAACATCTTATCTTTCAGAGGTTTAAGAGAAAAACATTTAGTATTTTATGATTTCTTTGAAATATTCTAACAGTAAACACACTTAAAATGACACCAGTTTTTTTTCTTCCAAATTGAATATTCAACCATTATTTATCACACTGACACGTATCTGACCAATGAAACCATACCTCAATCAACATACTGTCTCTTGGATTGTTAAATGATTTTTAAATCATTCTTTTTTAAAGATTCTCTGAAGTAGCTTGTTAAAATTAAACATGTTAGATTAAAGAGACTTTTTCCAAACCGTTGTTTACTTATTCTATTCAAACTGATATATATATATATATATATATATATATATATATATAGAGAGAGAGAGAGAGAGAGAGAGAGAGAGAAAGAGAGAGAAAGAGTGATAGTGGTTAGATAGAGGAAAAAGAAGAATAATGAATGTAAGTAACTGTAAAAGTGATCGATTACTATTATTTTCTCTCAAAATTCCCAAGTTTTCATAGAGTGATCAATGATGGTTAGCGTGTAGTAGTGTTTATTGAAGACCACAGAGAACAATTTTAATCTATTTTTATTCATATTCGGAATATTATAAATTTAATTTAAATATACATCAAAATTGTTTGTATGTAATATCTGTTTGTACAGATACCGTGCAAGGTATATTTTTAATTTGTTTTTTTTTTTTATATATTTTGAGAAAATTTTTAATAACAATATATTGTCATAAAAAACTTGCATTCTAAATTACTAGACCACTGGAATTTGTTGAATATTCCTTCAAATAGGTGGTTGAAACAAAGACGTTTTAGGTATATTTTTCATCCCGAATTAATAACCGACTATTTGAAACTGAAAAAATATGTATTCAAGTATTTTGAATCACCGATCATTGTTTCTGATTATATTAATAAAGATTTGGCTTTAAATTACAAGAACACGCTGTAATGTACTTTATTCATTATTACATTGGCAGTTTCACTTTTGAAGCCTTTATAAAATATCGAAAACCGTGTGCAATAATATGTATAATTAGCAGGTAATTTTTTATTAATTTTTCATATATTTACCAAACAAATTTCTCAGCTGAAGAAGTAAACCAAATACAAATAAAACAAGAGTAGCAAAAAGTTACAGCTAATAGAAACAAAATATACACAAGACGATTATTTGTCAAAGAAATGTACGCTACATGATTTCCTGCGATAAATTTCATTAAACTATCTGAATGTCACATTAATGAACGGACACGAAAGATGCAGAATAAATTTGATTTTCACAATATTTACGTATCAAAATATACGAACCCAGACGCACACATTCTCCCCCCACACACACTAAGTATATCAAATAACTAGGGCAACCCAGTCTCACAACACGCACTTATATTTTTCCATATGTTGTGTAACTTTTTGGCATCAAAATCCATTTCCTATAAACGCATATATGTTTATGTGCGGGTGTGCGTAGGTGGGTGTTTGTGTGCGACTGCATGTGTGCCAGTATATATATATATATATATATATATATATATATATCATATATTGTTATATATCAAAGTGTATAATAGTGGTTTACTTATATTTAAATGATTTGCAAGAAACTCTATACATATATGTGTGTGTGTGTGTGTGTCTGTGTGTCTGTGTGTGTGTGTGTCTGTGTGTGTGTCTGTGTGTGTGTGTGCAAATATTGATATATTTTTGCCAGTCATTTGTGTCAGTGCATAAAAATTTTTCATTTTATTCTTTACTACAGATATGAGTATATCGTTCTTTTCTTTTCTCGTATTTTTCTCAGGTATTGATGCATTTTTTTCAAACTTCGTTCATTCTATACTCCAGGGAAAAAACATCAAGAAAAATTGTATATTGAATAGCATTTGACCTTAAGCCTATAGCTGGAAGCCAGCAGACGGTCAAGAAGAAAACAATGGTATGTATGATTCATTTAAAAAGTAAGAAAAATAAAAAAATCATACGTTACTCTATTAAACTGATTTAGGTATACGCGTAAATATTCTAGCAATGTCGCTGCTCGCTCGGATTTCGTCCATTTCTCATATATGGAAGCATCACTGCTTATTAGATGATAATTGATTTTTGTTCGCACGTTTTAAATCGACCTCACTATACTAGGGAATGTTTAGACGTTTTTTCTTTTGTTTGTTTTTCTTTACCGAAAATGAGTTTCTAGTAACAGAAATACACATGCTGAACACCGTTATAGAAATGTAGAAAAATGCTATACATTTAAGTACAATCTATAGCATTTTTCGATAATTCCGTAACGCACTTCATAATGTGTTTCTCTACTGACAAGACTATTCACATGTATCTATCTATCTATCTATCTATCAGAGTATTTATGATCTTCAAATCTATCCATCTATGTATCTATGACTGACTTTTTTTATTTTTACTCTATTCAAATTATCTATCTAACAATCCATTCTCCAGAATATTAAACGTCTATTAAAAAGTGAATCAGTGAAACACCCATTAAAGTTTTAAATAAAAGGGACGAACAATTTCAACTTTTTACTCGTAATTATTGTTGCTCTAATTATTTATACAACAATTTATTTGCAAGAGCTGTATACATGAAAAGATTGTATTCCTAATTTACGCTTATCAAAAAGTTTTGGTGAAATATAATCCTTAATATTGTTCTTATCTATCGATCTATCTATCTATCTATCTATCTATCTATCTATCTATCTATCTATTGGTATATACTTATTAGTGTTAGTAGTCGCATATTGATCCTTCTAGATAGAAATGGTTATTCGGGCTGAGTTTTGAATATTGGTTTCAACATAGGAATAACCTTATCGGCATATATTCTGGATCAACATGTTTTTATAGTTTCTTGGTCGAGCGTATTTTAATCCAATTCTAAAATCAAGAGTACCCTTAAAATAAATAAAACTATCTCTACATTTCCATTTAATAGACAGATTAGTAATTTGTTTTTTAATCGTATCACTCCAAGCAAGGCGGCAATGCCACTAATGTGCAGGTGATGTACATAAGAGTTAAAAAGATTAGATAGGAGGAGAGTAAAGAGAAAGACGAACCAGTTAGAAAGGTGCAAGAGAAGGATAGGAATACAGGTGTGATAACAGTTGCAAATGTAAAGATAAAAGAAAAGATATACAGGGTGATGTAGAAGGAACTAGAGTCAAGTGATTAGGAGATGGGTATTGGCATTGCATTTAAATTTCTGGAGTTTGTAGGCGTCAGGAATGCAGATATATGGAAACGAGTTCCACAAGCGGAAATTGCGAAAAAAGAACCTCATGTATTATAATTGTCGTCAGTATTTAGTTGATCTAACTGTGAATGGATGGGACGAAGTTGCCAGTCTGGTTGCACGAGTAAACACCTGTGGCAGGGGCACCAGTAACTTAAGTTCTTTGGAGCAGGAGCCATGAAAATATATAGAACAGACACATCCAGTCGGTAAGAAAGTGGCTGGAATCAAGCAGCCAAGTCGGTACCTATCACATTACTGATTATCCTTTAGAGCCTGTTAAGAACAGTGAGATGAACAGCAGGTGCGCCTGACCATATATGACAGCAGTATTCCATACACAGACGGACGGTTGATTTGTATATATACAAGATGGATTCAGGAGGAAAACATCCTGACCCGACCAAGTGATACAACCTTTCTAGCAGTGGATTTAGCAATTGACGCAATGTAATGATTCCACTTAAGTTTGAAAGAGAGGGTAAGGCCGTGTAAGTGCAATACATTGCTCTCAGGGAGACTCGTTTAGTCCATGCTTATGTGAAGCAGGAGAGGTTGCCTGTGATGATTCACAGACAGCAGCAGCGTCTTAGACATATTAAAATTTACAAGTCACTTCTTACCCCATTCCATCACAGAATGTAGATCCCTCTCAAGATCAGCAGCGATATTATGTTTGTCCGCCTAGCCGGATTTCTTACTGATGCGGGAGTAAATTGTGGTGTCATCTGCCTAGACGCTTCCTTGGCACTTGATCACGACTGGGAGATCATGTATGAAAATAAGGAAGGGCGTCGGATCTAGGATAGAGCCCTGAGGGACACCGTCGTTTGTACAGTAGGATGTAGAGGCATGCCATTCAAATCGCCCTTCATTATGTGGTTAGATAAGAAGGATCAGATCACGCAAGCGTCCGGTGACACCATAACCCCAAAACTTGCGTAGAAGCCCAGCAGGCCAAACCCTGTCAAAAGCCTTGGAGATGGCCAGGGCAACAGCACGAGCATCGCCAGACTTCTCAAGGGCCTGGTACATATACTGCGTGATGGTCATTAGCATGTCAGCCGTGGACCTGGCGAAGCGGTAGCGGTACTTCCTGTCTGAGAATAGTTAATGGGCAGTAAGATGTTGAACTATTTCAGCATTAATAATGGCTTCGAACACTTTCCCAAAAATTGGTAGAAGGCTGATAGGGCGACAGTTGAATGAGTCTGAGGGTTCCCCCGAGTTTTTAAATGCAGTAATCACAGAAAATGACTTCCAGCATACAGGAAAACAGGATTTATTATAATATAAGAAGTTTACCTATATGTATGTAAACTCATATGAAGTTATTTGTTGTTTGGTAAGTTTAATCATTTGAATGAGATGGTAAGTTTTCATTTTTTTCTGTCGAACAAGTTTGGATAATTAGTTTTATAAATCAATTAATCTCATAATGAGCATTGCTATGAATATTGACATAGAAACTCTCTGGAAGAAATTATAATTTCGTGCTAGTTAAATTTTCTCGTGTAAAATAGCGCAAATATACATAATTTCATTTGCAGTTTCTTATAGGTTTACATTCTAATAAGCATTAACATGTATCTTTCTGCATTACAACTTCATGAAAATCCAATTTTCATTTAATTTAATATATTCATCTGAAATATCTGTACAGTTCAAACATATACAATTATTTTCTTGTAATTGTTAGATTGTTTCCGAAACGAATAACTGAATGCACATACACACAGACACACAAACACACGCATACAAACGCGGGCACACACACACACACACACACACACACACACACACACACACACACATATATATATATATATATATATATATATATATATGTAGTGATTGAAAAGTAACTCCCTATGTGTGAGAATTTATTCTGTTTGTGCCTGTCTTTTCTGTTTATGTCAGAACTTTTGCATTTTTATTTTTTATTATATGTTTTTTTTTAATATTAAACCATGACAAACATTGTTGGCCGTCTTACACTACAGGAGCGTGCCCTACGTTATAAGGTTAGAAAATTCATTATTCAAGTTAAAAATGATGGAGACGAATAGCGGAGTAGATGCTCTCCTTACTGCAAAGACAATGAAGAAATGTCATGCAATCCTAATATCTACATGATTTGTAGCTGATACTCGAAAAAAAATTCGTGCTTCAAATTCCATCCACCATGACAGTGCAAGCACTTAAAAATAATTTGCATGTATCCTAAGAAAGTCAACTCAACAAATGCAAATGTTCTCAAGAAGGGGCTCATGTTTTAGGCTTGGAAGCCGCATTAATCTTCCGATGAAGACTGCGACATTTACATGGAACATACGGTGGTTTTGTAGGAAGTTTAGTGAGATCTCTTGATGAATACCTACTGGAATGGTGGATAACATAGGCCAGGATTCTAAGTCAATTCATTCTTTGTTATACCATGAATACAGAAATGTATACTATCATTTTGCAAAATGAAATCTGGTCAATATTCAGTGCGAGGGATAACGCTGAAAATTTGATTTTTATACAAAATGGCGCAGCTCTACTGTTTCCTACTGTAATTCGTGAACGGCTGAAAGCCACCTTCCCCAGACGATTGGATCGTTATAGTCAATATAAGTGGGCAACCACGAGTCCTAACTTTACGCACTATGAATTTTACGTCAGTGTTTGTTAAAAGAGAACTTTAAGTTTCCTAAGACTTCGGAAAATGTTTGAAGGGGAAATGCAACAAGTTGTGTTTCATCCTGCAATAATTATATATACATGCATACATATTCTCACAGACGGTACATATATATTTATGAGTGCATTCCTGCGTTTATATATATATATATATATATATATATATATATATATATATTGCAAGTTGATTATCACGGTTGATAAAGTATTTTTTTATTTAGAATAACAGAGGTAAATTTGATAAATTAAAAATAAATACATAAATATATACATTTAAATCCACTTTCTTCGTTCTGTAGATAAGTATATATATATATATATATATATATATATATAATTGCATAAGTGCACATCTCTAGCTACTCTTATAGTTAATAAAAAATTATAGGAATTTACGAAAAAGTTCATTACAACAGAAATTTGTAAGTGTAACTCTGATAAAAATTCAATATAGCGTACTGTTTGTGATTTTGTATTTCTGTGCGTGTGTGTGTGTGTACAAGCCTGTGTGCAAGTAGTTCGCATCATATCTGTATCACAACTATTTCATGTAATTTTAAAAAGGGTTGTTAAAATTTTCACATTAGACAAAATATAAGCAAACGATCACGTATCTGCATATCTATCATTAACAACTATCAAAATACGTAAAAATATAGTTGGATTTTTCAAAGAAATGTTCGATAAATAAATAATGACTTCCTAATGGAATGTCATGTAGTACAAATTTACATTGGTACTTCTAGTCTATGAATTGCAGCTTCGTGTTGATTATAAATATGATATCTGGCAATGATAATTTAATAGATTTAGCAGAATATCGGGACATTAAAAATCGATCAAGTGATTAAACGATTGTCGTTTTTGATAGATAGATAGATAGATAGATAGATAGATAGATAGATAGATAGATAGATAGGATATAAGAGAACAGAGCCCCGTGAAGAAGGAGAGGATAATCTAAAAGATTTTATCTAATTAATATAAATTATCAATTAGAAAGAAATAGAGAGCTCAGTGGTTATTATCCAGAGCACATTTCTTGAGAAGAAAACTCAACAAAATTAAACGGTTTCAAATCCAAAATTCATCCAGCAATATAAATAGAAAATAGATTTGCCTCTTTCAGACCGTTGATGAATATATAAATGTTAATTTCACTCAGAATATTAAAAAAGAAGGAGGATCTTTAACCTCATATAAATTGAGAATAAACCCAACAATTCATACGCATAAAACAATACAGAGTAGGGAATTAAATCATACATGCATAAAACAATAAATCAGAAATTATATACACGCAAAAATGTGGAAGGGGATTCCAGCGTAAACAGAATTAAACACAAAAACAAAATTAAGGAAGGATTATATACATACACATAAAAGGACAGGAATTAACACACAGAAATTTAAACAAGTGAAAAAAAACGGAAGGAGAAAAAATAAAAAGAAAGTGAACAGAAATCGATACAATCATAAATTTTAGCTGACACATTTTTTAGAAAGAAATTCAAAAATATACTTTAAAAAATATTGACTAAACATTAATTTCCCAATTTAGAACTGAAAAAAAAATAAAGTTAAATGTTAAATTCTCTTAGACTATTCTGAAGACAAACTCTCTGACGAACGAATAGAATTACTGAATATTGGCCTGAATTACCACCATCAAACTAGATGCAACCCCATCCAGTGAAGATAATGCCGTCCACTTAAAATACCAGGTTCTGAGTTCTGCAAAGCTTGACCATGTTGTGGGAAATGGGATTACAATGGCTTTCCGACCAACCATTGGTTGGTTGAAACATGATGATGACCAACAAAGCAATGAGCAATCCCTCCTCATGATCTGGGAAAGGTCTCATTCCAACACATGAGCTTCATAGATTGAGTAGAATTATTGATGGAAATAAATAATTATAAGATAATATTTGTTCCGGAATGTTATCTTTATTGCAATTTTGATTTATTCTTTCCGTAGCAATCGTTGGATCTGGCAATATTAAAATTGTTTCCAGAAAATTAGCTTTTCTAAAACTTGTCAAAAGAAAAGAATTATATAAAAAATCTTGCTGTAATTTCTACGAGAACACCGAGCTTTATCTTTCGGATCGGTGAAATTGTTTGTATTCTAACATTTGTTATTCAAAATTACAGTGATTCAGTTATCGAAATAATATTTACGCTTTCAACAAGATGGAGATTATGCAGGTGGCATGACGGTTATAGACACAGAGGAATCGGAGATGCGACTCCAAATTCTAATACATTAGGTCTCAAAGTTTTTATTAAATGCACTTTTTTTCACTATATGTCAGATTCATATAGCCGCTGTCCAAGATTTTCTGACCCAAAAAGGTGTATTCTAAATAGCAAATACGTATGATCTTTAATGGAGATCCTACGTATATACGCATGTCTTTTAAGGCTATCAAATCTAATAGACCAACATACCTAGATTAGGTTGAATGTTATTAATATAAGAGGGCATGATGAATTCTCATGTGACATAAATGTGTTCTTTATCTAGACAAATAATTTTCACATTGACTTATTGTGAGAAAATCATCAATAAAATTTCTATGAAATCAAAAACGCATTTGAATTAGTTGTGTAAGTATATGGTGTCTCAAAGGGCATAGAATACTTTCTCTAATAGTCAACCTCAATTTTTAATTTCAAATTTGCATCGGATTTCACCTTTATATTACACAATATTGTGAAATAATTTGACCACAATATAATAAAAAATATCAGTATAACTTTATCTTTGCATTAGTTATACTTCATATTTTGTCATATTTTGTTGATGACACATTTGGTATAAACTTGTGAAAGTGCTTTATTAATGACATCTACATCAAACAATAATTATTAGTACTATTAATGCCGAAAATTAAAGGGTGAGCTAGCATGACACCATAGAAAGAAATGCACTCTTGGTAGAAAATATCCTGCTGCCATTGCAAAAGGAAAGCAGATATTATTTGAAACAGATGAAGAAAAGAAAGTTGAGGTTTAAAGGAAACAAAATCTGAATTAAACAAATAAGACAAAAGGAAATTCAAGGAGCAGAGAACCTAAAAAAACAAAGATAAGCATTAAAAGATAGAGAAATAATGAGCCTGAGATTCGAATATCTCACGGGTTTGGACTGAATATTTTAGAAAACAACAAGAAACATATAAAGAAACGGAAGATGAATGATCTCACAGACAAGAACTGACGAAAGTAGGAATTCAACAACGCGCACAAGATAGATATAAAGTACGGACATCTCACTTCTCGGAAGAGATGAGGACTAGAAATATTCAGAAAAGACAATATGAAACTGAAGTGCAAAATTCGGAAAGACTGTCTATTGACAGATTAAGTAATTTCTAAATCACACAACAATATTTCCAATAAAATTCATGCTCTATGTATTATGATCTAACGATTATACATATAATCCCAAAGTACATATTGGTGCAATGGCCAAACTATCCACTTACTTGGATCAAATGAGAGGCAAATTGAAACTCCTGGTATCTGCCATACAGGTGATAAGACCAAGTTCAAGCTTTTACATTATCATCTAGAAACACTTACTAAAATTTTTATGGTGCTTATCTTGATACAGAGTACTTTTTCAAAACATATTCAGAACAATAATAGTGCATTACCTATTTCGATGCTAAGATTTTTTGCGAGTGAGAAATTATTCTTA
The DNA here is from genome assembly GCA_037127315.1 of Ascarosepion bandense. NCBI lineage: Eukaryota > Metazoa > Mollusca > Cephalopoda > Sepiida > Sepiidae > Ascarosepion > Ascarosepion bandense. The sequence goes on from JBBBDQ010001402.1 coordinate 275,348, forward strand.
TATTTAAAGACCAAGAGCAAGTGTATCACAGCATTGGATCGTAAATGGCATAACTAAATAAAGATTCTTGATATATTCAACATTAATTTAAGTCTGACTTCGTTCGGCAGGCTAAAAAAGAGTCAATGCCACTAAAGTTGCAGAAATTTAAACAATCAAAGTCTGCAAGATCCCTTCATAAATGAAACTGCTTTGGAAAAAAAGTTTAAATTTGCTCTAGAATTATTTTTATCACCTGATTGTTAGAAGTTTCAATATACCTCAATGCAGTGATGTAGCTGCATTATTCAGAGAAGATGATTTTTAAATGTAATATATTTCTTCAGGTTTGAGATAATATGCTAAAAATAAAATGTGAAACATCGTTCATATGATGCTTTAAAATATCGCTTGCTTTTTCTCAACTGTAAAGATAGGTATATATTTGGATTTCTTCAATGTGGAGAAAGCTCCAATACGACAGTTTCATCCATGCTCATTTCTGCTTTATTTCTTATGATCCCAGAAAACCTTTTAATTAGTTTCAGATATTTCAAAATCTGTTCCAACAGTTATATATAGATTATAAATGGAAGATTACCGCGCATCAAGATTAACCAGTCAGATTTAAAAGCATCATCGTATATCTATTTATGAAAAGGCATTAACAATTACATTATCATAAGTGAAATTGTTCATTCTTCCATCAAGTTCAGTTGGTAGTCCAAGACATGCCTGATAGAAATCAATATGCAATACGTGTGATATTATCGATATGAACTTTCGTAATCCCATTTGGAAAGAAATTAATGCTGAACTACTTCCTGGAAAAAAGTCATAGAACAGACAGAAACTATTTTCTAATTTGCAGGGTAATTATGATTAAGTTAATGAATATGATTAAAGCAGAGATATTTTCAGTGATGATATATATATATATATATATATATATATATATATATATATTCTATTGAGTAAAAATAAAACGAGGTTTTCCCTATTTCTACACATTGATATAGTTGATAGTTATATTTATTTAAAAGAAGAAAGCCAAATGATGAGGGAGTGGAGGTAGTAATTGGATCAAAACAAAATTGTATTGTAATTGATAACAAATGGGTAGTTCCATCTAGTTTCAGAGGATGACATCAACGTTAAATCCTGCAACTTATTTAAGTCAATTAAATGTCTATAAATATGTAAACAAAGAGTGAAATTAACCAATATTTGTTTTACCAAATAGGGGCAATGCGTGCAAAAATAGGCAAAATAAATAATTAAAGCGATTAAATTATCTAAGTATGTACACTAAATTCGATACATTACTAGCATTGAAGCAATTTGGAAGATACTTAGATTTCCGATTTATGGTCGATATGCAACATTTCAGCAAAATCATAGCCAATAGAGGAATTGATCTACACACTTATATTCTTCCGTTGACAGCAAGAAAAATTGAGAATGAGTTGGAAGAGTATTAGAGAAACTGCACACAACATATCTTCATTAGTAAACTACATAGAAAAATAAGACAAATATTACTTACCTAGCCAGACATAGCTTATGAGAGAATTATTGATGTCGTTAAACACCCTATAGTAGAATGTTTTTGATAGATGAATCTGGTGGAAAAAGAATAGTATTTGTTATCACATTACTACTGGCCAAATTAAGAAGTCAAAACTTATGCCATTGCGGTTGCTTCATTAGTGATTGCTGCTATAATATTACCTCTGCTAGGGACATCTCATTCAATATTCAAAATCCCACTGGACCTGAACAGAAATGAAAAGCTTATGTTAAAAGCTTATGTTAACAGTTTCTTTCCTCGCACTTCCCGACTGTGGAATTCTCTTCCAAACGATTGCTTCCCCGACGGCTACAATCTCCAGGAGTTTAAACGTAAGGTCAATAGACACCTCCTAACACACTAACCTGCTCCCATTCTATCAAGCACTCTTCCCATCTGCCCAACCCTTATCCTCGCTATCCTTACTCATTTGTCACCTTCCTCCTGATATTCCCTATGTCTAACCACTTCCTTCTCTTTACCTTCCTCTATGTAGCCCCATGCGCAATAGTGGCAGTGGAATGCCTTGCTTGGGGTGAGATGATTTTTAAAAAAATACATCAAAGGATTCTGGAATTTCGCAAATTATTAAAACATGTTACTTCATGGTTTGGTATGAATTCCCTATGGACTATAAGAGACCTTTTGAAGCTTTCTATAGAATACTGAGGAAAATTAGGATCTATAATTCTCTGACGAGTGGTATACGTGTGCTTCACTCTAGTAATTTTAGACAAATCCTCTCTGTCATTCCAAATCTTAATAAGCGGATAAAACTTTAGCTTTGTTGAAATCAACTATGGAAACATTTAAAGATCCTAAAATTGAAAAATGCTATACAAAATACATGTATGGTGGGGATATAACATAAATCAATTTGCTGAATATTTTGTTAGCTCTGTAAAAGAAAAGAGTCCCATTTGACAGTAAATGTTTCATTGCACTATCACCAATATGTACTTTTAATATCATCAAAATTGGAGTCAATTTCCAAAGTATTTTCAAGTATCAATGCTCATTATCAAAACGGCAAATGGATGTTTGACAGAGCCAGTTTGTACCAAAAAATAACATGGTCGATTCAATTAATTTTTAACTTTCGAAAATGGTCTCTAGAAATTCTCACGCCTGTAAATTTTTTGATGCTCATATTAACCAATTTGATGCAGTATTTCTATCCTGCATTTTAAACACTGAAATAAAAAGAAATATTCATAATTAACGTATTGAAGTCTATATATTAAATCTTAAAGGACATCCAAAAATGTGTATCAGTTTGTATACCATTTAACTCACTCAATATAATTTATTTAATACAAAGAATCAACGTCTAATAGTATTAAATGCCTTGATAACTTTTCTGTTTCAAATCTAAATTTTATGCATTAGTTATTTGTAATTTTAAATGCATGCGATGTCACATGATTGTGTTTCAATTTTGCCTATTAAGCGTTTGTGTTATCATCTGAATGTGGTATCAGAGGTGGGGGTCTAAAAATTTAAACACATTCACGTGAGATCAAAAAATATTTGAATCCAGAAATAACAGCATGTTAAAATAACACTGAATATATTTAAAAAAATCAAAATAACTTAAGAATTACATTAAGAATTGAAGTACAAATTTATAAAAATATTCTAACAAAACAGGCTTTGATCCTTGACAATGCTTGAAGTTATTCGAATGTTTAAATTATGAAATAACCTGACATGAATTGCACATAATTCATTCCGATGTTTAGTTAAAAAAATCTTTTAAATGTTCTTCACTTAAAAATAAATATGTTATTTATTTAAAAACAAATATGTTATAAGACAATGGAAGCACTTTGTACATTCTCCGAAATTAAATTTTTTAAATGAATCATTCTTGCAAAAAAAAGTAAGTGAGATCATATATACATACACACCTGCATACACATTCATACCTACAAACACACATACACACACACACACACACACACACACACACACACACATATATATATATATATATATATATATATATATATATGCTCTCATTACGATTGAGCTCTCTCGAGAGAGGAAAATATTTAGAAAGAGTTACGACTTCTGCAATTTATGCGTTACTCCCCGGCAATGAATTTAGTTCTTCCAGTGATTGGCGTGTTTATACACCGCTTATATATAACACGCCAAAATTCCTCTTCTTTCATTCTATGACTTAGGGAGTAGACACTCCGACTGACACGAAATCGGTCAAGTTTCGATCCCGGCCAGAAACAGGTAGATGTCTAGTCACACTGATGAGCTGTGATACAGCGAAACAGGCTTGTATGTGGATGGCAGATATATATATATAATGTTTTGCTTGTGGATCTCTTTCGCAGCTTATTGCTTCCCAGTCAATTTTGATCTTGAAAAGAATAAAGGCTATGTTAATCATAATCTTTTGTTTTCTCAATTATTATTCTTTTTTTTCTCTTACTCTTCTTAATAATATATCGTCATAATCTCAGCATTCTTTGAATTATTACTGGCTTTACTGATTTCCTTTAAGTGAAATGATTAAATAAATATTTAAGAATAGAAATGAGTCTGAGTTTTTTTTTAATAATAAAAATGAACATTTTAATGGTATAAATAAGCTGTCAACAGTGTTTAGGTGTTACAATTTCTAGATGCGTCGAGTACACATAACTATTAAACTAGCAAGAGATATCTACACAAAATAAATAATAAAATATATACAGAATTAATAAAAATAGTAACAAACGTTATAGAAACCACTTTTGCAATTCACAGCGTGTAGTCACAATATAAATGTGTGCAGAGCCAATCTAGCGCATCAGATCCGTTGACCGCGTGTGGAAAACGCATTTGATTGCAACAAAATCACCTTAAACTCAGTGAACTTAAAACGCTGATCAGGTAATCAACCAACGGCAAATATTTCCGAAAAACTCTGATTAATATTGGGTTTAAATATGTATTTATTTTTGCAAAAAGTTTAGAAGCACTGCAAGATACGAATAAACTGGTTTAATTACAAACGGGATAATCTCTAGAAGCATGACGAGATTACACAAAAAATGATTTTGATTCAATAATAATTTGCATGAACTGTTTTTGATATAACGATGTTTATTTTCCTCTTTTGTGATTAGTTATAGGGATTTATTTAATTTTTGACTGGTGAGATAAGGTAACTGAGGAAATTCAAATTCTAGTAAGCATTTCACAGAATTCGTGCTGAAAATATATATAACGTCATTTTCTCGCTAAAGATATATTTAAAAACAACTTGATAGATCAAATTTAGTGAGATTAGTTGCAAGAATATAGTCGTATAATCTACGAATAATGAAATTTAGAATAAATGCTTGAAAAAGGTTTCCAAATCCGCTAAATTACTAAATCAGAAAGAAAGAAAGAAAGAAAGAAAGAAAAAGAAAGAAAGAAAGAAAGAAAAAGAAAGAAAGAAAGAAAGAAAGAAACATTTCTGAGTGACCGTTCGATAGGGATCTCTTGTCTATTCAGAAAAAACATTCTGATGCCTTCAGCTATACTTTTAATCCTTTAAAATCCCGGTTTGATTTTAGTGTAATTTTTCCTCCATCCATGTTTCTACGTTTTGTTATACATTCACTATGTTTGTTGTGATCCAGTATAGATCGGCCTGAGAAATCGAAAAATCGGGTGTGCAAATTCAAATTGAATTTGTTTCATTCACTTACGCGCATATAAACTTTGGAAAGATATTAATCTGTCGATTGTCCATCTAGCTATATCAGATCTGATTTGGATTCGTAACCTTGACCGGCTACCAGTCTACCACAGATAGAATTAGCAACCTACTGCGGAAAAAAATCTTCTACCCAGTAATTCAGGCTTGTATTACGTATAGCACTTACCTGATACATGTAAAACACTACGTAATTTACTTCTAACGTTATATCGTGAAAATGTTGATTCCAGATTTCTTTTCTGATTATGTATCCCAAGTTTTTAAACATGACTGTCTGCTTATCGGCATATTTTCTTGTAGCACTGATTCATACATTTTCAACATTTCCCCCATGTTCTGCTCATGATATTCTCAACAAACATTCATAAAACAATCTCTTACATTTCATTCTTTCCTTAATTTCTGATGTAACATTCAATCATTCACTGTCATTTTGGTGATTAAATATTTGTAGGGGCCTCAGTGATGCTTGTCAGATTAGCCTTGTACCAAACACAACCGAAGTTCCTGCAATTTTAAAATATCAGAAGTTCGAATAAATGGCTGGAAAAATAAAAGGGTTTTGTTTGTAAAGTATGAAGATTTTTATTAATAAAAAATAACAAATTTGTGAGAAGAAAATGTTCATCGAAAAATGTACTTAGTTAAATGTACATTATAGTTTATAGTAGCAGAATGCGTGTATGGAAAAAGATTAATCAGGCTACTAATAAAGTGTGTGTCCCTATCTCTTTTTTGTTGGAGGCAGCGGGAGGGCGTAAAAAAAAGGAAAATAAAGCCATAAAGGGAATTATACTCACCGTATTCAGATGAATAATCCTGTTGTTGTTGTTGTTGTTGTTGTTTTCTTTGACGGTTTGTGTGTGAAGACGAAGAAAAAATTGGAAGGAGGTAGAATGAATGTGTGCCGACGAGTTATGGTCGGGTCGGCCTGAAGGTTCTCTCTTGTTACATGTTAGTGTATCCTCTCCATTTTCTGCTGCAATTTGACTGAGTGATTTTTGCCGGTCAAGAGACGTGGTTAATTAGTGGAATCTAGTCGTGTGACTAAATAAAAACCGCATACCCATTTTATGGAGCACAGATCTTTTGTATTGTCACATCACATAAGGTTATTCCCATAAACATTTCACATAGAGTGGACACACCGAAGTTGTTTCTGAGTACCGTTACCTCTTGTGCCTCTCTATCCCAGTTTCTCGTAGCTGCTATCATGTATCAAGGGTAGTTGTTACGCTGTAAGATAATGCTTATAATTATCATTTCTTGTTCATATGTCTCTGAGTCCAAATTATGAGATTAGCTTGTTGTTGGAGGCAGCGGACGATCCTTCTTTACACTGTATGTGTGGTGAGGGTTGAAGCTGAGGTATTCTCCTGTAAATTCTCCATCGCTGTTTATGGATGTCTTGAAACCATGCTCTGAGATATTAGCACATCCAGAATGCTAGTTTGTTGTTATTTTCTCTGTCTATTGTAAAATGTACCGATAGTTTTATTGATGTCACAATGTCCATAAGCAGTTGGAATTCTCCCTGGTGTGGACAGAGTTTGACGATGTCATGTACATACCATAGCCACAGTGTTGACTATGGTTATATTGATCCTAATGACATTTTCTCAAGTATACCATGTATACATTAAGAATTTTGAGCTCATTACTACAAATTTATTCTCTCAGTTTATGTCTGATTCCATTAAAATATGAATTTTCTTTTACAGAAAGTCAGTATCTTAATCGGGTTATCTATTGCTATACTGGTACGTTCTCCTGAGGATGTTTTCGAGGTAAGTCCGTCCGTGACTACCAATAGTGTCTTCTCCGTGGATACCTTCGTGAACAATCTCCCTATGTCTAAGGATTAGATGGGGGCATATTTCTACGAAGTGGGCGTACAACTGTCGAAACGTTGAAAATATAGCAATAAAGACGTAAGCAATATTCAAAGCAATGTAAATAGTGTAAATATATTTTCTTTGTGTCTAACATAATTGATATTTTTCTTAATATCTTGCTTTCTTTTAGAAAGCTACTGCCACCATATATATGTTCTTGCAGATTTCAGACACTGTTTCCACTCTAATTTAATCCCGTTGTGTTTTAATAGCTGTGTTTGTTTAAATTTTGTATTACCAATTCATGACTTTCATGTTAGTCTGTTCCTTTTGCTAGCAACCGTGCATTCTGTATTTTTGCTAATAATGTTTACTATTTTCTACGGTCTTTCATCACTACTTTCTATAAGAGTTCATATAGTTTCCTTTCTGTACCTCCTATCAATATTCTGTGATCTATATATCTTATGTTGTTCAAATTGTGGCCACAATAATTTAGTTATGGTAGGTTTTGTAATTTTAGAATCGCTTCTGTGAAGATTTTGGATTAGTTTGAAGAGAAGGCATATCCTTGACTTAATATGAGAGATTTCTAATTATACATTGATCGAGAGTAAGTGAAGATAGAAAGTTACGATTGAAATAATAAATATTTGAAGGGATATAAATGGAAGTGAACTTCATAGGGAATTGGATATAACGATGATAAGAATTCTTTTGGCCCGAAGGAGGTAAGATTGGACTGGTAACTGTTAAAATGGTAGTAAAAATGCTCTACACGATATAAATAATAGAAATGGTTTTATTAAGTGAAGATTATGACGGTAAAGAAGGTAAACAACGATTAATCATTGACGTGAAAATGTTAAGAATATGAAAGCTTTTTAATTTTTTAAAATTTTAATGAGCTCATCATAAGATTTAAAATAATAAACTTATTTATTCAGGTATATAAGATATCGCGTTAAATGAATGTATGGTTCTAAATTCTGTATCTTTGAATATCTTTGATAAATATAGTGTGAGTTAGATATTTGAGGACAATTGATTGCGCACCTGAAGTTAGGATATAAGAAATCAATGTGCCTTTATATTTCCAGAGCATTCACGCCGAATTATCAATTAATGTATTGAATGAAAGGACATTTTTAATTGGTTTGATACACGTAAATCAGATTGCTTGCATGTTTTTGGATGTCACTAGGTTGTTTTTATACAAATTTCGAAAACTTTTGGAAGACTTCAGGGTGGATGTGCTACCTGACGCGAAGAGAAAGAGAACTCACGGCGTTAGAAAAGTATCAGCACACCATAGTTCGTAATACTGATACAGGATACGTTCTATGTTAATACACAAAGGTTCTGGAGAGCAATTAAGAGAGATTCCTACATCTGCAAAGGCACTATTTGCAATTTGGTTCATGAGAATATTCGGTATATGACGTAATGTGAAAAGGGCAGAAGTTGATCAGTAACTCCGGGTAAAAGGATTACTGAACCATCCGGAAGAATCTGGCATACCCTGTTATTTTTCTTTCCTTCTTTCTTTTTTTTTGTGGGAATGAATGAAAGAATTCAGGTTTTACTGATGAATAGTAGTGAAGGATAAATAATAATACTTCACTTCTCTTAACAGTGTCTTAGGTGAATACTTATGACTAATCTTAGATGTTGATTGTTGCAAAGCCGTGGATAGACATGGTATGCGATAGCAGGTTCGAAGCCTGCTCATAAAGCAGTCGTGACCAGCTTTGGATGGTGGCCGATCTGCACGTCTACATGAACAAATATCTTCTTGACTATTATTACAAGTGTATTGTTGCTGTACAGGAGACTAAATAATGTTTCCACAATAAGGATTATTAAAGCCAACATTACTCGATTAGACTTTCATATCAATACAGTGTGGTACGTAAATATCAACAATTCTGATCCTTGCAGCAGAAGTTAGTAACATGTAATAAATATGTATTCCAACCATTATTGAGTCTGTGAACCTAGTTTTGTATCAATATCTGATATAATACTTCTGCGATAGGGAATAAACTGGTTCATCGAGGAAAATATACAGGGACAAAACGTTTTGATTGTCTTATCACACATAAAATAACAGTCTCTTTCTCGCTGATAAACTGACGGACAGCAACATGCATACATAATATATACAATTATATCTTTATTCCGTTTCTTCACTGAGATGATTGTGGTGTGGAATGGAGTAGAGTAGTCATTCTGCTCGGAGGTAGGAACGCACATACGAGCAGCCGACGAGCTGCACCCGACTCAGTCCGTCGGCTCCTCGTATACGCGTGCCTACCTCAACTGACGTCTTCAGCTCTAACAGCTGACTGCTGTTTCTCGAATTTATTAAACAGGCGAGCCCCACTAGATACCTGTTACTTCCGTTTCACTTTGTCACACCTCGAGTGCTGACCTCTGCTCGTCAAAACAAAATCTAGTTTTGCAACTTGCATTTTTCATACTCACTGACATTTTAAACAATATTCATTCTTTTTCTCAAATCTTGCATTGCAAGTACACTTCCAGGCGTAACTTTATACCGTAGTAAAAGAATATATAACAAATAGATGTAGCTGTTTTTAATATGTGATTGATTTTAGGTCTCTCAGTGTGTCAACCAATACATTACTCACCTTGTACAATATGACAATGCTAAAAGAAGATACTATTTATATGATTTTATTAAAAATAAATAAAATCTGAAACACGGGATATATTGCTCAGATAAGCATAAATATATCCTGAAACTTTTATCAAAATCATCTGTTCAACCTAACATCTGTTTTGAACATCAAATACAAAGTGAATAAAAATTATCAGGTTGCATAGCACAAAAGATAAATAAAATTAGTATTCGCAAAAGTGGCCCACTTTTTAAAAGTCTAGTATGTAAACAAACGCGGTCAAAATATAAATATTCTAGTAATAGGTGAAACGTTTTCGTCGCAATGATTTAGTTGAGCTTTTAGTGGAAGATCAGCCTATGTCAGTTATTTAGTGCCTCATTCTAAATATTTTAAACACAATTCTCTGGCTTCAAAGAAATATACATTTTTAACTCTATTGTTTGCTTTTAACTACATATAAATCGTGTTATTGGCAATGTTCTTGTAAGTGCAGATTGTTAACATAAAAATTAATACTGATCATTCTTATATAAAATTTATTGTTGGTAATTTTATTATAAGTATGTATGTTTCGTAATATACTATATAAATATATATTGTTGGTGTTTTATATAATATTAGGTTTGTTTAGGGGAGTTCATTATTATGTCATATTTGGGATCATAATAAGTGCTACCACTCTGGGTCAGGCTGAACCTGGGAGCAACAACAATTAAGAATTTGTTCTTTGCCCCATAAAATATCCAGCCTCTCGAACACAGGCCTTGCCCCCGGATGTAGTTCACGGCAATGTGGCGTAAAATTGTGACAACGATCTAAGGAAAAAACTCACAGTTCTTTTTTTTCTGTTAAACTGAATTTAAGAAAAATAATTTGTAAATTTATCTCTTAAATTAGCGTATGTTTATCATTGCAAGGTCAAATTGATAGAGAAACCGTTTAAGAAAAAAATCACATACTATAGTTTGAGAATTTAGTTGGGAAAGTTTTTTGTTGCACTAGGAAGTTATTGGCTGTGTTTTGATAAGATCGTCGCATATTTATGATTATGTACGATTACAAATTTGTTCCCCTTCTTCAATACTTTTTTGACGGAATTGATTCAAGCGAAATCCATGGAAAGCTGTCTCACGGAAGTCATTTTGCAAGTTAATGTCTTATCAAAATAATCATTAAATAAAAGTAGTTAACATATATGTTTCGTAGAAAGAGGAATAGCTCAAGATATAAAATAGAATAGGACACACCAAAACAAAGCAAGTATAGAAAGTTAATTTTCTAGTAAATATTTTAGTAAACAAACTATATGACATCTAAGTCCTATAGCGTACTGGAAAAGGGAAATATGTCTTCATAAAGCTAAACGAAGATTTAAGAAATAGAAAACACTCGTTAAAAACTATGAAATGTAAGTACCTGAACTCGCTAAAAATGTGCATGTATAAATATAAAAGGTCCCAAACGAAATTTTTCCATCAAAATGTATACATTATTATTTCAAAAAATCAAAATAATTTTTAATTATTCTTAAAAAGAATTTAATCCCTTCTAACATGTTCGACATTTTGGCAGAAAATCTTGAGTTAGCGGGTAACGAAAACGTTACGACTGTTTACAATTGAAAATATAATGATGACATTACCCACTTTTTTCCCGGTAACAAAAACATTTATCTGGACGTTCTCGCATAAATCAAATAATTTTCGGATTTCAATGAAACTTTCAGTACTCATTCACAAATGAATGAAATTATTTTTGAAATGGTTATTTTTTAAAAATATTGGTAAAATATTTTTTACCTTTGTTACCTCCGTCTACGTAAATCCATGAAATTTTAATGAATTTTAAAGTGTTGCGGTCTATAATTCTGTTAGTTAACACAAGACTTATTGGGGAATTTAAATCATCTATTTTCTGTTTCATTTTGCTTATGTTTCCGAAAATTTGCTCCGAAGAGTAAAATAAAAAAAGCAATACTCTGAAATTATTTAATTTGATAAACTTGTAATTGCTTGAATAAATAATAAAAATTAAGTACATTATATTCTGAAGAAAAAATTCCATTACTAATGAACTTTTAAAAGAATTGTTTACTTTTATTTATGTTATCATAATGATTAATAAAATTTCAAAAATTATTTTTTAAATTTTCATGAACTGTTGCGATTAGATTTTTTCTTAAATATTTGTGAGCAATATGCTTATCAAAAATTGAAAAGTTTAATAAAAATCTTTCTGCTGCCACATTTTAAAAATAATTTTTTTTGTGTGTGTGTATTTGAAGTTTTTCTTTCTATGGTAGCTTCTTTGTGAAAATTAAAAGATCAGTTTCCTCCCATACAAGAAAAAATTTGTACAGTTTTGTTAATTATAACCGCCATACACTTTATCTCTAATCAAGAATTTCTCAACAAATTCTTGATTTACGGCGCGGACAGGTCAAAACGTTCAAATCTGTGAAAAAGAAATAGTTTTATTCCAAATTTAACACTGTAAATAAATAAGACTTGTATAAATCAGATTAGTTTAACATAAAAGTTGCTGATTTTCCAAAAATAATATCACAGATATTTTCTTTTCACAAGTTTTTTTAAAACCAAGAATTAACTTTTGTTTATAAACAGTATTGATCCCTCAAAAATGGCTGCAAAATTCAAAAATTGAAAAAATCCTAAACGTTTATATTTCAATCCATATAATTTCTTTTTGAAATAAACCAGATTGTATTTTGCTTACTGGGAATAGTAAACTTAATCGTTTAGCTTTCAATTAAACCTTTAAAAATTTAGGGAAAATTTGTTTCATTTCTAAAATCCAGTTTAAAAGTTAGATATCGAAAATGCGGTGGGGTACTTAATGAAAATACTGTTAAGGTGTTATGCAATATCATTCATTTTATGTGACCAAAATTACTAGAGAAATTTCACAGATGATGACGCAGCATCAATATGACGCGACAAATGACGATGCAAATGGGACGGACAGAATATGTGGGCGATGAATAAGGTTTTTTGAACATCGAAACAAAAAAGATAACTATGCATATGATAAGAATGAGATGCAACTGATTGTTTACATAATGCGTAAAGCATTTAATGACGATGCAAATGGGACGGACAGAATATGTGGGCGATGAATAAGGTTTTCTGAACATCGAAACAAAAAAGATAACTATGCATATGATAAGAATGAGACAGAGTCAACTGATTGTTTACATAATGCGTAAAGCGTGTTTGAAGATTGTGACCCTCACAAGACATATTGATAAGAAAATGGACAAAGATTGACGTGTCTAACAACTTTATGTAAATGAATGTAAGATCAGAAAGTGAGAAATATATTAAAAAACAACATTGTTGATAATTCCAAATACAGGACGTTGCAGAGGGCTATGATTACCCATTACCTCAATCAAATTTACTATGTATATAGACAAAACACATGCAGAAGCTACTCTAAGTCATAGCATGAAGACGATTTTAAACAAAGACACAGAATATTGTTTTATTACATTAATCCTGGTTTAATGATACGAATAATGATAATAATAAAACTATAAATAAGTATGTCTCCCGTCCAACGAGGCTACTGTCTTTGCCAACAAGAGTTAAGAAGTGTCACATAGCTTAATGTGTCGCTCATATGTCACGTGGTTGATGTGTTGGGGAACATGTTTTTGCAGTGGAAATTTTCAAATAAAAATTCAATTGATGAGGGTGTCAATCCACAGATCTGCTTATTCCGACTCGTAGGTCTAATGTAAGCTCATTACAAGATCTATAACAGTATTTAGATATACATTTTTTAGCACTTTCACCAACTTGGTTTTGAAACATTCAGCGAATCTCTCACTAGAAATGACGATATGGGTAGCAAACTGTGTTTGATAGTCATGTCCGTTTATAAGTTTTTTTTACTATTTTGATTTTAGTGTGTGTGGAATACGTTTAAGTAGAATGTCTGTCATGATTAGTCACTGTTAAAATTAAATAGCTATTTCTTTTGATAAGTCAAATGTTATCAACATAACTACATGGAATTTGGTCTGTAAATTGCTGACATTTAGTTGGTTCACACTACACAAATGTGGCTTCCCTTTTCCGTTATTTGACGAAGCATTCACGTCTCAAATATTGCTCCCACATTAGGCCTTCGAAATTCCAAAATCATAATCATTATCTAAATTGTAATGTCCCATATTCCCATAAACACTGATCGTTATTATTAATCTCACTATAATCAGAACTCTGAAACTTATAAATGATTATATCGAAAGCGTTCCAGGTATTTGAGAACACATATCAATTTAAAGAAAAATATAGAAATGCGGTAGATAGAAACAATAGATTTTCGAAGATGTTGACCTTACAAAAATAGAAAAACTGCTTATCAACTTAGCCAGCAGCCTAGGCACTGGTTTTGATGCGACAAAAATGACTAGCTGATCACTGATGGTATTTTCACATTGCTTAGAAAAAAGATTCAGGCCCGATTTTCATTGTCCTTTCATATCCCTTCATTAACGATCAAAGCTATCCCCTCGAATTAAAGATTTCCAATATGCCAATCAATTTAATGCTGATCAGAAGCCCTGCAGAGCAAAAATGGGCAAAGTGACAGGTATATTGTGGCGCGTAAGTCCTACATCGGAGACGCTGTTAACTATGTGTGCCATAAGCATTCTTCCATTTCAGCTGGCCACTTTCAACGAGCTACTTTTTTTACGTGTCACTGTGATTTATGATTAGTTCTACGTGCATGGTGGCATTTTTCAATTCCTAGGCCGTCATCTGTTAGGTGACTTGCCTTTTTATGACATAGATGATCATGGGTCACCACGAATTTCTGTCCATTACAGCCCTTATCAATTTTCTTCCTTTGCTAATGCTCTCGTTTTCTGTTCACATAAAATCATCAAGTAAGCGTGTCACTGACTTTTTCCCTATAATTCTTGCCCTCGATATGCTCCTGATGGTTCAAGTTTCCAAGCCCCACTTTTTCTAATGTTTTTTAAGTAATTTCCGTATCTTATCATGATTCTTTGTGTCTTTTTTGGTTCCATTTTCTTCAAGACATCTTTGTTGTTTACGCGTTCTATCCAAAGAATTTTCAGGATCTTTATAGAAATCCCATTTATGCTGCTTATAAATTTTTCTCTTCTGTGAATAGATCTTCCAGCATTGACTAAGAGGATTGATATCACATAAAACTGCTACACTATTCTCTTCTTTTATAACGAAACTTTCCGTTTCTCAGTACTTTACTTAGCATTTCGAATGCTTCATTCACTTGTCCAATAGACGTTTAGATCTTAGTGTCTCATAGCCTAATCTCTATTAAAACACTTCTCAAATATTTAATCCTATGCACCTGCTTTACGCATTTATCTTAACCATTAAACACGTATGATGTATTTTTTCTTCTGTTGGATTCTTTGTTGTCTTGCAATTGATGAATAGTTTCTGGTCTGTTTAGGATGTACTGTAGTTTTCTTCCGAGTCAGATATCAACACACAGTCATCTTCGGATCTTATATTCCGAAGATAACGAACATTAATAATGCATCCTGGGAGGCACTCATGTTTTCTTACTATAATGTCACTGTCGGGGTTGAATAAAGCTGAGAGCAAAAATTTACACACTTTTTCTGTTTTTTCTGGCTACTAAATTTATTTTCTAAAAGTATGTTTGTTGTTTTTTCCAGTCTCTACGTCTTAAAGAAAAGTGAGAATGTCCAGATGTTGCTTCTTGAAACTCTATAATAATATATAATGCTACGGATTTTCAGCGGTAATTATTTTAGTTATTCAACCAGGAATTTGAACTACGCACTATTGAAAGATTGATCTTTAACATATTCTTTAAATGCAAATCCTGAGAGAGACAATACTGAAATATAAAACGAGTTATTCTGAAGAAAAATGAAAATGCAAAAACTCGGAGAATATCGGACATGGATACAACATAAATGTTTAACATTTAACGATTTTCATTTATTTAAGTAGGTAATTTCACAAGTAGATTATTTTTCTAAAATAATGATTCTTTGTAGAATCATTTTAAGCAGTATTGTAATACGTATGTGTCAGAAGATCGATAGTTGACAAAGCAAGTAAACGTTTGAAAAAAAACTGACATCCACATATACTGTCAACGATCTGACGTTAAGAAGATGCAAATCTAATATTTACAAACGATTAAAATAGCAAATCATCCATTACAAACTAACATGACAAGGCCAATATCAATATTTAATTTATTAAGAATGTAAATATCCGACACTGTATATTCATTGATTTAATGCAAGTGTTAATTATGTAATTATCGGAAATGATGTAGGTCGTACATATGATTTAAAATACCTCTTTAATATAGAATAAATTTAGGCTAAGTTTTGTATACATAAATGTAATCCAATTGAAAAATTGCTTTTTATGTTGTCCTCTTGTTGTATAATTAACTTATAATTGCAACAAATAGACAATTTATTAGTGTCGTGCTAAACTATTGTTATCTATTCTGACACTAAACTTTACTCAGCTATAAAAGTAAATGATACATTAATATTACCCCAGGATAGTAATATAAGTCATATTGTGTTTTCCTTTTATAGTAAGACATTCTCTACATAGATCGAAAGATGAGAAACAAGGCGTCCATAACTTTAATTTAATGTAGGTAGCTCCACGAAATTGCTGAAAGAACAGTATAATATGAAGGAAAAAGGCCCCAAACTAAATAAAAATAAAGATTTATCGGCAAAATGTTTATATTATCATTAAGAGGATACCTCAAAGCATTTTTAATTATTTTTTAATTATTTCTAACACGTTCGAAATTTTTGTAGAAAGTCTTTTTTTTTCTTACGTCAGTGCGAGACCTAAATTGACGCAAAGTTTTTTAAGCAAAAAAACATAATATTGCAAATGCACTTTTTTGGCCGTGAAAGACACATTACTTTGGAAATTCTTGCCAAAATCAAATAATGGTCGGATTTTGATGAAAATTTCAGGACGTATTTCTAATTGATTGACATTAATTTTTAAATAATTATTTTGTATAAATTATTAGTAAAAGTATTTTTACATATATTACTTCTCCCAGTAATTAATTTCAGGAAATACTTAAAATTTCGAAAACGGGCAGCAATAAGCTTAATATAATTAAATTCAGGAGTAATTAGGGAATGTTACTCAACATTCTTTTTCTCCAATAGAGCCCGGCTTTCTAAAAAATAGGTCCGAATTGCGAAAAATGCAATATGTATGCTACTTTTTATGTGGATAAACTTCTGAATGCTTTTATGAACAATAAAAATTAAGCATATCATAGTTTGAGAAGAAAGAAACTCAATGAATAATTAATTTTTACAAGAATTATTGTCATTTTTTTAATTTTTTTATTATAATGATATAAAATGTTTCAAAATTATTTTTAAATTTCTTCCTCTAATAGGTCGGCTAGGGTAGGTAATCAATGCATGAAGACTACAATTACTAATCGAAAATTTAAAAGCTTAAAACAAATGATTGATACATCAATTTTTAAAATAATTAAAACATTTTAATTGTGTGCATTTTGATTGCCCGTATCTTTATTTAAACGAATGGCTGTACGTGATATTTATCCTTAAAAGGTCACGTGATTCAAGGGTTATCTTCCTTTACATAAAAAATTAAATTCGTATATTTTTCTCATCTATTGCCTCCCTACTTAGCCTTCTTGACAGCTTCCGGCTGTCATTATAGCTGTCAACGCCTGAGATAAACACTGATAACAACAAAATTTTAGTTTAAAAAATTCAATAACGTGTCAGCGACGTATATTTTATTTTTGCCAGAATTTAAAACAGAAATGTGGCTACTGTTTATGTGGATTGTATTGTATTGTGGATTGTATTGTATTGTAGCGTCTCTCGTTTACCAAAGGGTATTTAACTCGTCCATACTATGTGAAAAAATGCTTTAAATTGTATTTCTGTCCTCAGAAATTTATTTTGAATCAACTTTTCTGTGCATTACCTGCTTGTGGTAATGAACGGAAATGAGTTTGTTTTTGTTTGAATTTTAATAATTAATTTGTAATATTTTTTGGTTTCCCCTTTGTTTATTTTATTTGATATAATAGATAGATAGATAGATAGATAGATAGATAGATAGATAGATAGATAGATAGATAGATAGGAATAGAAAGTGAGAGAGAGGAAGAATTTGAAATCTTAGATAAAATGTCCATAGATATTAAAAGATAACACCGCCCTATTTTGGCAAAAATGAACAATGAAGTTTTGCAATACGAGTTTAGTTGGGATATTAAAGTAAACATTCAGAGAGAGCTCGGTCCCACTTCATCAACACCATTGTAGCCTGCTAGTTCATGCAACATCTGCGAACGTGTCTATCTCTTAGATATTGACCTTTAAAGCCACGCGCGACGCTGCGTGAGATTCTGTCTCTTGCGTACGCTAAATCAACGATCTGCGACTCCGATACCGACGATGGTTTTGGTTCATATATTTCAACTGGCACGTTCTTCAGGCTGTCTCATCCAATAATTAAAATTTCAGCTTAGACTGGTGTGTTCACTTTCTGACAAACGTGCAAAACGCATAAATCAATATTCATCCGGAAATATTTTAATTATTGGGGGACACAAACCTCAAATGTTTGACGTTAAACTTTACAAGATAATAAAGGACTGAATTTCAAAAATGAACATAAAACTGTTCTAGTATCATTCCCTACAAGGCCTAACAATCCGCCGATAAAAAATAAAACCAATTGGCAAGGCGCTATGTTCGCATATTCTGAAGAAAGATATCTAAAACAATGGTAAGTTAAATAGTGGAAATAGGGAAGTGAAAAGTAGAAAAATCACGTTGCGTCAATCTTCTAAATAGAGTGCCCCTACCTGTATTGATTTCTTCTTTTCAAATTTATAATTGGGCAATCGACAGATCATACCGGAAAACGCATATCATCTTATCCCGAAAGTTCACTAACGCTGTAACAACGTATAATATGTGAACCAATTTAATAATTATTCAGAGAAAAATATTTATTTCTTTTTAATCATTTCACCCTAAGCAAAGCGGTACCACTCCTGATGCGCAGGGAGCTAGACATGAGTAAAAGTTTACACAGGAGGAGCGTGAAAATCGAACCAATTATAGGGGTTGTCAGAGAAAGGGCAAGAGAAGGCTGGGAACAGGCGTGAAGACGGTTTCGAAGGTAGAGAAAAAGGAAAAGAACAAGATATACGGGGTGATGTAGAAAGGACTGGAGTCAAGTAGATAAGAGATGGGTATTGACATTGCATTTAATTTCATGAAGGTTGCAGCCGTCAAAAAACAAGTATATGGAAGCGATTTCCACATGCTGGAAGTGCGAGAAACGAAGCTATTGGAGTAGAATTGTAGGCTGCATTAGGTTCATCTAACTGTAAATGGGGAGGACCTGGTTGCCAGTCTGGTTGCACGAATAAATTCTTTTGGCTGGGCACCAGTGACTTAAGTTCGTCGGAGCAGAAGTTATGAAAATATTTGTAGAATAAACAGAAGGAAACCACATCACGCCGGTGAGAAAGTGGCTGGAGTCTAGCTGCCAAGTCGTGACCTATCACACTGCAGATTCTCCTTGGGAGCCTGTCGTGAAAACTGACATGAACAGGAGAGGCACCTAACCAGATATTGCAACAGTATTCTACGCACGATCTGATGGTTGATTAGAATATATGCAAGATGAATGCAGGCGGAAAAAAAGTTTCTGACCCGACACAGTAACCCAACCTTCGTAAAATCGAAATTAAGAGAGAAAATACCGTCTGTTAAACATTTCAATAAAAATGATATGAACATATAGTTCTTTTTACGGAAGAATAATTTGCTATATCTAATAGGTCAGCTGTATAGAACTAATCAAGTGTAAAAGTTTGCCATGTTAGGTTACAGACGGCGTGATGTCTGGTAACTATAGTTAAAGAAGTTTCGGGATAATGGCAAGTTTTAAAATGATGTTCTAATGTGAGAACTTAGTGGCACTCCTTAAATCAAACCTCTACACCGAGTTTAGGTCATTGATCAATGAGAGGCAAATAATTAGCACGAAAATTCGTTGCTAGAATTAAATTAAATATTTATGTTTTTTATAAATTTGTTTACCTTTAATTTTGGATTAACTTAGTTTTATTATTTCGAATACTGGAGCAGTTATAACGATTATTTATTTTATTTGAATTTTGTACCGTGAAATATTTTTTTCGGTTCGACATTCTCAAGCGACTTTAGGAATTTTATCACATAAAGTTAATTTAGATTTAATATTTTTCTCTATGCTTCTTCAGTAATGAATGAAATTATTCTTTATGAATAATTCAAACGTTTATTTAACTAACAGGTATTGTTATAAAAATATGTTGAATTTTTGTTCTTCGTAAAAAAATAAAAGGCATAAAACATAAAAATATAACGTTTTTCACTGCAAAATTAATGAAAAATTACAGTAAAGAATTTATTACATAAAGTTAATGTAAAAAATTAGATTCAATAATAAATTTGATATTTTACGACTATTCTTAAACATATACCACAAAATTATAAAAGAGACGACATTATTGCTTTGTCAATATAGTTGTACTCTATTTTAGTTTTTATGATTATTTTAAACAGCGAATTTCGCAAAAATATCATTATTATGAATTATGTCATAGAAAGCTAATTTAATTTTCATTGCTTATTCTTTATATGAAAAAATACCTTGATTATGACATTAATTTTAAATGAGTAACTTCTGGTTTCTTTATAACATATGAAGTATGTTGATACCGTCTTGCATGTAAATAAAAAAAATATATGTATCTTTGTGAGCTGCTAATGTTTCTTTTTACGGTGCAGAAACGTTCACAATTGAAAAAAGGGAGTACACATTTTATTTAATATTTTATCTGTGATGTTATTTTTCATTACAGCAAATATATTGGCATAAAAAATAATTATTTACGAGTATTAAAAAATGTATGTTGAGCTTTACTAGCATTGTAGTTAAAAATGTAAAACAAAACTAAACAATTTAATAATTTACAGTAAATTGGAGAAAAATGTCTTAAATTGTTAGAATGGTTATTTTGCTTAGATAATCGTATATTATGGGATAGGGGTGATTGATCCTCTCCCTACTTCCGTAAAATAGTATAAACCAAAATATTATTTCCCAGACTCTAAAATTTCTATGGTTTAATCCCAAATTCCATTGTCCTGAATATTTTTTTAATCTACTTTAATCTCTAAAATGTTCCCACATTTATTCAATGTTTAAATTATGAATTCTGAAACCTAAATTCTAAAGTTCAAACCACCCGGATATTTGAATATAAGGGTTATACATTTTTTGGAAGCACTATGCAAATTTTAGAAATTAATAGTTCATTTAACAGTTTTTAATTTCAGCACTACAAAACCTTTTTCAAACTGGTCAAAAGGTTTTGTGTAACAGTTTGTCGTAGTAACCATGACGACCAAAATAAAGTTTGTGTAATTCCTCTTTCCCAAGATCAGAATTAGCGAGACAGATGGTTAAAAGTTGTTACATGAGACAACAATAAAGAAAATACAAACACTGCTCTTAGTGAAAGACGTTTTCCATTTGATTACAAAACAATTCGTATTAGAAGTAAAATACAACCCAGAAATCTACCATCAGTATTTGTTTGCCTTCTAGTGTATTATCTAGTCCTTAACTAAAATCTGTTCAAAATGAAAGATGTATAATATAAAAAGACGTTCTTAATTGTGTTTCTATAACTTAAGAGTTTGATGTAATGTCAATATAGTATGCTTACTATAATATTGTATAAGTATCATGTAAAATATCATTAATAAAATTCATGGATACTTTTCTGTGAAGTAATTCGAGTGATTAAGAAAAATTTACTACTGGTTGGTAGAGTGCGACGCTTCGTATGAACCCAATAAATATAACGTATTTTGTTTCGTACAAGTGTGCAAATATTATATAATGCTCAAAATTGAAAGAGTGTTATACCAGGAAAATCAAATACAATTTTTTAAAATTTTTCTTGGGATTCAACATTGACAAAAATTTTGGAAGCAGATACACAATCATATTAGCTGATGCGAAAGCACTTGTATATTTATGTGAATGCAGAGAGATCTTTATACCGTATAATTATTACTGATTTTACGAGTACACAAACCTAAGTGCGCGGCAAAATTAGAATTTACATAGAGAGCATAGACTAGTTACTTATTTCCCATTTTATGCCCAGAGTTTTTGTTAGAGACAGACGACTTGTTTGTCTTCGTTTGGCCCTAGTATATCACAGTGAATAGTAACGCAACTAAAGTGCTTTTTGGGATGAATCTGCTAAAAACTACCTATGATAGATGACATTTTGATTATGTAATTGTTTACACTTCGAGTTACATATCCGTTTTAGTTGTTGTTGGTTGTAAAGATCCTCAGGTGATGTAATTTCTCTTATCACCAGTCCACGATGGTTGAAGTGTGAGTGGTTGATCGTTTCTAAGACATACAGGATACACACGGTCGAAACCATTTTAATAATTGACCAGAGAAACTGTTTGTATACAGTTACAAGGCTAGATATTTCTCTTGGTGATGGGCGCCTTGCGCGACATCATTATGAAAGATTAGATCTGACAAAGCTATTTAAGAAGATGACTCAACTTCTTAGATTAATCTTTTTTTAACCATTTTACGGTTTTGTTTAAAACTAAACGTGAGGGGGCTTCTTTTATGTTCAATTTTCTTATCGTTTATACTAAATTTATGGAGAGAGATTGAATTGGGAAAATTACAGCGCACCAGTCCTTAATTAACATGATTTCATACCTGTATTTTTTATTTTATATTGAAAATCAGGTTTCGGAACACAGGTTTTTATTTTGAACATTTATACTAACCTCCGGCTCTATCGCTATAGAGACGTTGATTAAGACCATGGAAAGAACCGTAAGTATACATAAATGTTTGTTCAGACGATGGATAGAAAATTGGGGATCACTATTAAACTCGAACTCGTTATAATACCTAATGGATCTGCTTGTGAAACACGTCGTTATGGTTGTCATCCATGATGATCAATTAATATGTAAGTATACTCATATAGAAAATTTGAAATGATGGTGGAAACTAATTTGCAATGACTGGGTGAGAAATATTGAAAATGGCGTGCCTCAATTATTAAATTACTTTGCCATCTCAAATAAGCATCAGTTCGTAAACACTGATATCGAAATGAGCAAGACATGATTCTCTTCCAATTTCAAATTGTGTATATCATACACGATCCATTGGTAAATTTGCCTGTAGCTGATTTGTTTTGCACCCAACGTAATAGGGAGAAGAGAAAGGCGAAGCAAAATACAGATACCTAATTTAGATAAAGACGAAATTTTTGCCCGAGAAACGCTAGTGCCAAAAGGAAGAGATAAACACAGATTTATATCAGATGAATCTAGTATCCGGTATATTTTTACGGAGCTCTAATTAGGGATTACGCTCAGAGTCAATGGCTTCGAGACCAGCCCGTTCGCAGTTGCAAAGCGAGAGCTTTACTCGAAAGAAAGAAATAGAATACTTTTCCCCTACAAGAATGAATCTAAGATAAAAAGAAGTTAAAATCATTACCAGCAGAAATGCTAGATTACAAATATAAGTAATTTGCACAAATAAAATTATGTTATCATTTTTGCTTACATCAAATTTTCTTCTGGTAACATAAGGTGCATGTAGTAATAATAAAAATAACACTACTACTAGTAGTACTAGTAATACTATTAATACTACTACTAATACTACTACTAATACTAATACTAATAATAATAATAGCGCCTAAGAAAATATGTCGACTCGAGTCTAACGCAATCAAGCTGTTCAGATTTTAGCAAATAGTGAATGTATTAATAACCTTTGAAAGATTAAGATACGGTCAAATAACTTATCATCAATTTGAAGTTTCTAAGTAACACTGTACCGCTATTCAATATGAGATAAATATATTGAATTCATAAGCTATCATATATAATAGCAAATAAATATTTGATTACTATTCAATATATTTATCTTACCATGGTGAGCGGGACTGTATTTCTAATAAACTTTACGTCGGAAATCTGTCTATCTACCTATTTATGTGTGTGTGTGTGTGTGTGTGTGTGTGCCTGTGCGAGTCTGTGTTTGTGAGTGTGTGTATGTGTGTGCTGTTCAAGCATATTTAGTTGCATACTAGCAATATATTCTGTCTATTATTTTTTTTCAAATTTCCGAAATAGTTGTTATATGTAAATTTGCCAAAGTTCGTTTTCATTTGCAATTCATTTATTTTTTTATTTTTTTATTTTTTTGCTAACACTTTTCAATGTTTGCTGCATCGTTTTCAAGGATTGTGTTTTCTGAATATTTACGCATCAGTTTTTGTTTCATTACAGCGTTCAGATGGGGAAACAATTTCAAGTCACTAAACCTGACGTCATTTAACTGGAATATTTATGTGCATTTTTTAATATTCATCAATATACGCGTCAGTAAGGATAAAAAGAACTTCTCTTATGCTGGTTATATGTGGGTGAAATGCAGTATATATATATATATATATATATATATATATATATATATATACTATAGATGTTTTATTATGCTGCCCGTGTTTATAGATACACAGTCGAGGATGTCATGGGTGTATCAAGTTTTGTAAAGTTCATGAATATTTATCAGGTTGTTGGAAGGTCTGTTAAAGGGAAGTGCACGATGTGTCCTAATTTAATGTCTGGTGTAAAGTCAAGCGAGTAAATAATATTCAAATGACTTTTTAAATATTGTTATTAGATTGTTAATGTATGAGATGGAGGCTTGTGCTGTACACATTCAAAGGTTGAAATGCTGAATTTAACTGCTTTCTTTTAATTTTTCGACATATTTCTTGTGGTGTATGATGCCTTGGGAAAGTAGTAATTCTTTCATGAAATGTGAGATTGGGGAAAAACTGTGTGGAGATTGATATTTTGATATTATTGAGAATTTTCTTTCTTAGTAATTTACTTTGTCTTTTGATGGGTGTGAAATATTTTAGTTGAAAATTATGTATTTCGGTGAATAATTTGTATATATATATTAAATTGTTATTTTCTTGTTCATATATATGTTTTTTTTTAATTTTTGGTTGATTGTCCAATGTCTTTTGAGAAACAGTTTTTATTTATTTATTTCGTATTTGCTTGCTTCTACATTCAAATTTTAATGGTGTTGTTCTTAGTTCTGATTATATGTATAAAATTTCGTAAGTGTTTGTAAGTATTGGGATATTGTTTAGATAGTATAAGTGGTTCTGAACTGGTTTTTACAGTGTTCGTAGGTGGTCTTATGTATCTGGTTTTGTTCAATTTATTATTGTGAATAATCGTGTTATTTTTGTTGCGGTCATGTTTTTCCTCTTTGCTTGTGTGGATGAATTAATCAAGGTATTGAAGGTTTTTCATAAGTTTTCTGTGTGTGATTCTCCTTTCGTTAGGTACCGAGCGCTGCAATATATTTCTTTTCAGCAAATTTTTGAATTAGGATATGTTATACGCTCCTTGTTTTATTGAACGAACTTACAACCAAATGGTGAACGTAGTTCCTAATAAAACCTTTTCCTGCTATATATATATATACATTTTTATAAATAAAACTTCGAAAATCACATGTGCCGTATGATTATTTCCTGCGAAGTAAACTCCTTTCGTCACAGAGAGCTTATTATGGAAAATTGGAAAACAAATTAATGACACGGAAGTTCCCTTAAAAAAGAAAAAAGAAAGAAAGAAATAAGAACAATGGAGGAAGAGTTAAAAAAGAGAGTAGAGTGTGTCAAAAGTTAGGCGTCTAAACGTTGCTACAGATGGTAGGGAAGAATGGACGAAAAATAGAGAGACTAGGAAATGGACTCAAACTCGATCTTTTCAAAAGATATTTGAAGATTACATAAGCGTAAATAAATCAACAATAAGCGTGTCACAGACACGGAAGTGGGGAAAGGGCAACGGGATTAGAGGAGATAGAAGAAAAATGCTGAGATAGGGAGATGGGAAGAAAAATGAAGAATTAAAAAAAGAGAGAAAGAAAGAAAACTTACGTTAGATGAGCAACCCTGAAGATTGTGAGTCAAAGAGTGGAAAGAACGGGACTGATACATTAAATGGAAAAAGAAAAAAGTGGGGAAAAGAGGAGAAGTGAAAATTGATAACATGACATAATATTCCGCTTTACAAAAAAGTTTTCAAAATTTTATTTTAAATATATTATGGTTTGACGATTGTTGAGATCAAGTATATTTACTTTACTTTGTAATTCCTGGTAATTGTGTTTTTAAGAAGGTTTATATAGTGTGAGGGATTGAATAAGTAGATGTTGTTTGATTTATCAGACATAATCCAAAGTGTGTATACATGTGTGTTCTATCAGACTTGATTCAAATGGTGTATATATATATATACGTGTGAAAATATATATGGATGTTTTTTTATGTATATTTATATATATGTGAGTATATAAATATATATATATATATATATATATATATATATGGGGGGTGCAGGCATGTATGTGCGTGCATATACGCTATGTATGTATGATAATTGACGTGGATATGTGTATATATGCAAGGATATATACTTACGTGTATTTAAGTACAATATATGATACCTTATTATATTTTTATATCTTTTGTTTTAAATTTGAATTTATATATATATATATATATATATATATATATATATATATATATATATATGTTTAAACATTTTACTTTAAATGTATTTTACATTTGACTTACAAATTGATATTTATGTGTATATATATTTATAAGTATCTGTGCTTATGTATATTTAAAAAAGATCAGTTTAGTATTTCACTAATATATACATTACTGATATTTTAAGGGCGCGTAAAAGGAATTATAATCTACATTGCAACTCTCTATATAATTATGATTCTCAATAATTTTTAACCTTTATATCTAAGTATTTTCCATTTTTTATTTTTTTTATATTTTCTTATAATTTAAAAAGTTTTTATTTATAACCACAACTAATATAATTTCTCTTTATCGGTTATTCTCCTTTATTCTTCTGGTAGATACTAAAGTAAATAAATTTAATCGAAACAATATTCTGACCATAGTAATTTTATAGAAATTTAAAAAAAACTTTTTACAAAGAGGAATATTATGTCTTGTTATCTATTTTCCCTATTTCTCCTTTCCTCTCTTTTCATTTTTTCTTTTTATGTATCTGTCCTTTTCTTTCTACTCTCCTTCTCTAAAAATCCTCACGGCTGCTTATCAAACGTAAGTTTTCTCTCGTTCCCTTTTTTATTTCTCCCTTTCTCTTATATCTTTTCTTGACATCACTTTTTTGTCTTGTTTTTTTTTTGCTCTTGCATACCGTTTCCTTTTTCCCCACTTCCCTTGCTATGAAAGGCGTATTATATATATATATATTCTTTTTTTTGCACAAATGTAATCTTTAAAAATTCATTGCAAAGATCGAGTTTGAATCCATTTCGACTTCTCTCTATTTCCCTCTCTCTTCCCTACCATCTGTAACAACGTCTAGGTGCTTATTGTCTAACATAATCTACTATATCTTTTTTAAACCCACTCCAACCGTTCTTCTGTGTTTCTTTTCATTTCCTTTTTTAAGGGAACTTCTAGTGTAATAATTTTTTCCGATTTTCCATAATAAGTGATTGCTGACAAAACGAGTTTACTTCGCAAAATGATCTTGCAACACATGTGATTCTCGATGTTTTCTTTGAAGAAATATACATATTTGGCTCTGTAAATCGATAATACTATTTATATCGATCCCTCTGGATGGGTCAGTTTCAATATTAATATTTATATTAATAGGAACTTCTTCGGGTTTTTACGTGCCTGCCACATTGTGTTTATATATATATAGTCATCCGCAGACAGATCGTTTTCGCTGTATCACAGCTCATCAGTAAGGTTAGACATCCGATTGCTTTTGCTTTTAAAACAGGAATGAAACCCGACCAAATTGGCGTCAGTTGGCGATTCAACCTCTGAGCTATCGACGCTCGGTAAAAGGAGGCAGTATTTTAGCGTATGTATGTATCATACGCCAGTAACCATTACTGAATGAGCGATATATATATATATATATATATATATATATATATATATATATATAGTGTGTGTATGTGTGTGTGTGTGTAATTGATTTAATTTGTTTGATATATATTCTACAATTTCGTAATTATTACCTTTTATAAAATGCTCAATACTGAAAAAGCGTTTAACTGCGCCACTAGAATTGTTAATCCAACTTTACCTAAAATACGAAAAAATTCGAAAACATATGGGTAGAGTCGACTCACAAATAAAACACCGCATAGGCTTTTTTTTCACCCCGAGCAAGGCGGTAACGCCACTGATGTGCAGGGGGCTACGTAAGAGTGAAAAGACTGAAAAAGAGAAAGCCGGAAACCACATTCTAAACAGGGAACAAGGGATGAGCCTCTACACCTGTTCAATAGACGTGGGTGGAGTGTCACACCGGGCGATAGTTTAGTCTATCTACTCCAATTAAAGGCTTAACCCAGTGGTGTAATACTACTGATGTCATTAATTGGTTTAACTATATTAATCGTGAACCCAAATGTTCTTTCATCTGGTTTAACATAGTGGATTATTACCTTTTAATATAAAAAGACCTGTTCCAAATAACCCTAGATTTTGGCATTGACTATTAAGATTACACAAACGAGGAAAGAACTATAATTTTAAACACCAAATAACTGGTTCTTATTCACAACAACGAATAGTGTATGAAGACAAATTCCATAGACCTATTCCTCATAACAATGGGATCATTGGATTCTGCAAATCATCAAATCTCAAAGACCATTTATATTGTAATATCTAACAGTCTATAGAGATATTGATATAGATGACATCAGATTATATAGAAACGATAGTCTCTTGATAATTAATAATTCTACAAATTCCAAAATAGATAGAATCCGTACATTAATATATACAGAGATGAAAAATCGAAATTTTAAGATTAAAGTACAAACTAATCTAAAAAATGTTGACGTCATAGATGTAAACTTTGATTTTGTTAATAACGCATATCACCCTACGTAAAAAATAACGCTATACCAATTTACGTCCATTCTAAATCCCCCCCGTCTTTTATTAAACATATACTCTGCTCTGTGGAAAATAGAATAAGCAACAACTCTTCAACTGGAGATATCTTTTATAAGTTCAGTCAATATTATAATACTGTATTTAAAAGCGTCTCTAATTGAACTGAAATTAAAAATAATTACCAAAAATAACCCTAAATATAATATAATTAAAAATAAAATAATTTGATATATATCACCATTTAACCAAATGGTTGGTACTAAATTGGAAAATAAATTCCTTATCTTAGTTACGAAACACTTCCAACCTAATACCCCCCCTTAGCATAATTTCTAATAAGAATATACTGAAACTTAGTTATAGCTCCACTGATAACCTAGGAATATTATAAAAGAAAACAATAAAATCATAAAACAATAAAACAAGATTAGCAATCAAAATCATCATATTATAAATAATGACAATAATACTAATACTGGAAATTATCGTCACCCAAACAAATATCTGCAAATTGGGTTTCTCTCAAATTACATAGTATACCAAGTTTCTATTTTTACCACAAAAAATTCAATTATTTTCAAACATTATATTGGAATGACTAAAAGTACAACTTTAAATCTCGTTTGTATAAGCATAAGTTATACTTTAATAACAAAATCTATAGTAACTCAACTTTAATTTCTGAATACCATTTGGGATTAAAACAAACACCTACAGTAAAATGGAAGATATTTCAGAAAATGCTAGAAAATGTACATCATTACGTGAAAAATGTTTACTTTTATTAAAAATAAAAATTATATAATTAAAATCCCGAAAACTCATTTAAGAAAACAAAGTAATGAATTACCTACTTATGGCCACCACAAGATAATTCATATTCTTAAATATATCTAAAATTATCTCAAACCGTTTACTGTATACTATACAATATAATCCGCCCTTATCATCGAATATATATACCACCAACGTGACCTTAATTAATGATAATCATGGTTTTACGTATATTTTCTTCCATAAACTTGAGTTTTATATTAAAAACAACCTTCAAGACAAACATATTTTTGAATTAATTAACAATATCCTAGCAGTACAAATATTATATTGACAACATTTTTGTTCCATCATACTTTAAACTGACACAACTGACAATTTCTGTTCTGTCAACAAGCTTACAGTTACCCAAACAACCACACATAAATGTCTCACTATCCATTGCTTAATACACTCATTTTCTTAAATTCTGATGACCACCAACTCGATGACACTTACCCAATGTGGCAGCATCTACGTTTTTTTATATTTTCAATCTTAATAATATTGTATACATGACCTCGTAACTTAAAAATATTTTTCTACCTGATGTTGGTGCAATTGGCACCAAATCATGAAAGTATTTGTGTTGCAGTTCCATATGTTATTATCATAGCACTAATAACTCTCTCTCTCTCTCTCTCTCTCTCTATATATATATATATATATATATATATATATATATATATATATATATATATTCAACTGTAAAGGAATATTCAGTTCAATTCTCTTTCTCTCTCTCCTCTCTCTCTCTCTCTCTCTCTCTCTCTATATATATATATATATATATATATATATATTCAACGGTAAAGGACTATTCAATTCAATTATCCTGTATATGAAATTGATGCAACCTGAGAAACGCCACCACAATCTGATAAGATTTTTCTCAATAATGATGGCTATCACGCCCACTGAGACAACGTGCTAGTTTTGGCATGATTGCGATAGTTCTCTGATCGACGGATCGCTGTAATCAGAGGAATTTACTGTTAAACGACGAGGATGAGACGAAATATTTGAGATTAGATACACTTTGAATTTTCTAGAACTTTCTTGCAGAGATTGGACGTAGAATGCGTCAAGTATGCTACTGAAAAGAAATCAGATTTAGGAAAGAAAACAATGTAACACTTAGTAACAAAATAAAAACAAGTTTTCCATGATATTATGATTATAATATCATTACGTGCTATTAATCAGTTATTGCACATGTCCATTGTCGCTGAAAATAGACATTTATTTCCTTGAATAAGGTATATACATAATACAGTAGTTCTCATATCGGAACGGATTCATATTCGAACGCCCTCATCTCCGAACATCTCACATTTAGATTTTGTAGGAATATGCAACATTATAATATTTTTCTTTTCTTTGAAGATGATTGTTAACTTGAAATGTTTCAATGTATAATTTTGCGCACAAAAGTAACTTCAACTGGAAGAAAAAATATTTCTTATTATTTCTGATTATTGAAAAATTTTTCAAAGGAACAAGGTCATCTTACATATTGCAGAATCTAAACGAAACACTAAAACATGGGCTTGAACACGATCCACTGATTATTTTCACAATGGTTAATTTACAAAATAGATAAATGAAGACATTATTTAATTACAAAATAATTCAACATTAGAATCTCCTTAAATTGATTTGAATCGTCAAGTATTATAGGAAGAATCACTTTTTTCCAACAATGGTGAAAATATGAAGGATGTTGAAAAAACTATGATGTAGTACAGAATGCTACTAATTATCTCATTTAATTTATGGAGATAAAATTGAAAACCGCAGAAATCCCATACTTTAAAAATACTAGAACATCGAAAAGTAAACGAAATGAGAAACGAAATAAGAAAGATAATCGAAAAGACTTATTGAACATCAAGCATTGCACCTTAATATCTACTTTCTTGAAACACTTGATTTTTGACATAGTGTGACCAAAGCAGAAATCGAAATATGATGAAAAATGAGAACTTAATAATAATAAAACTCTAAGAATAATGCACAGTATCTTGCAAAGAGATTTGTTCGTGCAAGTCTTTTTTTATAATAGCTGTCGTTCGGTTTATTAGGTGAAAACAAAGTAATCATATCCTATGATTGATGTAAGGGAATTGTTTATGAACAGAAATGTGATTATTAAATAAA
The DNA here is from genome assembly GCA_037127315.1 of Ascarosepion bandense. Taxonomy (NCBI): domain Eukaryota; kingdom Metazoa; phylum Mollusca; class Cephalopoda; order Sepiida; family Sepiidae; genus Ascarosepion; species Ascarosepion bandense. Next base: position 307,256 of record JBBBDQ010001402.1, read on the forward strand.
TGCAATTAAAAATATATTTTTACAATTCCTGCTGTCTGTATGTAATCATTTGTGTTATTTTTTGTTTTTTTTTTGTTTGTTTTTTGTTTTGTTTTTCCACCCTTTCGAATTTAAAGGAATTCAGCATTGATATCTGTGAATATTTGTATTATTATTATTCAAGCTCTATAAAAGATGAATTTATCAGTCATGATAATCTTTATAGTCTTCGATCTTAATATTCTCGGTGAGAGGCATATCTCTTGAATTTATGCGGAAATATGCACAAGCTCTTCATCACTGTTTTTGAGGCTTCTTAAAGTATCAAAGAAAGAAATCCTTATTACGAAGAAATAGGGGTTAATTAGCAAAGTATTAAGCGATATTTGCACTGGATCAGTTTAACTTACAAGCATCTATGTGATGTAATAATTTCGTCGATATTTATATGTTCATAAATGAATATGTAAGTGTTGTCTTTGGCAAAGAATTTAAGATTGTCCATATAGAGTAGGTGATTAAATACTTTCTTCCTTACTATCCAAAGCTATTATTTTTTAGTTCATGCGAAAGGAGGATTAAGGACAAACAAACAGAAGAGTTGACAGTGAATTTTCTTGTAAGATTTCTTTACGCAAATTCGCGCATTTTGAAGTGACAGTGCCGTTGGTGTAATTTAGGTATAATTTGGTTTTCCATTTTCCCATGATGTTTTTAAGGACATTTACTAACATTAAAGAGAATTTGGACATTTCCAAATTCTTAAGGATCCAAGTGTGTGACACACTACAAAAGGATTTACGGTAATCTATTCATGCTGTGATGAGATTTACACCACTTTTTTTTTTTGCAACTTTCCAGTATCATTTTGGTGTTGATCTTTGCTTCCTTATTAACCAAGCCGATATCCTTTCTGTTCCTTGGAAAGAATGTTGTTTTAATTAGAGAAAAGTGTAGGTACAGTTAGCTTGTTGAAACATAATAAATTTATATAAATGGACAGATATGTTATTAGCTTATATTTTTCTGGTCATCTATTTCATCCAGTTTTGATAAAAGACATGTGATACCTTCAGTAATCCATAACGTCATTTTTCATCATAAATCAAATTCTGCTATGATCACACTACCTACCTAGTTCTGCAAGAAGACATAATGCAGGTCATGGTGTGTTGTTATAGCCCAATTTCATGTTTTTTACTTCTCCCCTAACATCCCTAGTGTTACATAGACAAAACTCTCTTTATTGCATGAGCTGTACTTCAAAAAACAATTTTTGTATATCCCTTAAGCTGGGACTTCCAGGGATTCTTTCAATGTGTTGTTTTGTTCCATTTTTTATCATTCAAAGTTCACCCAATATCACTGGTACGATACTTGTTTTCAACTTGCACATTTTTTCTATTTCAATTTCCAGGTCTTTATATTTTGACATTTTTTTAATTCCTTGTTTTCTATGTTACAATTCGCCGGGCAAGCCATATCAATTAATAAGCAATTTCTTTCTTTTTTTAACAATAATGTTCGGCCTATTTGTTTCAATTTTTCTGTCTGTATAGATGGTGTAATCCCATAGAATGGTGACATCTTCTATTTCTGTAACCGGTGCTAGGTGATGTTCATACCAGTGTTTGTTTACATATTTTCTATAGTTTTTGCATATTGTTCAGTGTTGCCCTAATCTATCGTGTCGATTTTTATATTCATTTTAGGCAAAGACAAAACATCCTGAGAGTACATGGTCTATTGTTTCTTGGAATTTATCACAGTGCCTGCAATTTGGATTCATATTATTATGTATAATGTTTGGCTGAAAGTTCCTAATGAAAAGACTTTAGTCTTGCGCAGCAAGAATAAAGCCTTCAGTCTCAGACTTTAATCCAGATGCACATAACCATCGATGAGTATTATCTTTATCAACATTAGGTTTATGAGCACGTTCTGGATATTGGCCATGCAGAGGTTTGTCTTGCCAGCGTTGTTTCATCTATTCAAAAGCTTTATTCCTGGCTTTCTTTTTATTTTTTCCCGCATAAGTTGCTTCTCGCCTTCTGTTTTTTTTTTTTTTTTGCAGAATCTACGAAATGTAAATCTTCTTTGTATTTACTTCCTTCTTTCATTATTGAATATTTTTTCTTTTTATGTTCATGTTGTTTTACTAATTGTGTCATTCAGTTCTTTGTTGTTTGTATGCATGTTATCCATAGTTGTTTTTCTAGCTGAATAAGAACTATTCCTCCTTCTTTACGGGGTATGTATAGAGGGTCTGCATTAGCCTTCCGATGATGCATGTTATGTTTAGAAAGGAGCCTCCTTGTCTTAGAATCCATTCTTCTGATGTCGTTTAGAAACCATTTCAAGATGTTGAAGCAATATTCGACCACTGGGCTGGCAAGTTTATTAATTGCCATAATTCTGATCTGAGAATTCAATTCAGTTTTTAATATCAGTCGTAGCCTTCTTTAGTACTGTTTACGCACCATTTCTTTCATTTTTATGGTGAATGCTTTCACCCTCATTTACACCTAGGTAAATTGTTATTGTTATTATGTAAACTATTATTATTATTATTAATATTATTATTATTATTAGTAGTAGTAGTAGTATTAGTAGAAGTAGTAATAGTAGTAGTATATAATTATGATTTTCTTTCGATTTATCATTTCCCAAGGCGCTAGGCCCTCCAATTTATAAAGGACTATTCGTTTTGTATCGCGTGTCAAGAGGGAAAAATACATTACTACATTTTTTCAGTTAGAAAATGAAAGAAAGAAAAAAGAATGAAACAAGTGTTTAACATCTGCTTCAATATAACTGATAAATTTGTCAATTTCGAATCTTTTCATGTGCACTTGCTATTTAAAAAAGACTATTATTCATATTTACATTTAAGATTGCCAATGGAAGATTTTCTTAAAGTTGTTAAGCTCTAATGTCTAAAGATGCGTTAGGGGGAATTCTCCAAATGATTTATTGTCATAGAATACAGTTAATACAGTTTAATCATAATAATAATTAAAATGGAAAAACCGTTACATTTTCCTAGGTTATCTTTAGTTTTTATAATTATTTTGATTGTCTTATACTGGTTGATAACCAAAGCTAGAAAACAGTTTGAGCTGCTATTAACCTCTAGTCACTCGTCATAAAGATGGATTAATACTTTTCCAATCACATTTGTGAGAAAGTAAACGCTAAACCCTCGCTTGAAATCTTAACACTGAAACGTAACTTTCTGTGTTGGTAACAGTAATGCTATGCGCACATTGTTATGTTAGCGTCTTACCGATTCTTTTATCTGCTGTGGCTGTTCAGAACGTATGACGATCTCCACAACCTCCTATCCTATTAGTTCGTAGCTTTCATTAAGATTTTTCTCCTTATGCCCCATCTAATTCCTGTTCTGCCACCATCCAAGCTCGTTCGATAGGTCTCCAGTTCCCCTTTGACGTTCAGCATGTGTCATGACTCTGTACTTATCCTAATCAACTTTACTGATTATGTATTTTAGATATCTGAAACTGGCCCTTTTCAATTCTGAGTATAATTGTCCTGGTTTTTGCATTTTCTTAAAACTTCTTCATTGCTCACATGCTCCGTTCATAGAATGTTCAGCAACCTACATCTCAGTTACTTCAGGTTTCGTCACATCAGTAAGGAAATTGTCTATTACCTAATGCCATAACCACGGTTTGATATAATATAAAAGGTTTAAATGTTCATATTTTATTGCACGAACTATTAAATATAGTCAATGTTCCATTGTATTTTTACAAGATGAAGATACGAAATTATGCATGATATTCTGTTTTATGTCACGTTTGCAATAATCACAGTCAAAATTTGGTACCACTCACCAACCGACCCATACATTTAGATTTCAAATTAAAACAAATGTAGTTGAACATATTTAAATCACAGTTATCTCTTACCGATTGATTCAAATAGATGACAAAAGTTCTGCTTCGGTTTCGAAATTCTAGTTTGAAAGCTTTCCTCACAAAGAAAATAGACAATATTCTCATGTTTACATGTTTTTCGTCATCTCTAGTAGTTGCTTGATTCTGAGTTATTTCAGCGTAACTCTCACCAGGTTATGTTTCTTCTTCTCTGTACCTGTGGACATCTGTGATCAGGGCTCTTTATAAATTCTTCCTCTTTTTGTGTGTGTTACACTTAATAGATTCTGTGCTTTGGTTATTTCTCCTTAACCCTGTCCGCCATCAACTTAATAAATTTTCTATGCAGTTTATGTGTTGTTTTCCACTGTATCTCTTTCCTTCAATCTGTCTGGTGAGTATCAAATTTCCCAAGCGACCTTTCCTGGTTGTTTGCCTTAGAAATTTTAAGTGTAAGGGCCCATTTTGTAAAACTTCATTTTTGCTAACATATTCGGTTCGTGATATTCTCAGCATCCTTCAATAAAACTACATTTGCGGTGTTACAAATCTCTTCTTCATCTATGAAGGATTGTCCTGAATTAACAATAATATAGGACCGATTTTCAGTACACTTTTTTATTGTGCCTTGCTAATATTTTCGTGTTCTTAATATTTTGTTTAGCTTTTGAAAAGCGTCTTTGGTTATCTCAAGGCTTCTTCGAATTTCAGTGTCGCACATTTCTCTGCTAACACAATTTTCAGATATTAAATTATTGTACTTGTTTGATTTTGGAATTTCCAATTCGTACTTTGCATGTTGGACTGTAACTTTTGGCATTGTATTTGATTCTTAGTTCTTTCATCTATCTTTCCTTTACTACATTTGGTAGGATTTACTATATTTTCCTTTCTAAATGTGCTATCAAAGCTGTTATTTGCAAAAACATCATGGCAATCCTCAGTCTTATAATTTTAGTCATAGACTATGTAATTTATAAGACCAAAGTCTTGAAATCTATTCCTGTCTTGAAAGTTGTAGTTTTATTAACTTATAACAATATAATTTAAATAAAAGTTTAACTCTGTCATAATGATACAGGTTTGAAATTTATGTCTCATTCGATTCATGTGTGCTTAGGCAAAAGATTTTCCGTCAGTAGGCCGCTTTTATTTTGTTGTTGACTAATTGCCAACCTAGTCTATAGGGCCTTGTCTGTTCTGCTTTTCAACCCATACCTAGGAACATACTTTTCCTAGGAGTATTTGATTTAGTCGCATTTTTTTAATTTTTCATGAAGTTCATTTTGAAGAGAGAGAAAAACCACCATATTAGCGAACGTAACGAATCCATTCCGAGACATTATCAACCAGATATTATATTTTTTGTCTTATTTGTGTGGCTTTTTATTGCAACTCTCAGATTTACTCTAAGTAAGCAATGAACGAAATAAAATATAAACTCTAAAAAAAAGAATCCTGAACTTTTGTAGCTTTTTCTTGAGATTCTGTTTCTTCAGAAGATTTTTTATTTCCTCTCTACGCAGATTATATAGATTTTGTCAACTCGTCTAACTAAAGTTACGAAGAAAAAAAGAGAAATAAGAGGGAAGTAAGAAGTAGAAATAATGAAAAACGAATTTTTCGAATTTTCTTTACTAAGATTTCTTGAATGCTGAGATCGATTGAAATAATACACACTGCTAAATAAATTAAAATCGAGTGTTTAATTCAAGTACGAAATGTCACCTATAATAACAGTTGAAGTTATAAAAATGTCAGATTAGAAATAAAGCCATTAATTCTCTAGAAATTACTTTCTTTACGTTTTGGATTAGACACTGAGCAAATATCAACTTACATGAAAATAATCTGAACTGAATGTGTGTGTCATTTTTCTTTAATGAGAATAGTGCACTTTGCGAGTTGTAAGGAACGACGGATTAAACAGTGGTATTTCCTAAAAATGGTATTACTGGATCGATCCCTGCCTAGGTACACATTTTCTTTACTAAGTTTTCTCCAATGCACATGTTAATTGGAGTAATATACATGATTAAATTTTGGCGACTACTTATAATAACATGTGACTATTTGCAGGGCGCGATGGGTAAATTGTATCGGTAGAACGAAAACGTCCTTCTCTCTGTATCTTTCTTTTTCTTGGTTGCTTTTTTCATCTTTCCATCCGATTTCTTAATGATTTTTTACAGATGAACAGAAGTAGATAGTCCCACTACCGTCCGGCTTGAACTCCTTCCATGCCTGTTGAAGAAGATTAGGATTCTATTCAGGATATGGTTTACCGGCTCTTTCTTTGTACTACCAAGGCAACAATTGTTTAACTGGCTCAACGTTTAGTCGGTGTAAGTTTCTATTGTAACAGTACCAGGTTGGCAGTTTACTGCCTGCTGCTTTCGGTATGTCATTATGAATCAGATTTTTTTATGGCGATTAGAGCAGAGTCTTTGATCAAATTTGCATAATATCTGGGTATAAGTACTTACATATCGCACATGGATAAATGTTACTGCATTTATTTCTGGGTAGAAACCCCGGAGCCACTGTGTGCTCTATACTTAGCCATGCTATGGCTGGTTTCTATTCCCATTGACGACAGATACTGAAAAATATGGTGGTCTTTTTTCTCCTTCCAAAACGAATCTCATAAAACAAACAAAAAATTGCAACTAAATCAGTAAAATACTCACCTAACGCCTCAGTCTTTTTTACAATAATATTCACGGTGTTCGTTACAACTTCTGCGGCTTATAATTTTGTTTGAAAGGTCGCCAGATATTTTCGTTCTATTTGGAAATAACTTCTGCTCTTTCATTGCTAGTAAAACATTTTTGATTCCATGCTAACTTGACTTTGCTAAAAAGATTCCTGCATTACTCTGCATGACATTGGTGTATACACCCTGGATAATCTTTCTAAGGCTAAGGTATTATCGTTCAAAGGATCTGAGTACACCTTCATTTTAGCTGATCCAATTCTTTCTATCAAATCTTGAAAGTTATCCCTCCCAAACGACCACTCGTCTATAAACTATCTTAGTAATATGGGTACCACTCAGGGTATAAGCATTCCGAAGTCATCTAGAGAGAGCAGATGAAGCCAATTCCGATTTTTTAAATCAATTTACTCTAGAGTTTTTCGAGATATTTTTGTAGTTTTCCTAAAACTATCTATTAAATAGTGATGTCAATATTATATACCTTTAAACGGTAATTTATTAATTGCTCTCTTTCACTCACTCACTCTCACTCTCACTCTCTCTCTCTCTCTCTCTCTCTCTCTCTATGTATGTATATATATATATATATATATATATATATATACTGGCGTAACGAAGGCCCTCTCATAAATATAATTGTTTATTAAAAATATTTAGTTGTGAATAAATGATTTGTGTTCCTTTTCACATATGATATATTGGCCACACAGCGACACTTGCTAGCCTATTGCGGGTGTTTAACATTTGATAGAAAATATTCGTTAGTCAACAATATTGGCCGTGTATAAATTTTATAGCATTTTGCTTACGCTCGAGGCAAAGGGAAATACCTTATCTACATTTGTAATAAAATGCATTTCAGTGTTGTTATTGTAATTTATGTCGGTATAATTTGCATTGAAAAATGTTAAATTTTCTTTAATCAGTTGAAATCGTAGCTAAAATTGTAAAAGAATTTAAAATGAAATTCTTGAAAACATTCACAAAATTGAGCCACAGAAAAATCCCTAAGAATCATTTAATATCAAAATTTAGTTTCTCAACGTATATAAATTGCAGAACGGTTCAACCATCATTTGCTCGTCTACAAAAATTGCAAACTGTTTAAAACGTCCCAAATACCAGCTAATTGTAGTGATGCATAAATGTTAACTGGCCAATTTAGAATCAGTAGACACCGTTAAACACATTCTTCATATATCTATTAATGCGTTGAATAAGTATTAAACAACAAAGATTTTCCCCCATTCCACCTCAAATACTAAGTAATGTTGTTTTTTAGTGTTGACTTCGGGATAGATAGATAGATAGATAGATAGATAGATAGATAGATAGATATGTGTACACACATACACACAGTAAAAAGAACCTTCAGATATTAGAGGCCATCAAACAAAGCTACCCACACTCCAAAAATTACATTTCAATCTAGTCCAAACATATTACATTGCATCTGGGCATATCGTTCTCTATGACGTCATAGAACCACATAACGAATTTATGACCGTTATTGTCGTGTAGCAATCATCTATGTCAACTTAATAGAATAACATCTTTGATGGACAATATCTTTGTGCTAATGTCTATACAACCATTCTGAAGATGGTTTATGCGAGCCGAAAGCTTAGATCCACGACCAGCGTAAGAGGAAATATCCAAGGTTGGAAATTTTTCCCTAGAAACTAAAGCTAAGATACAATGTTTAGAACGGCTCATCACTGAACATAACAGACATTCATCGTCTGTTTTATTTGACAATATATTTTGAATATACATGTGTGTGCGTGTGTTAGTGTCTGTGTGTGTGTTAGTGTCTGTGTGATATGTTTTAGTGTATGTTACAACTGTTGTCACATCAAGTTTACGAACAGAATCACAGGTCGTTAGAGAGTAAAAAAGGCGCCAGCTGTAAGGAGACACGTCTTATCTCTCGCATACTGTGATTGAACTGCGAAAGAACATAAAGTGTGTGTTTACCTTTTCTTTCAAACTGCTTTAATCAGTGACACTTTACGGATTTTAGCGGAAGCCCTTGGGCATAGAAACTGCGGCAGTCCGGAAAAAGATGTATTACACTAATATATTTTTATGCACAGATTTCTGAGTTCGACATATCTCGAATCAGAACAAATGACAAAATATCTAATTTTGTAAAGAGTGTTCTTTGTCCGGCTGAGAACTTTTCAGCATCTTAGAAATTATCGCATGAAGTTCTCGTTTTCGTTTGTTTTGTTTTTTTATTTAGATTGCTCATGCTTCTTCTATGTGCCTTGTCCCTTCAGGACGTAGGCGATCATGTCCTTCCACTTTTCCATATCCCTGGTGGCTTTGAAAACGCCTTCTCCTGTTACACCATACAATTCTCGTTCCGTCATCCGTCTGATTAGTTCCTTCAAATATGTTATCCGTTGCTTTCCCCTGTCTTTTTTCCTTCTATAAGGCCTGTTAGTATCAGATTCTCCAAGCCCTCCTTCCTCATTGCGTGTCCCAGGAAATTCATCTGTCTCTTCCCGATGCTCAGTATTAATTTCCTTTTTGTTTCCATCATTTCCAAAACAGATTGTTGATTTTGAAAATGTTATCTCATGTAATAGAGTCTCGCTATCGTGTCTGAGATTTACTGGTAAAGCAAAATAGGTTAGATGAAGGAAACTATAAAAAATGAAAAACAATTGATATTTTTTAGTTTAAACGATATTATGTATCCGCTCAAAATATGCGACAAGGAAATTATAGCGTGACTTGGAATGTGTGATTGCTTGTTTCAGTTTAAAATCTACGGTTTGTTTTTATTCATCCTACATGTAATGCTTCATCGTCTTTTCAAAGCTGTAGTTTATTCCCCCGACGTCCAATTTGTTGCATTATCTTCAAAGGCAAACACCGCGCACACATCTCGTTTTAAACTTCAGCTGAATGCACGCACAAATCTTTCAAATACCTGCGACACTTTTTTTCCTGGCACCTGTCGAGGAAGTCTGTTGTGTGTGAAAGGATACGGAGACCATTAAATCTAGCCTCCTAGGGTTAATCACGCAAGAGTAACGAGCAGCAAGGAATGCACTTGCAGCTAATCAGACCAAAAAAGAAAACGAAAGTGGAGGGCCTAGCATTTTCCGCCACAGCCATATTCACTTCCAACCGGGTTGGCACGCAATGGAATCGTTTGCGTCCAAACTAATCGGAATTGGAGACAATGCTAAACGAGGATTTCAGATATACATGGGGAACACATTGCATGAATGTAATCCGCATGTCCAAAGTAATTGATAAGCATTGATATAACGGAATCAGCATTGAAATAAGATTTGAAATGGCTTAAGAAAACTTTTTAAAAACTGCGTGGACCACTAAACAAGCATCATGGTGAACATATCAAAAAACTAGTCAACATAGGAGTGTGGGCTGAAATGTTCATAGGCTGACTATGAACGCGTGATGTTACAGCTTTGAAATCATGTGTGCGTTAATATCAACTCTTCCTATTATTAACTCAGTCGGTTAAGGGCCATACCTTATAGACGATCGAGCGATCATGTCGCGAAAGTGACATGACATACTGTGCAGAAGATTTCCCGCAGTAGGTTAGCATTATTTCCTACTGTAAACTGGTTGCAAACCACGGTGAAGAACTCATTAAATCCTGCTATTTAACCCTTAGCTGGAGGAAGTAACGCCAGATTACTACCTTTCTATCCACATACTGTGCGGTTGCGGTCATTATAGGTTCTGGATTATAGTGTTAGCCTTTCTAAATATCAGTATCTCACGAAGTACCCATAAAAATATTTTAAAACCAAACAGTTATCTTGTGCATGCATTTTTATATTGCCTCTCACGTGTTCTTGGCACTGATTTTTGTATCTTGTGTGCAAACATTTTTTTGAACTAACATTTTTTTTTACTATAGATACATCAGTATCAATTCATTATAGTTTGGTTTTGGCAGTTGAGTGTGTACGTAAAAAACAGTAATCAGAAAATAAAAAGTAGAAAGCAAAAAGGAAGGAAGTTCGAATAGGTAAAAAGTGAAGCAACAATTGAGAGAAATGTGAAAATTATCACTAAAACAAAGCTATAAAAAAAAAAGAGGATATTAAACAAAGATATTAAAAAGAAAATGATTGAATGTTTCTGTCATTTTTATTGTAGCATATTAACACAAGGAGGTCGATAATGAATTACTGTTCTTAACATACGTTGTTGAAATACATTAGAAAATAGTGATATTTTTCAACAAGCTGTACGAAGTAGAATTGAAAATAAGTGTAGAAATAACATTTACCGAATTTTAAACCAAGGTTTCTTTTAATAGTAACTTTTATCCGATTCATGGCCTAAATTGTGTGATTTTGTATGAGTGTAACAAAAGACAGCAAGTGAAATTCCTGCGACTATACAGTAAAGACGGCGTTTTGTCCGATTCTTCAAAAAATAAAGATTGTAGGGATTTTGAAAATATCCAAGTTAAAACAGAAGAAAAAATCAAAATAAATAAAAATGTATAATAGAAAAGGAAGTGAAATAAATTAAAACAAAGAGGATATATAAGGAAAAAGATAAACAAACAAAAGGAATAAGGATAAGTAAAAAGCAGCAGAAGAAGAAGAAAAAAAACAAGAAAGATGAAAAAAAGAAGCGAAAATTAAAATGTTGACAGAAAGACATATTCTTTAAAATGATAACGTATTAAAAGTTGTAAATGTGAAACTTATGCACAAGACGTTCCTTAGATCTATCTATCGCCCGGTTCAGATTCAACTCACGTCTATTGAAGAGGTTAAGAGGCTCATCCCTTGTTTAGGATGTGGTTTCCGGCTTTCTCTTTTCCAATATTTTCACTATTACGTAGCCCCCTGCACATCAGTGGCGTTACCGTCTTGCTCGGGGTGATACGATTAAAAAATATATATCAAAATGATAATGTTGGTAAGAAGGACTATCCTTTCAAGTGATAACGTATTAAAAGATATAAATGATAAAACTGATGTAAAAATCATTGCTTATGGTAAAATGATAATTTTGATAGAAAGACTTATCTTTTTAAATGATAACCTCTTAAAAGGTGTAAATACTAAAACTGTTATAAAAGACATTGCTTATATTAAACGGATTATGTATATAAGAAGAACTATCTTTTAAAATGATAACGTACTAAAAGATATAAATGATAAAACTGATGTAAAAATTATTGCTTATATTAAAATGATAATTTTGATAGAAAGACTCATCTTTTTAAATTATAACCTATTAAAAGGTGGAAATAAGAATCTGATGTAAAAGACATTGCTTATATTAAAATGATAATTTTGATATATAGATCTATCTTTTAAAATGATAAAGTATTAAAAAGTGTAAATGATAAAACTGAGGTATAAGACATCGTTTATGTTAAATTTGCAGAATAGCATCTGGAGATAAACTGTAATGAAGGCAAATGCCTAAAAGGATGAAAGAAATGACGAAGTAACTAAATGAGGCAAAAATCGAAAAAAAGAAAATAAGATAATTCCATAAGACAAAATTTAAAAAGAAAATAAATATAAGCAAATGATAAGAAATAGAACACAGGAATGAGAGAAGTAATGTAACTATTGCGTGGTAAAATTAAGTTGAAATGGATAATAGGCTATGACTGATGTACTGTCCACAAAACCTGTTGGTACAACTCTCGTCAATCTCAGGAAATTGGTCACTTATCCATCGACTGCTGTTAAATCACTCACAATGTGAATAATGTCTTCCTTCTGCTGGTTTTGATAGAACAGTGATAATTATTTTACTTGTAGTCTAGACTAAGTATACAAAAGTTTGGAAATTAATTCAGAAAAATAATAAAATAAAAGGATTTTTTTACAAATAAAGCGATAGATTTAAGAGTATTACATTAGAGTGTCCATAATAATGCTTTTTCATCGACCTTAACTCATTGTGCACAAATTGTTTTATACTTTCTTAAATATAAGGAGGAGGTGATTTTAATTGGCTCAAACTTTCTTTCCATAAATTTTCTAAGATTGTTCAGCAGAATAAGTAGGCCAGTAATTTTGCCAAATTTTATTTTTTAATAACAGTCCATCAAATATAATTCCTTTCGAGCAAATTTTGCAGATAATACAATTATGCAATATCTTTAAATTAAAAAAAAACACCTTAATAATATTTCCATTAAAAATATTAGCAAACCACTGTACTCTACAGGCAGCCATCAGATCTTTAGAGACATATGCTCACAAGAAATTAAGTAACTTCATTAAAAGTTAAAGTGTGTTATCGAGAAAAACTAAAAGCTGTTCTGAATATGTAGCCTGAAACATAATGAATAATGTCAATAATTTTATTTAATTATAACGTGCACAGTTACAAAGGGTTTAAGATTGATCGAGAATTATCTGAAGTATTAAGAGTGCTTTTGTTTTCCGAGTTTTTAAAGATTACTCTTAGAATGTAGAGCTTTTTTATAAATATGCATATTTCTAATGGTAATATGTAGCGGTGCAGAAAGTGATATCGGTGAGACAAGATCTAATTGTCGCATGTTATTTCGTGTTCACTTTCCTAGACGTGGCTCATTCTAAGCTTCACACAATACAAGGCAGAAGAGACCATCAAGGTAGAGACATATTGAATGACCCAGAACACATCTGTATAATAATTAGTAAAATCTGTTCGAATACAGTGGATAAAAAAGGAATGGTTTCTGAAATAAAGAAACTACGTTTGTAACATACTTTGAAGTATACCTGTGGAGATATGTCGCAAAAAGCTAGATTGAAAAGTAAACAGAAAGAATGACAGATGTCCATAGTGTTATACACAGTAACTTCCAGTCACCTGTGATGTTTTGGGATATGTATATATTCTACTGCAAAAAAGTGTGTTTCACAGAGTCGGGCCAAGTAGCTTTTCTCGCCTGAGTTCATCTTGCATATATACAAATCAACCATCCGCCCATGGATTGAATACTGTTGTCATATCTGAGCAGACTCCACTGCTATTCCTCTCGAGGGTTCTCAACAGGCTCCAGAAGAGAATCGGCAATGTAATCGATCCATGCAATGTAATCGATTCATATTATTCAATGAAATTATTTAGAAAGTTCACAGAGGAGATAATCGAACTTGATGTTTTTTATATTGAATAAATTTACGTCTTTTTCGTGTGTATGAAAGAATATGTGTCGTGAATTCTGAAAACATATATATATATATATATATATATATATATATATATATATATATATATAACTTCTGAGGAGTTGAATGCAGGGATTTTTGCTTTAAGAAATGCATTATTTAAATTTAAGAAAATATACAACTTCTGCCGTGTCAAACGTTTGCTTAAATATAGATATATGTATGCATTTATGTATGTTTATATATTGCAAAAATAATATAAAAACATTCATATACCTAGAAAAATTCTGCTGGAAAGAAATTTGGGTAAGTCTATAGTATCTTAGCCTCACGTATTTTAGTACAGTTTAAGGTCATCATCGGACTATATTAAATTTAAAAACATAAATGTAATCAGTGGATGAGAGGAAACGCTACTTTTTTGTCATTGCGAAATGAAAAATTATGAAGGTATGTAGTCACATGTTGAAAATTGACAGAGATTACATTTTTAACAAAGCAATTGTTCATTGTTGTACAAGCGATAACCATTTTTCATTCTGCGTATGACTTGTAGTGAAATGTCTGAATTTGAACGCAAGTTATATTATGATAAAACATCATGCTTTTTCATCTTTGCACCAATGCCCTTTATGAAGTAACAATTTTAAAGAAAATGAATTAACAGGGCGTTAGAAATGTTTTCTACATATATACATAAAAAGAATGGAACGGTGCGTAAATATTGCTTATGTTACTGCTATGTAAAAACGGATTTTTTATTTTGTCACAATCCAGTAATTAACAATACCAACAAATGCGCAAAATATTAATTCAATGTTGGGAAGATAATTTAGTGTGGTGAATATATGCAACCGGCAACTATTTTTTAAAATATTATTTTAATATTTCTATTTCAATCCAGGTGGTAACGTCACTAGAAAGCACGAGATTAGAAGATGGGAAGAAAAGGATATTGAGAATTCGGAAAGACAGTTGGTGACTAACGTTGAAAATATGTTTTGACTATTTTAAGTGATAGAAAAGCAAATGAAGTAAAGGAAATTCCACAGGCGAGACACAAGAGAAAAGAAATTAATAGAATAAAACTGACGGTTTGTGTCTATCTAGCTACTTCAACAGTAAAATGGTGCGACCGAGTAGAAAGTTTAAATTCAATAATTCAAGCCACTAAGTTCATCAAAAAATAGTCAGGGAAATAGCTTATTTGTTTATGAAAGCCATCATTTAGAAACTAAGTAAAACTTAATTTTTTTCATTTTTGCCTATACAAATATCATACAGGAAGCAGATTTATGTTAGTTTTAAACGCGAAGAAAAATCTTGAATATTATTAGGCTAATGAAAATTAAATGTTGTCATGTATGGCTATGAGAGAGATTATAGAGAAGTATTAATGGATTGATATATTTACCGAAGTTCTTCTCTGCAATTTATATACGCCCAAATCATGTAATGTCTTGATCGAAATTAACAGATGGATCCTCGATTTGTACGCCCGGATTGATAACCATTGAACCATTTTGCGACCCGCTCCCTACAGCGATTTGAATAAAGTCGTACAAAAAATGTAAGAAGCTTACATGAAGATATAAAACAGGATAATGAATGATAAGCTCTAAAATAAGATAATAAATGATGATGACTACAGGCGAGAAATATGGAGACGATCTGCGAACATATTCAACCGTTAACTGACACATACACACACACGAACTAGCAAGCATACACAGGCACATCTATACATTATAGGATAAGGAAAAAATAAGAAACCTTTATAAATTTAACTTCTTCGCGTTTTTGTTAAAATTTCAATCGAAAATGAAATATGAACCAGAAAAAAAAATCTATATTTTTATTCTATAGTCGTTTATTTTTCATTGGTTTATTCGGCCTCACCTGCTTTTCTCTTTCATCCTATAATTATGTTGGATTCTAATTCATATTTTAGACTAATTCATCACACAAAGAAACACACACACACACACACACACACACACACACACACACACACACACACATATATATATATATATATATATATATATATATATATATATATATATAGGACAGCTTAATAAATCTTTCTGATAAACTAGTAACCACAGTAGAAAATTAAGTTTACCCTACTATTTATTTCACAATTCCATATCTTAAACCAGCATCTGTTATACTAAATGCAGTTATAGACATATATGTGTGTGTATATGTGTGTACGTGTGTGTACATTATTTAGTAACACCGCTTACAAGTAGATTACGTGTGCATATATATTACATAACAATGCAAAAAGATTTCAATGTCTAATTATCAGCTTTTAAGTAGATATTTCGCTGTGCGTTTTATACAGAATAAAACGTTCGATTCAATACTAAATTTAGTATCAGAGATTCATAAGTAGAAGAGATGATGCAAGACGACCACCAAAATTAACAATGTTGAAGTCTTCGGCAACTTGACTTTTAAGGATTCATCTTTCTCTGACGTTGATGCATACAAGCATTTTTTCTAACATCACAAGTATTTTGTTCACGGAGTAAAATTTGTACATGAATTTCTGGCTACCTTTCCTTGTTTGAAACTATAACAGAACTTTTTGGAAAAACCAGGAGGAAGATAATGAATGGTAATTTGAGATTAACTGCTTCCTTGTAAGAAAACATTTAGCATTCTCTGACCGCGCAGCCAGTGTTACCTTCTTTTGAAATTTATTAGATCTTTCCATTAAAAGTATTTTAAATGTTTGTTTATTTAAAACAAAGCTTCCGAAAATGTTTTTGCGTAATTCGAGTAACTGTTATGATGATGGTAACATTATTGATAGGACCTTTCTTTCTAATCTTTAATTTGAAGTTGAAAGGATTCTCAACAATTTTATTACTGTTTTATTTTATTTTATAGTTACATGTGCTGAAATAAAAAGCAGTAATTAAGAAACCTGAAAAAACGACAATCCAGAAATAAACTTCGAGCTTTTAAAACACTGGAAATAGTTCAGATTAACCCAAATGTAGTCCTCCTATTATAGGTGTAGAATAAGTTGCGAGGGAAGTAAAAGATCGGAAGACAAGAGATTGATCGGTGCAAGTTGACTAATTCGGTGTCAACATATTGCATGATGCTCCCTTAAAGTGAATGATTTGGAGAAACGAAAGGATTAAAGAAGCGGTATTTGGAGAAAGGTTTACTATCTTAAATTGTTCTAAAACTTATGAACTTTGGAATGTCCAAGCTAGAAATAAGATAACACTAAACAATGAAACTCGGAATGACTTTCATTCTAATGAGCGATATATTAGTCTGAAGAAAGCCTAAATGATAATGCAATGAACCACATTGCACAACCAAAATGAGGAACAGGAATTTCAAACCGAATCCTTTATTTCAATTGTTTCGGTTCCAAATGATTAGCACCTGAAATAGGCCGAAGCGTACAACTTCTGAAACGTCGTAAATATAGCAATAAAGATGGGGACACTACTCCGAAGAATGTTAATAATGTAAATATTACCTCGTTTCAGAAATATATACAAAGTCGTGATTTTGGAAATAAACGTCAGATGTTTTCCGTTTGCATATGAAATGATGGTTAATAAATAGTGCAAAATGCATTCAGTTATTGAATTAACACTTGATCATAGATTGAATGTAAGTAATATTTCGCATGCTGCAGATTAAAGCGTTATTGCGTTGAACCGCTGGCTATCTAGGAATATCTACTGAAATATTAAGTAAATGTGGACAAAACTACGAAAGAAATTCGTGCGAAGACACTATACAAACTTGATGACATTTGGAAACCAAGCCATAGAGAATAGCATCTCACGCACCTTAAGATAGCGAAGATTTGTACGCATTCTTTCCCAGGCATATTGAAATAATCATTAAATCTAAGGGAAGCCACGCAAAGTATTAACAATTCCGTTTCGTTCTTGAAACTAACGTGATATAATATATTTTAATCTTAGGAATTTTTCTATTGTATCATTTTATATAGATAAGGAAAATATTCACATCAGAATAAATGAATTAAAGGGAATCATGTTCATCAAGCTTTTCCATATATTCCAATGACGGAACACTGATAAAATTGAAAAAGAAGAAATACTCGGCTGATAAAGCGAGTAAGTTACAAAACTATTTAACGTTGAGAGAGAAAGCGAGAGTGAGAGATGGAGAGAGAAAAAACTTTAAATAGGATAAAATAGGGAAGGGTCAAAAATATTTTAATTAAGATCAGGAGGCACGGTGGATTAATTAATTATAGATAGAATTTAGTTAACGGAGAGCCAAGTTTGAATTTCAATCGAGTTTATTGCATTCATTTACTTGCTGATTCTATTGAAAAAAGTATGTATACATCTCTGCCCACTAAGATTTGGGTAAATAAGACTAGTTTCTAGAGCTTTTGATGGCAATTGCCGTAGGACAACTAATCGCCAGTCGAGACAATGGTGTCTGAACGTGATAAAAATCTGATGCAATCAGGGTTGATGCAATATTTTCAAGGCCACAGAACTTCAACATACACCCCGAAAATAGATTCATATTACTGAACATTAGTGCAAATGATCTAATAAGCATAGACATCGATTAAACCCTGTGACCCCAGAGTATATAAAACTGACCTTGAGGTGAAAGAAAGGAAACTGAAGTAGTTTAAATTAATTTGCACAAAGGTGTAAGTAGCGACAAAATCAAAAGAAAAAACACACTGGTACTTAGAATCAGAACTAGGCAGCTGAAATTTCTTAAACATATAATTAAAAAAGGGATTAGAAAATTTGACTCTCACAAGACATATTTATTTATCTAACGCAAAGCAATGTATCAGGAGGAATAAAAAGAAAAAAGACTTACATACAACTTGAAGATACTTCTCATGGGACTCTATGTTTTCTAGCAAAATTTTAATTGCAAAGTCAATTGATATAATTTGTCTTCAAGATTACTCTCGTACTATTCTTGCTCTGTTGTAATGTTTTTGTTTTCTCTTTTACACCCAGTAACCCCTTGTGTCTTAATGGCTTTACTGCCTTACTTTGGGTTATCACCAGTTTTCCATCATGTAACGGTAAAGCGAAACAGAGAAATAAATGAATGAACGCAGACAGAAATGGCAACCTACTAAGAGAAAAATCTGCTTGGTCAATCGTTTCTCGAAAATGATATGATTGCCCAAAAGTTTATTACGTATAGCAGTCAAGAGATTAGGATAGAAACATCAGCCCACCTACCAGACGTGCTTGTGTTAAGTGATGGCGGAACTGGCGTGCTAAGCTTAACAAAAGGAAAAGGCTTGCTAAGTGTTACAAGGAATAGGACATTAAAAGTTATGATCAGTTACGCCCGTAAGGCCAATTCAAAGTGAATTAGATCTAAATTGGTTCACAACAATAGAGAATTCATGTAAATAATCTTTAGAAAACCTCTTCCAAACACCGTTTTATAGAAAAACGATACACAGTTGTATATAACTGTTAAACACCCCCATACTGAAACATATCAATCATCAAGACTACGAGTAGTATGACATAAGAATCGGTCGTATTTAATATTTTTCTAGATCATGATCTGGTGATGGACAATCACAGATGTAAATGAATGAGCCGCTTACGATTTATTAATTTTATACCTCATCCCATATTAATCTACAAGTACAAAAGAACATTCAGCGGTGTACTGATGATTAGGCAGTCTATGCTTAGTAATTATCTATCTATCTATCTATCTATATATATATATATATATATATATATGTGTGTGTGTGTGTGTGTGTGTGTGTGTTTGTATAGAACATAAATATTTATAGTTACCTACGTAGAATAGAATAATGCCTTTGGACAAATAAAAATCAGTATCTACTACCAAATATTTCAAGAAATTGGACTCTATATAATAATGTATAGACGATGATCTGAAATTTGAATAAAAGTAAACATGACGTATTCTATAAATCCACTCTAAAAATAAGGATCAATAAGCAAGTGCTTCAAATATATGGATATATTGATCGGTTATGACATCTATTGGATGTACGTATTGGTGCATTGACTGTCAGATTGTTATGAGATATTGCAGAGCAGCATTGGGATTCCAGTTGAATCCGTTGCATTCACTTACATCCTAATAACGTTGGTAAAGGTATAAATACATGAATTTTCCTTGCAGCTATGGGTTTATGTGTAAGACTTCTATGGCTTTGGTTCGGCTTGGTTAGCAAACTTTTACCGCAGAAAAATGGCAACGTGTTGCGAGAAAAAATATTCTGCCTAGTCAGTCATTTCACGAAAGTGATATGATCACCCAAACGGCTATTATGTATAGCAATTATTATACTGACTGGTGTTACTTTTTATAGACATAGAGATTTTGAACATAGGCTGTGCTCATGGTAATTTAACTCAACCCCGCAAGTTTGCTACAAATCAAAATCTCGAGTCAGTCAGTTAAGTGTCATATGGGATACACACTTAGCGATCAAATCTCGAAAGAGAAATGGCTGACTGGGCAGAAGATTTTTCGACGGAGGCTGTCATTACTTTGGCGGTAAACTGATTGCCAACCAAGGCTATATAACCCACTCTATCCTGCTCTTTAGTTCATAGCTGACGGGGGAAGAGACAGATTGATAATTTTATCAAGGTTATTTGCGCGTAATTGAATGCAACGATTTCAACTGGAAACTCGAGTAATTTTCTTATATAGCTTTCTTAATTGAAGACTTTCATAAGAATGTCAAGGGTATATAAACACATGCTAAGGTAGATGGTTAAAGATGGCTTTAAACCAATGACGCCTGGAGTTTTAGCGAGTACCATACATATTTGAAACTCCTGGAATGTTGTTACCTAATTGCAACTAAAATATTGTAAAAAATAACAGAAAACCTCTGATCAAAGGACTTTCACCGGCATCAGAAAATATAATGTATACAACTCGTAGAGAAAACATAAAAAGAAAATTATTACATAATAAAGATATTTCTCTTCACTACTTCAAACAAAGATTTAGGAAAAAATGTCTTCATCAATACTTCAAAGATCAATCGCAATAACTAGTATTAAGAAACGAATTTACTGAAAATTAGTTTTTATGGAAAGATATTAAAATTAATCTGGTATTGCGCTGGCTTCTCTGTCAATGAATGCAAAATATTTTTTATAATGAAAGATAATATCAACTTAACGATTACCTCTTCGCATCGCAAATTCTTTATCAGAAACCTTGCTATAAAAATTGATAGATATGAAAAATTCTCTAAAAAGCCAATGTTTCATCGATTTTCGGATGGAAATTGAAATAATCTAAAATCTATACTGACAGAAAACGGTTTGCATACCGATGAAAAATGGACTATGCAGATGCAAATGAATAGAAAGGGGTGTAAAACAAGACTGTGTCTTCTCACTGGAATATACAATGTGATTCTGAGAGAATCATACGAACTACCAGTCCTCACATAAAAGAACTCTTAAAGATGGTAATGAAGACAGCTAGAACAAAGAAATAAGCATCATGTTAAATAAGCGCCATCTTCGTTACGCTAATAAGATAGCACAACAAATAATTATAGTGTTGATATAATCTTGCGAAATCTGTACTCTCTATGAAGGTTGCTTATGACCAGCAATCTTATAACTGTCTCTTTGATGGTCACTGACTGCGGTATTTATTTTCGTAAAAATACAAAAAGTGTGGCACAAGGGCAAAATAGAGATAGGGAAGACTGGTCTTCATCTATCTTAAGATAACTTAGCTAGCTACACTCGCTGACTCATTGAAACTATATAATATTCCTTAAACCAAAACATCACATTCTTAATTAACATTTTAACTAATCCTATATTTAAAAAAATAATAATATAAATAATTATAGTGTTGATATAATCTTGCGAAATTTGTACTCTATATGAAGGTTGCTTATTACCAGCAATCTTATAACTGCCTCTTTGATGGTCACTGACTGCGGTATTTATTTTCGTAAAAATACAAAAAGTGTGGCACAAGGGCAAAATAGAGATGGGGAAGACTGGTCTTCATCTATCTTAAGATAACTTAGCTAGCTACACTCGCTGACTCATTGAAACTATATGATATTCCTTAAACCAAAACATCACATTCTTAATTAACATTTTAACTAATCCTATATTTAAAAAAATTCTCTGTGGGTGAGTGAGGAATAACAAAATTAAAAATGAAAAATCCCCGATAAATATTTAGTAATAAAAAAGCAAACACAATCTTTAATCGTGACAAAAATATCAGATGACTGAACAAAATCTGTGCGAGACTTGAATAAATTAAAAATAGTCATTCAACCAAACATCTATACATTTACACACTCATCCAGACAAAACACCAAATACGAGAAAACACGCACGAAAAAAGAAAATTGTCCCGCATTCACAAGGGATCTAAGAATTCTGGCTAGCTAACGGGGAAGAGGATAAAGAATTAAACTAAAGAAAGTAGGGACAAAAATCAAAGAAATCCAATGACTGTCCACGCTAAAAATTCTAGGTTTCATCATTATACCCATTGGTCTCGTACACGTCACAATTTGCAAAGGTTTGCACATCTCTACAACACATCAGCTGTAACAAGACAAAAGGTATGGTAGTTTGCAAAAAGAACATTTGGATATATATATATACTAACATCAAATAAGTATAACAATATAAATATCTGGTATTTTAACAGAGGCCTGAAATCCAAAAATGCATTAGGATGAGAAAAGAGTTATTACAAAAACTAAGCAATATTTTATAAATCCAATTAGATTTTAGAAACAAAGAAATGATCTATTAATTGTTATGCTATACCAGTCCTTTTCTATAGCAGTGAATGCAGTATAATCTTCTCACAAATGAAGAAAATACTTTTATAAAAAGGAGAAAAAGTAGAATATTATTGTAGATAGACATATCTACATATTCAGTTAACCATACAAAACAGTCCTTCTTAATAGGTAATAAAATATCCTAAAGCGCTGAGTTCTATAGAACAATTTGATAGTTTTTATCCTTTGGGACAGGTTTATTTGGACAGTTTACGTCCATAAAAATACATACCTGTACGATTGTCAGAGAACTTGTGTGTAAAGCTCTATTTTGTTACCCATTTATGATAAAACTTGTATAAATAAGAGACTGATACCGAAATACACATTTATAGATAGATAGATAGATAGATAGATAGATAGATAGATAGATAGATAAAAAA
This sequence comes from Ascarosepion bandense, assembly GCA_037127315.1. Taxonomy (NCBI): domain Eukaryota; kingdom Metazoa; phylum Mollusca; class Cephalopoda; order Sepiida; family Sepiidae; genus Ascarosepion; species Ascarosepion bandense. The sequence goes on from JBBBDQ010001402.1 coordinate 330,214, forward strand.
ATAATAACTATACTCCTGTCAAAAAACCTTCCACGTATGTACGAAGAAGGGAAAATGTTTTTTTAAAAAGAAAGATCTAAGTACATGAACATAAGTCTAACCGAGTCAGCACTTAGCCCAAAGAAAAACCCCGACACGAGCAATCGACTAACAAAAACGTTTAATACTTAGGTAGATCGGAATAAATAAATAAAGAATACCGAGAGAGCCAGACAGCCTACCTAAACAGATCGCCAGGAAAGCTTTCCCTGACAATCCGTTAAGGTGAAACCTAAGTAGGTTGTTTGACTCTCTAGATATTCTTTATTTATGTATGTGTATATAGACAGTCAGCGGCTTCATTAAAAATCACTGGGATACTTCTATTTAAATTGTGTTCTCATAACCGTCTTTTCTTTTTACCATTATTAAAAAGGATTATATTTTTATAGTTTCTCCAAACGCGGTCATTTGATATTATTGAGCGTTGACATTTTCTTTTTTTATTATTCCTTCCATTATTTTATTTTGCGACCAATTACACAATATATATATATATATATATATATATATATATATATATATAACTCGACTGGCCTTAGTATTTTTGTTAAGAAAAATGCGTGTCATTCGGCAGGATTCAAACATGCGTCCCCTAACAACATAAGGAAAGTCATCAATTGATCAAATGCGTTTTTGACCACTCGACCACGAATGATTTCAGAGCGTAAAGAAAGAAAAAATCAATCTTTATAAACCTTCAACTTTCCAATTTCTCGTGAATACAAATCTCTGCACTGAAAGTGTATCGTAATGTGAACAAACTAAAGCAAAGTCCCGGGGATTTAGGAAATTAAATTATCAACGGACATTTTAATTTATTTGTTTGATCATCAACCGAAAATTGTACTTGAGTAGAATATATATATATATATATATATATATATATATATATAACGCTATAGGCATTTGTATTTTTAAATATTTTGTAAGGGAAATGTGTCTCATTTGGCAGCATTTGAGATATATATATATATATATATATATATGGATGTTTGTGTGCATGTATATATATATATATATATATATATATATATATATATATACATGCACACAAACATCCATATATATATGGATGCACAAACATCCATATATATATATATATATATATATATATATATATATATATATATTGTGTCTGTACGTATTGACCGTGTTACAAATATGGTCAACATTAGTATTGCTCAATTCTCCGGAATTGATTTCTTATATTAGCACGCTGTCCACACTTAAAAACGTGACCCAACGTTGTTCACAATTTCTATTTTGCTTTGTTGTTTGATAAATATCAATATATAAAGGAGTATCTGAAGAAAAACAATTAAATTGTAATTGTTGAGCCAAAAGAAAAAAAATAATAACGTTGAGTTAGCCATGCCAGATATATACATAACACTAAATCCCGTAAAAGTAATGTCTAAATAGATATTACTGGTATTAAACTCGATCCAAACTTCTGATATTTCATGATGTAAAATTTTAATAAAAGCATGATCGCTACTTTATCTATCTTCTGTCATTACCTAAACTTTTCATACGTGTATGCGAATGTAGCTAGTGAGCTCTTATTTAAACAAACTGAGATCGTTAAAAACTGTTCTGTTTCAAATAAATATGCTGCAAACCTTTACGCAAACATAATATTTTGTTTTGAAGGTAAAATTAATGCTGTGAAGCGAATGGGCTTAAAACATTGGACTTACATGTAACACACACAAAGAATCAGATAAGGGTGATTTCATTAAATGTCATCCCTGCAAAAACGTTTGCCAACATCCAATCGTTTCATCTTATATCTTCTTGATGTCGACTGATTTTAGCTGATAATTTTTTTTTTTCATGTAATTTATATCGGAAGAAATGAAAACTCAGAGAAATGAATGAGAGCCTCATTGGAAAAAAACATGCTTAGGGAAAATAAATAAATCTAAAAATTGGAAACAAAATATTGTTTTAATGAAATCAAGCAGAATTTTATTTTATTTCTTTCTTTTTTTTTGCAATTAATTTATCAGTTTTTTTCTGAGTTGCCATATTGCAAAAGGTTTCGCCGTTTAATTTAGAACGGATATTCGGAAAACGCTTAAAGAATAAAAAATAATGTTTATTTGCAAGGAGATGTTTAATTAGTAGAAAAGAAATAGTCAAATAAATACTTAGATTGACCAGAAACCGCGCATGTGTTAATGCTAAAAATCTTCTTCTTCTTCTTCTTCTTCTTCTTCTTCTTCTTCTTCTTCTTCTTCTTCTTCTTCTTCTTCTATGTGCCGTGTCCTTTCAGAAATTAGGCGATCATAGCTTATCATATCTCCTTTATCCTAGTAGATCTTAGCAGGCTTCCAAACCCCGCTCCATCATCTACTTGCTGAAGCCGGTTAAATATGTTACGTGCTAATTTTCCCTATATCTCTTTCCCTCTATATGACCTGTGAGTATCATATTTGCCAATTCCTGTTTCCTCATAACATTCCTTGGAATTTTAGCTCTCTTTTCCTGATTTTATTTTGAGTTTCTTTTTCGTTTCTATCCTCATTATTACTCACATGCTCAGTCCATATTATTCACATTATTCTTCTGGAAAACCAAGTGTCTCCTTCATATTTGATGAGTTTGCCCATCATTCACTGCCTAAATGACGAACAGATATCACTTAAATATGCAGTACATTTTTCTTTGTTTCCAGTGAGATTATCTTCTCTCAGCACTTTACTCAGCTTCTAGAATGCATCCTTGTCCATGCCAAGTCGCCTGAGTATCTCAGTGTTGCAGTTTTCGTCTGATGTAAGAATACTTCCCAGATAGTAAATTTATGTTACTGCTTGATTTTAGTAACCCCCATCTGTAGTTAACATTTTCAAATCCTCTTTTTACGATGACCATGTATTCGGGTTTCTTGTAGTTTATATCTATTACTTTCTTTCCGCCTCTTTGTTATATGAAAACATACGCAATCATTAAATGTACGGTCAATCCTATAAACATGACTGACTGGGAAGAAGATTATCCCGCAGTAGGTTGCCATTACTTTCTGCGGTAGACTGGTTGCCAGCCAAGGCTATAGAATCCAATCTGTCCTGTTATTTAACCCATAACTGGAAGAAAGAGACGGATTAATACCTTTCCCAAGAGTATTTGCGCGTAAGTGAATGCAATGAATTCAACTGGAATTTGAACTCGGCTCCCCAATTTCTCGTTCCGAGCCGATATCACTCTATATAACAGTGATGGGATTTTTTCCGAAACGTTTAATGTGGTTTAGAAAGTCAGCATCTCGATTATTTTATGATTTTCTCTTCGAATTAAATTGTTTGTTTTAATCAATTTCACCACAAGCAAGACATTAAAGCCATGAAAATACAAGGGTTTACTGGGGTCGAAGTATTAAGAACAGATACGTTACTAATGTGGTGAAGAGAAAAAGCTAATAAGAAAGACAGTATATGGCGAATAATACTTTTTTTAATCTTTGGCGATTAAAATTGGCTGGAAGATATGGAGCCGGAAGGGAGTTCTACAAGCGAGAAATGCGAGAAAAGTAATTGTTAGTACAACATGTATGGCAAGATAAGCTGTAAAATGATGTGATTTGAAAGTTAGTCTAGTACTGCCCTTAACGTAAAGAAACACGTCTAGGTACTATAAAGAAAGGCACATTTGAACAATTACTATGAAAATACCCATTCAAAAGACATAGGGTAAAATGTTTACAGCAGTGAAAATGTGACTGAAGTCGAGCTGCCAATTTAGGACTGAAAATATTGCATTTTTGTTGAATTTTATCAAGAGGCTAATGTAAATAGGGGGAGCACTGAACCATATTTGCCAGCAATATTTTAAGCTTGGGCCAATAATAGACTTAGATATACATCATAGATACTGGATATAAAATTTTTCCTGCACGACACATTTTATACTCTGTTGTAGTCTTCAGGTGATATGATTTTATGTTTTTGGTAATTTTATTCTTTCGGTATTCTATAACATCAGTTGAGAAATTTCAAAGAAGATGGTTCCTCGCTTACACATAAATGGTCCATTTGAAACCATTTTTAATAATTGATCAGCGAAAACGACTGTATGCAACTCACTTAAAGGTTTATAAATATCAAAATATATGGATCTTGAAGCAAAAATCAACAAAAGCCTGCCAAATAATGATACAAACAAATCCAGTTCATGTTAGGGCGCTGATTTTAATTGTAAATAAATCTGATAAACATATTGGATAAAGATCTGGTAGTCACTACCTAGAAGAAATACAAATAAATGTTCTTTTAAGTACAACTCACACATTACGAAAAGCTTTATCTATATAAAATATCTATGATCTTAGGTCGTTTTATATATTTAGCCTTCTCATTTCTACTGGAATATTCAGTGGAAAATGTCATGGTGTAATTTCTGCCCTGATATTTCCTGCTGGCACCGGTAAAAAATAAGTAAAGAACAGTAATCAAAAGAAATAATAATAATAATAATAATAATAATAATAATAATAATCTATACTTACTATCATATATCTTTGAATATCTTAGAAAAAACTATAGAGGTACAAGGACCTTGAAAACGAAATCTCAAAAATATGGCACGTGAGGGTAGGAACAATTTCTATTGTAGTTGGAGACCTTGGTTTGATTGGAAAAGCTCCCGATAGACTCATTGAAGGGATCACCTCTAGTCAAAGCCTGAAAGATATTAAAAAGATTTTACTCACAGGTATCGATTGTGTCTTACGAAGGTCTTTATCTTTGTAAAATGCGTGTGATCTTCATTTTTCTGTATTTATTTTGTTTTTTGTTTGTCAAATAATGCTCAGTGCAAAAAGTCATGATATCATTTCTGATACTTGGTCTCTGGTTGAATAAAGGAAATAAAAAAATTCTAAGGCTAAAATCAAAGGGAATAATAATAATAATAATAATAATAATAATAATAATAATAATAATAATAATAATAATTCTATTTTAATAAACCCGTTATGTTATTATATATATACAGTCATCCGCAGACAGATCTGTTTCGCTGTATCACAGCTCCTCAGTATGAACAGGTTAAGAGGCTCATCCCTTGTTCCCTGTTTAGGATGTGGTTTCCGGCTTTCTCTTTTCCAATCTTCTCACTATTACGTAGCCCCCTGCACATCAGTGGCGTTACCGCCTTGCTCGGGGTGATATGATTAAAAAGAAAAATGGTTAAACATCCGATTGAAGAGTGCTCTAATTCATTACTGAATGAGCGATGCGTAGATGCTAGAGTGGCTACTGTTTTTCCAAATTCAACCATTCTTCCAAAGTGCTCAATCAGAGTGAGAGAGCGTAAATAGTCATCCGAAGACAGATCTGTTTTGCTGTATCACAGCTAATCATTACGGTTAGACATACGATTGATTTTAACCTATGATTGAAACCCGACCGAATTGGAGTCAGTCGGCGATTCTACCTCTGAGCTATGGGCGTTCGGTAGAAGGTGTCAGACTTTTAGCGTATGATGTATTATATATATATATATATATATATATATATATATATATATATATATATATATATATATATATGAATTAAATTAAAAGTACATAGTGACTAGGACATTTCTATGTTTCGAGATTTCTATCTCGTCATCAGGCAATTCTGGATGTTGGTTGTGAAAAGAATTTACATTTAAATACAAAATACATCGGTTTGCTATTTATGCATGTGGGAAGATATAAAATTTATGTGTGTGTTCCTTTTAAATAATCCGAATAAATATTCCCTTTGAAATTTAGCCAGTCGTTTCTATTTTTAGGAAATGCATAATTTCTTTTTTCTTTTTTTCTTTTTTCTTTTTTCATCCCTAACGGTGAAAGTATCAACCTACTTTTAACGTAATTTTCTTTTCCTTTTTTGTTTTTTATTTTATTGCTTCTCACTATATCCTATTAATTTTATATATCCATCCATGCCCCAAAAATGTCTTTTCTGCTTTCTCCATATCTTGACCTCTTAGAAAACAGGAAGGAGATGAAGAAAGCAAGAGAACCTTTTATTATTTTACTAAAAAATTAAAGGGCTTTTGAGTAAATTTACTCTTCTTATCAGTACGTATTTAAATCTAATTTTGTCAAAATATATATTTCATTTATAGATAATATTCATATTTTTATTCTAATTTACTTCCTTATTATTCCATATTTCTAATATCTATTTATCTATTATATTATTTATTATAAAAATTCATGTACAAATTTTCGTTCATTAGATATATTTTACAATCAGGACCAGATTAAGGCGAATCGTAATCATTATCATCGCATAACAAGTGCACTCTGTTTGCAACTCGAGCTAGAATTATCGCAATAATTTTAGTAACCTTGCAAATTCAAATGATTAAAAATAACAACCCGCTTACGTTGAAATATTAAGTTAATAAAATTAAAATTAATTCTCACAATGGATGTCCTATCTGGTACTAAAGAGGATATATTTATTTGATATAGGAAGTGTATGAATGAGAGTTGAATGATAAAAAAGATTTTAGAATGAGTGAAAGAAATTATATAGTATATATATATATAAACCGGAAAATAGTGTGGTCACTATTTACCTATAGCTCAGATCATAACAGGTGCTTCGAACAAGGGCCAGAATGGACTTGGAAACAACTGCAATTCAGAGGCGGTTACACGACCCTCAAAACATTCAATGGAAAATAAAGGTTAAAGAAAATATGATTCGGTCTTTTATAGACAAGCTTTTCTCTGTTACGTTTATGAGGCGTGTACCAAACCGCTAAAACAGTCAAGCATTTTATGATTTTTTAAGTAGGAATCGAACACTCTATTTTAGTAACGGCCTTGCTAAAACATATTCTATGACGATGCGCCTAAAACAATATCAACTAAAATTAACTAAGTATGGTTACAGACAAGAACTTTGAAGTACCAATTGAACATCAAATAGACAATACCAAATTATTTGTTGAGAAAATAAACTGGTTATCACTTGAGCTTCGAAATTCGCCTCTTTGAAATTTTTAATGTACTAAATGGCCATACATCACATATTCACTTTTGTCTAAGATAGGTGCAAATAAAAAGTATATATGTTTTTTTAGATCAATGCAAGCCATCTGCAATTAATCTTCATAGCATTTTTTGCAGACAGAATAAAAGATAACAGGCGGCTAGACAAACTGGGGAAACTTATCGCATTGCGAACTTACAGTGAAAATCCGGACAAGCGGAAAATCCTGTTTTATAAGTGATCAAGATATATTTAGAATATGATATTTTAAAATTAAATCCTAACGTTCTTGAAAATAACTAATGTAGAAAGATAACCCCTTCCGGTACGCCGTTTTACTCTGCGTGATTTATTAATGAAATCTTAATTTGTTTTTACTGCTCCGGTACTTATATATATATATATATATATATATATATATATATATATCCGTGAATAAATCCTGGTGCTAGACATATAGAGAGTGATATCAACTTTATAGTTGCACAAGAAAATAAATTACACATCCAAATAAGTATATAACAATGTTGGTAGATATTAATTAATTTTGTGATCGAATAGAATTAATATAGACAAGTTAACTTTTCTTTTAGTGAAAATGCTCATGGTAAGGTTATAAATTTTAGTTTTATACCACCTGTCTATATCAATGTTTTCGTTAGTTCTATATAAAGAAAGAAGACATAGTCTTTGATTATAGATTAATGTAAATATTGTTAGCTTAGAACAGTGGAAAAATCCCTTTAATTTTTTTTGAAAAGTGATAGTAACATAAAGTGAGATTACCTAGAAATCTCTTAAATCCTATGGAATATAATTCTCTAAAGAGAATCGGAGGAAATGAAAGAGATTCGACTCAGTGGAATTATCGTGGCATTTCCGAGCAGTAAATATCTCACCTATTGACACTAAAGAATAAATATCACCTGCACGTTTTCTAAAATAAAAATGTCGTCAAGCTTCTAGCTTTGGGACTGTAAGAAATAATTTTCAAAATAAAGAACAATGGAAACTCTTGGAAAATTTTCTTCACCTGCAGGGTTGCGGTTAAAAGCAGAGTAAAGTGGGCTTGGTAGTTCTGGTTGGTAACCAGTCAAAAAGAACATCACTGAACTTAACACCGGTGCTAGAAAATCTAATTTGCAAAAAGTTTTACTTGCTGTGTCAGACATAGCACCAGCACTTATCTTTCTTAGTATGACAATATATCTTACTAGGACATAATATCATTAACATCGACAGCAAGAATCTATTTACATCCCTATAATCTGTCTTCATCTACATTCATCGCATCTACCTTCATTGATTTACCATTTCTTAGGCCATCTCATAGGCTTTCATCAATTTTCATTTTCCTCGGTTTCTCTCGCGGCTACTATATCTATAATGAATATCATATTTAGATTTTTTTCCCGTAAAATACTCTTTGTTTTTTCCTGACTGTATTGTGTTTCTAACTTTTGTTCTAGGACATCTTCCATTCCTTACTTCTTTCAAGCTTTGCTTTAGGTCTTTTCATCCTTCCTTTAGTAATCAACGCTTCTGTCCGCCCGCCAATAACATTCTGTTCTCTCTTTATCACCTCTTTGGTTGTAGTAGATCTATTTCAGTTCCAATATACTCTTTAACAATCTAATCTTCCGAATATTTTTTGTTTATTTCTTTTGTAATCTACATTCACGATTTACTTTCCTGTTTCTTTTTTTCCGTTCCTTTCTCTAAAGAGTAATCTCTATCCTCTCAAAAAATCACTTTTCTAAAAATAATATCCCTTTTATTCTTTCTTTATGTTATCGTCTCTCATTTAATTTTTTCTTTCCATCACCCACCTCCATTTTGGAAACGACATAATTTTTCGTATTTTTATAAATGCCCTCGATTAATCCTTTTTTCTACATTCTTATCTATTCCAAATATATATTCATATTACCTTTTATCTTTTTTCTTCCTCACGTCTTCAACTGCCTCCTTTAATTCAGATCTTGCTGCCCATTACTCTTGTATTGCGAGATGACAATTCCATTGCCCCTCCGTTATTCTGATCTTTCCTCCATCAAATCTTCTTTTTATTCTTCTCATGATGTTTTTCATTATATTTCTGATTTTCCTTTTTCTTTGATCGGTTTTTGACTTTCAAGGAATGTTTTGTTGAAAATAATAGCGAGATCTCGAAGGAAAGTTGAAATATTTTGGGGAAGCAAACATTTAATAATAGACATTTATGAAGATATACTCATATCCCCAGTCTCACATTCTGAAGACAACAGAAAAACAGCTCATCAGTGAAATTGATAGGAAAGAAAAAACAAACAAACAAATAAAAACACAAGACATGGTTAGCTGTTATGTATCTGCGTAACCAATAAACTCGTCCAAAGTTCAACGAAACGCTTATTAATTCCCTGTTGAAGCTTTACTTTCGAACTGTTCAAGAGAAGGTGCCATCTTCTTCCGAAACGCCAATGACAAATGTAGACAGAGAAAACAAATAAAGAGCCCAATAAAGTAAAAAGAGGCAGGCAGCTCAATGAATCAGCCAATCAACCAAATTTTCTTATCGTCTTTCAAGATGTATGGAAGAACGCGCGTAAATAAAACAACCAGAACACTGACTGCGGTCAAATGCTTTTACGGTAGTGCTTCAGTAAAATGCAAATGAAATTAGCCACCCACGTTGGATGTGGGCTCTAATGGCGATGCTGATGAAGATAAAAGAGATAACGTTGATAGGGGCAAACTGCAAATAA
>JBBBDQ010001402.1:345000-482500 GCA_037127315.1 Ascarosepion bandense
TTTTGTCTGCTGCACAGGACAGTAAGGTCAGTTGATCACCTATGGCAAGAAAAAGAGCACCATGAATCAATTCCATCCACCATAATTCTAAAATAGCCTGCTGTGCTTCTTGGCATTCGCGCTTGAAGTTTCAGTACGAACATTTCATTGTGGTCGGGTGTAAATTTGCGTATAGTTTTGAGGATACGGAAAGAGTTGGATGATTTATCATGTCAATACGATGGTGTGTAAAGTGATTTCTAGCAATGGCCAAATTTATATCTCCATTCATATTTCCGCCGGGTCTCAGACTAAACACCATGGCATACATCAAGTGTCTTGAAATGTTAGTGCTGCTTTGGTTCAACGAAATACTTGCTGGAAGACCCTATATTTAGCAACAGGACTCTGCACCATGCTGCACGCGGAAAAAAAGCACTATCATGTCTGTTACACAATTTCTGCGACCGCAACACACGTTATATCTAGTCACCTCAGACCGTAACCCCCTTGATTAAAAATGAACCGAAGATAAGGTTTAAGTTAGCATTCTCCAATTTTAAGGAGACCGTCCAGATTCGTTGAAAAAAATTCAGAAGTTGTCGAGAGGTGTTGGAGTATGCCAATAGCTATTTTATTGAATAAATTTCACTCTTTATTATTTTAAGCATTTTTTGAAATTTTGGCAAGTATATCTTTTAAATGGGATACAGTGTTATATTAATTTTGCGTAATTTAGATGACAGTACATACATCGCACTATATATATATTAATTTATGCTTATTTTGATCTATCCTTGTATCTATATTATTATATGCTAATATATATATATATGTGTGTGTGTGTGTGTGTGTGTGTGTGTGTGTGTGTATTTTGGCAGCATTTATTCATTAATGCAGGTTTCATTGAATAATATAGACAAGTTTTGTCTATTAATTTTGTGTAGGATCCGTTCATACCGTCTGATATACTTGATGGTGATATCGTTGAAAGACAACAAAAAATCACAGTAATTGTTGATTTTTTTATCGGGTCTAAGTAAAGAGAATTAAATTGAAGATACAAGTCCATCCCTACCGCCACGTGGTCTTTCAATGATATCACCATCAAGTATATCAGACGGTATGAACGGATCCTACACAAAATTAATAGACAAAACTTGTCTATATTATTCAATATGTATGTATGTAGACAAACATAAAATATCATGAAACTTATGATTTACGAAATGAGTTGGTATATAATGTGGACTAAAGGACACTCATGTATACGTACACATATATTTCGGAACTTTCGCCTGCTTTCTATCTCTGTCTTTCTCTCTCTTTATATATATATATATATATATATATATAATTCAATACATACTTGAGATGGTTTGTGACTCATTACAAATCACTCGAAAAAATACGCTTAAAATTAATGCCAAAACCGTCGACATTTTGGGCTCGTCTCCAAACATTCAAATTCTTCGCTAAGAACTCAAAGACCGTCTGTTCTTCATAACGAGACTTGCTCTTAGTGGTTAAGTCAGTAGTTAAGTGTGTTGAGAATCTGATGCTAGAACCAAGTTTGTAATACTTGGTCGCTTATACATAATTTAAAACAGGCCATTTTCAGATGTTATCGGACTTTTCTCATATTAAAATTGCTAGTCATCTGAACAGTAAACGTTACTAGAAGGACATACAAACATTTGTTGCAATTTATCAGGATTATTTCAGTGTAAGAGATTTATTCGAAGGAAACAGAAACCCATAGACTATTTTCAGATTACATCGTATCCACACACACAGACACTCACAGACATTATATAATGTTTAAAATTATATATATATATATATATATATATATATATATATATATATATATATATATATCAGTATAAATAAATTGTAAATATAGAGTCTGCATACTTTAATAAAATCTGATCCTACGCAAGGATAATCTTTCGAGTATTATAATTGATAGATGGAAGAAATGCGACACAGTATTACGGCTATCTTTTGTTGCCAGAACTCACACACCTAAAGATGACCCTCGGAGGGTTATTGAAAGTACTTTGGAAACATCGAGAAATGATTAATAAAATCATTTGTCAACGTTACAGCGCATTTTTCAAATATTTCAATTACAACACGTGAAAGTTTATCCGTTGGTACAAACGGATTTTATTAAAAAGAACCACATACAATGTTTGAAAGTTGTTTAATATGACTTATCGAAACGGAACATTGCTGGCTAAAACACACACAAACACATACAGAGACAAACATTTATATATATATATATATATATATATATATATTTCCATTCCTTTCTACACTACGTGATGAGACATTGTAATTTCAATGTCAAAACAAAATATACACTTTGTAGTGGATAAAAAATTGTGCATTTTGTAACATATAATTTAATATATATATATATATATATATATATATATATATATATATATATATATACAGACACACACACAAACACATATCAAAGCTACGCTTATTATTATTTTTATTTCCTTTTTAACATTTGCTATTTAATTTTAAAGTCAGGATTTGTATTTTGATTTATTGTATTTTATATTTATTTTTATCTTATTACATTTTTACTACTTTATCTATATTTAATTTTTTTATTATATTATATTATAAACCAACTGAACAAAACAACAATTGAGGTGCTAAACATTATCACTACTCAACAATATATATATATATATATATATATATATATATATATATATTGCAACGCAATGGTTTACAACACATGACAAAATATTTTTAGGTATTACTAATAAAGTGACATTAATTATACTTTCACTCATCATAGAACATATATTGAGGTATTTAGTCAAATATTCAAATTTTTAAAAAACTTCAGAACAAGTATACTACGAAGAAAAATGATATTTAAAAATTTTAATTTTACTAGGAAAATTTTAATTAAGATGAGGTTGTATTTTAGAACGTTCCAGATGAATTTTATGTTTATTTTTAGTAATAATGAAACGTAGTGGTTTATTGTTTTTGCCTTTTTTTAAATGTTGTCAGAATGGGAAAAGCATAATAATTGAAACAATATCCATAATTTATTGTTGACCTTCAAACAAATGAATTGTTTATAGGAAGATATCGAGTCAGTTAAGTGTGCCATTTTGTTCAGTTGGTACGACAGTTCGCCACTGGAAGACATGTTATTCCATTCGTCACATAATATCGCGAGTCATCCTAAAAAGATAACGCAACTTACGGCAAGATTATCGGCAAGAAAAGTTGGTTACTCTTAACGAACTTAAGGAAAAATATAAGTTAGTGGAATAATAATGAGTACGGATACAACTAGTCGTTCACTTCGTCGATATGTCATTTTTGCTTCAACAAAAAAAAAAACACTTTTTAAGCGAAAACAGTTTCTGGCTAGACTGAGTTTGCAAGCCAGCATTGTATCAAACCTAAAGTATCTTCTTTTGAAAATGTAAATTGGTTTGACGTTATGAAAATTAAAATTTTTGGCAGAAATGCTTTGGCAAAAGTGTGGAAAAAGAAAAGTACTGGATATTCGCCCAAGAATATTATCCCAGCAATAAAATTTGGATTCAAATTAATCAGAAACTGTGGTTTCTATAGTGGCCAATATGCAGAGAACATTGAAATGATAGAAATGAGGATAAATGAAGCATATTACAGGGATATTTTGGAGAGAAAATTACTATTATGTCCAAACAGAATAGACGTTTAAAATGAACTATTTATGGAGACAGCTGAAACTGAGAATCCAAACAGGAAAACCTGCAAAACTTGCATAAACTACAGAAATTTTGTCCTGAAAAATTTAAAAACTATTTGCTAAGTTACATGCAAAATATTTTTAAGGGACTCATCTAAAGGCTTAGCAATAACGGTCACAGCACGAAATATTAATAGATGATTTAATTAATATATTGAAAAATTTTGCTGGACTAAATGCCAATATATATAGATTATTTGGAGTAAAAGTTTAACCTATGTTACAAATACCAAGAAACATTTATGTAATGTGTTGTAAGCTTTTGAGCGGCAATATATATATATATATATATATATATATTAGACATGTCAGATTAAATGAATTGCAAACACTGTTTGACTGTTTTTAATAAAACCCGGTCATACTCACGAAGATGATCTCCGAAGGAGGAGATCAAAGGTATTTGGTAACATCGGGAAATGAATAATAATATGATCTGTCAAAAGTACAACTTCTTTCTGACATCTTTTAATTATAATAATCTGATAGGTCTAAAAGAAAATTTGCTGCCTAATTACACAAATTTTAAATTATATAATCAGCAGGTCATCATAACAATATCACCTGGCAATTAAAACGTAGCCTTAGGAAAAAGCAGATTGAAGTAACTAATGATAATTTCACAACTCTCGATAAACGGAAACAAGAAATATATAACACATTAAAGAAAAAATACCAACTCTGAATAACTTACACATATTTTAAATAGACTAAAAGTAATTACTAAAGGATCGGAATGTAAACATCGGTGAAAAGTTCAAAGAAATCTCAATACATTTTATAAAGTAACTTCGAAAAATTTATAAACATTTCTGTCTATGAATTAACTAACAACCAAAAGTAACTTACTTAGCCTCACTTGTAACTTCAAAAAGTATAATCGACCAAAAGAAAGATGAGACTAAGAAATTTTACAACAATATAATTAAACTCTAAGAAGAGCGGGTAATTGCTACACAACCAGAACTCAGTTGAACTCTACTTGAGGGGAAATCTATAAAAGACAGACATGATAAAAATATATTCTGCTAAACTTATAAAAACTTCACTGAAGATTGTTGCAAAAGAATTACGCAACTACAAAGAAATATTATTCAAGAAAGCTGATAAAGCTAATATATTTTTGTTTTAAACACGTCTGACTACAACTCTAAAATATAACAGTTACTTGATGTTCACACGAAATTTTAAAACATTACGAATAACCCTACCACTCAGCTAAAAGCAAAGTTTAATAGATTAATTACAGTTAACGATCCGGATCAAGACAATTAAAATTAATAATCGGGAACAATAAACCAGGATACATGAACGTTTCTATCAAAACAAACAAGCTTAAATTTCCACTTCGCCCTATTTTATCACAAATGCTCATTCCTATATATCAACTAACTATAACGCTTAACCAATACGTACCTAACCAATACAGCAATAAATCATGTCATGAACGTATACAAATATTAGAAACGGAAAAAATAATGATGAAACCATAGCATCACTTGATGCTGAAAATCTGTTCACTAACCATCCTGTTAGAAAAACCACTGACATTATTATAGAAAAAATATATATTAATACTTCTCTGCCCCCACTGAAAATTACATTTTTAATTACTATAAACACTACTTTTAACCTGTAACACCGACATCTCATTCCATGATCAGAGAAATAATATATACATGCAACGGGACGGTGTTTCAATGGGTTCAGTTCTGGTTCCAACCTTCAACAACTTCTACATGGCTAACATAGAAAATAATATCTGTAGAATCACTAAAAAAGCCTCTATCTACGTAAGATATGTTGATGATACTTTTATTTTAGTCAAAATATAGAAGAAATAATAGAACTCAAAATAAAACTTTCAAACGAACTCTGTCCTGAGGTTCACATACAAATTTGACAAAGATAATTAAATCCCTTTGCTTGACAGTTTAATAGACACAAACAATAACACATTTACTACATTCCTATATAAAAAACAATGAGCACAAACTCTCGCACTATCAAATATAAAAATGAATGACTTAACAACTACAATATAGCTCTTATATATAATTTACATACTCGAGCAGAAATCAACTACACCAAAAATATTAAGTAGACTCTCATTAATAATGAATTCCCAAAACACATAGTAGATGAAGAAATAATACGATATTTCGAAAATCTAAACAAACATTAACCAGAATATGGTACTTCCATGAAAGGCCCCAAACATATCAAAATCATTTATTGCAACCAGATGCATGATGACTACAAACAGGAAGAAAAAGTCATAAATTATCTCATTCTATACACATATATCTCCGACTGATCCTTAAAAAAATTAAAATTAATAGTATATTTTAAAAATACAATACTACTAATTTAATTATCCGTTTCACCAATTCATGTGTTACGTAAAATAACATTGTATATCAATTCCAATGTCCCTTGAGAGATTGAATCTCCGACAAAAAAACAAAACCAAATATATATCTTGGAGTTACAGCAACTACATTAACAAGACGTCTTGCATTACCAATGTCTAACCATTCTTCCATTACTAGACACCTACATCAACATTCCTGCCTACATTAACACTATAAAAAAATGATTATCGATAACACAACTGTATTTGAAGCAAGAAGAAAATTTACAGTAATTTTAAGCAACACAGTTTCAGGGTTATTTTTTGTTACCAAAACTTACACCTCTGAAAATTGTTTCGGAAGGAGATTAAAAGTACTTAGGAACATCGAAAAATGAATAATACCATCATCTGTCAGTTTTACCGCCCATTTTTGACATTTTTCAATTATAATACGCGAAATATTATCCGTGAGTATGAACGAATTTTATTAAAATAAGCAAACACAATGTTTGCAATATATTTAATCTGTCATGTCTAAAAGAATATTTGCTGCCTAAATACATACATACATATATATATATATATATATATATATATATGCAGGTTTCTTTGAAAATGATACCCAGGGTTTTAACGTTAAGTGTTTTGCATATTCCTCCAGGAGTTCTTAAAATTTCTGAACACGGTTGGTGATGGCTAAAATTGATTTCTATGGGCGTTAAACAAAGACAAGTGTGCCAGAGCAGGTGTCTAGACGCCCCAGTAGATGGTATCATCGAAAACAAGTGGTCAGCCATTATGCGATGTACATGTTTAAGGCAATTAATTTGCCAATTTAACCGAGCATTTTCATACCGACTTCGAAGCTATATAAGCACGCAGTTTTCATCTCGTCATTCAAGTTATTTTTGATCTCCTGTCATATCCCTGTTTTTTCTTTTTTATATGGGACTTGGTGGAATTCGATATTTTTCAAGAATGTTCTGATTTGCGAGTGGTTGACATTCTTGTTATTGTGCAGGCATTTATTTATCTTTTTATTGCTTTTTAATGAACGTGTGATTGGTTGTATTCTTAATTGCTTTATACAGAAAATGTGTTCGCTTAATCATTTTTAGTTGGTCTGTTCATGTCATTTAGGTTTGTTTATGTCATTTTTGTTTTGACCGTATTTCTTGGCTTAAGCTTTTTAGTCAGTTACTATATTTGACCGCTTAAAGGGTTTCTTTATTAGGTCTTGATTAAACGCGAACGCGCGTGTGTGAGTGTGGGTGTGTATGCTTTTGCTTGTATGGTTTGTTTATTTTTTTCCTTTAGGTGATGGTTATAGCATTTTCTGCATTTT
Source organism: Ascarosepion bandense (assembly GCA_037127315.1). NCBI lineage: Eukaryota > Metazoa > Mollusca > Cephalopoda > Sepiida > Sepiidae > Ascarosepion > Ascarosepion bandense. The sequence goes on from JBBBDQ010001402.1 coordinate 352,468, forward strand.
TGTATTGATTGAATGTTTGTATTTTTAAATCTAGATTTTTACTTATGTATATAGAAATTTCTTGTTTTGTCTTTGTTGATTTAGCTATTATTTGTGTAGCAAAGTAAATAATTGTTTGCATGATTACATTTCGTTTTTCTTATATTTTCTTTGATCTTTAAAGCTGACGAAAGCTAGTTTCTCATCTAAACATAATTCGAAGACAATATGAAACTGATGTGTAAAAGTGAAAATCTCCTTACATTAAACTTATCAACGCTCTATCTCCACTGCGATATTGAGAATTTTACAATAAAAAAGTGATTGCCAAATTACTTTTCATCCATAAAACTACTGAAAATAAAATGTAGTGATATATGTTAACATAACTCAACAATATATATATATATATATATTGTTGAGTAATGATAATGTTTAGCACCTCAATTGTTGTTTTGTTCAGTTGGTTTACATATATATATATATATATATATATATATGTGTGTGTGTGTGTGTGTGTGTCAATAGATAAATATCATATAAACTTTAAATAAATAAATAGTTGAAAGAAATATATTAAAAAATTAAAATATAGATAAAGTAGTAAAAATGTAATATGAACATAAAATAAAAATAAATATAAAATAAAATAAATCAAAATACAAATCATAACTTTAAAAATAAATAGCAAATGTTAAAAAGGAACTAAAAATAATAATAAGTGTAGATTTGATATGGACCAAAAGCCGAACAAAGGCACTTAGTATGGCTCGAACTCACAAAATAGTTGTAATTATTCTAGCGAAACAAGTTTGCTAACCATTAAATCACCTCGGAATGACCACATATATTTATATACACATATATATATATATATATATATATATATATATATATGTGTGTGTGTGTGTGTGTGTGTGTGTGTGTGTATATATATATACATACTTATATGTGTATGCGCATATGCATGCATATGCATGTTTTTGTGTGCATGTGCGTAAGCGCATGATTGTAAGCATATGTGCAAACATTCAAACACTAATAAAAATATATGATTGTATACTCCGCCTCTTACAATTAAGGCTCTAAGAATAATTATGATCCAACCAAATCAGATAAGAAACTAAATAATTACAAAATAAAGACATATATAAATATTTCCTTTCTTTATTTCAGCATTAAAGTAATCATTTATATAATAAATGAAATACACTATTCCTAATTCAAATCTGGCCTTCCTATGACATCTCCAAGGCTTTCGACAGGGTTTGGCACCCTGGCCTCCTATGCAAACTACGCGGTTATGGTATTACCGGTCGCCTGCTTGACCTAATCCAATCTTTCTTAAATAACCGCAAAATGAAGGTCGTTCTGAATGGGCGTGCCTCTTCGTCCTACAGCACGAATGCTGGTGTCCCACAAGGCTCTATCCTGGGCCCAACGCTCTTCCTTATTTTCATCAACGACCTCCCAGATGAGATCAAGTCCCAAGTAGGCATCTACGCAGATGACACTACAATATACTCCCGCTCCAGTAAGAAACCTGTCGTGGCGGACAGACATAATCTCGCTGCTGACCTTGAGCGGGATCTACACTCTGTGGTGAACTGGGGCAAGAAGTGGCTTGTCAACTTCAATTCCTCTAAGACCAAGCTGTTGTCTGTCAAACCATTACAGGCAACCTCTTCTGCCTCCCATAAGCATGGACCAGATGATTCTCCCGGAGAGTAATACACTACGCCTCCTCGAACTTACCCTGTCCTCAGACCTCAAATGGAAAGCACTATATTGAATCCATAGCAAAATCTACTGCTAAGAAGATTGGGTCACTATGTCGATCCAGGATGTTTTTTCCACCTGAATCCATCCTGCATATATACAAGTCAACCATCCGTCCGTGCATGGAGTACTGCTGCTATTTATGGTCAGGTGCCTCTGCCGTTCTCCTCAGTGTTCTTGACAAGCTCCAAAGGAGAGTCTGTAATGTGATAGGTACTGATCTGGCGACTCGACTGCAGCCACTTTCCCATCGTCGAAATGTGGCCTCCCTCTGTCTCTTCTATAAATACTTTCATGGCTTCTGCTCGGATGAGCTTAAGTCACTGATGCCTCCTCAACAGGTGTTTACCCGTGCAACCAGACTGGCAACTGGGTCCCACACATTCACAGTCAGGTTAGCCAAACGCAGACGACAATTCTACTCCTGCAGCTTCCTCTCTCGCACTTCCCGCCTGTGGAATTCACTCCCGTATTCTTGCTTTCCTGACGACTACGACCTCCAGAAATTTAAAAGCAAAGTTAATACTCACCTACTAACCACTGGAATTTAGCTCTCTCTCCCCTCCCCTGTATAATCTTCACTTTCTCTCCGCCCATGTATCTGTCACAGCACCTGCTTTCTCAGCTTTCTATTGTTCCTTTCTAACTAGCTTGTACTCCTCACTCTTTTCTAATTAATCTTTCTACATTTATGTAACCCCCTGCACATCAGTGGCGTTTCTGCCTTGCTCGGGGTGAAATGATTAAAAAAAATACTCAAAAATTAACAACGTCATCCTATGTTGATAAAAAAACGAAACACAAATGAAGAAAGAAAGAAAAGAAACAATGGAAAATGATAAAAATGGGTACAAAGTGAAAAAAATGAAGTTGGTATGATTAAAACAATATGAAATAAAAAATCTTTCTAAATTGATTCTGTTTACTTCCTATCTTCATATCGAGCCTTTAATGACAGAAAGCCTACTTTGCAAAAATTATTTTCTACCAGTCAATCAGTCAGTTAAGTGCCATAGCCGATATATGCCTGGCTGTTCATGTCAATTTTGATCCATGACTGACTAGACAGAGGCTATTGCCATAATAGTTTACCATTTCTTTCTGTGGAAGGCTAGTTGCCAACCAAAGCTATATAACCAAATCTATTCAACTTAACTGCCATTTAGTCTATATCTAAAAAAATAAGTGATGGATCTATACCTTTTACACGGTTAATTGTGCGTAAGTGAATGCAACGAAATCAACTGAAATTCGAACTCAACTCTCCGATTTCTCATTCTGAGACGGTTCTGACTGTAAACAACTAAAAAATACAGCAATTTTGGCAGTAACCATCATTACAATTTAACACTACAAACACACACACACACACACAAACAAACACACACAAACACACACACACACACATGAACATATTCAATTCGAAAGCATTACATTATTAACCGCAATAAAATCGTATGATGGGCTACCTACAAACTGAAACTTCATTTCTAATCATCGGTTACAACTCGATTATCAAACAGTAAAGTAATGATAAACTAATATATAACTGAAGATGTGCTCTTCAAAATTTTCACAGCTTTATACGAGAATTTTTAAAACTTTCCATTTGAAGATTTTTAAAGACGCACGTTTTCTCTGAATGCGTGCAAACTTCTTCTCTACACTGGTCTGCCTGATGCTGACATTTGGGAAGGCAATTAATGTCTTATCTCTCAGGGTCTATTATACTGTCACTTTGCCACCAGGCGGCACTTATGTTTGGTCTCCAAGGGCCACTGAACACCGTGACTTTCCGACAGGCAAGTTGAATCAGAGGACACTTTATGTATCCCGGCAATTATCTGACATAATCTTCGTATTGAGGATTTATTAGTCTCTACCTAAGTACGACAAGGAAATATCACAAAGTCCTAAGATGAATGAACGAGCTACATCATTAGACTGATTCTGTAATGTAAAATCTGGTAACCAGCCAAAGTTTATGAGGTGAAATTTACTAACAACCTGTTCGTTATATTTTAGAATCGACAATGAAAACAGAGTCCTCTGCTTTTATGTTGTCAAGCATTATATAGTTTATTCACTTGAATAAGAAAACATAATGAAAATAAAATTCTTTACTTATTATAAGAGGTAATATTATTTACATTATTTAATATTGATTAAAACCATAATTAAAATAATAATTTATATTTCATTTTTGATTAAAGTTGATAGGTAATTTAATGTCATCACTTACTGAGTTTTACTATGAGTTCGAATGAATAGCACTAAGGACGACGGCCCGGCCTGACCTTTTATTATAATGTAGAAATAGGTCCTGTTTATATCACTAATTTTGTGTTTGTATGTTTTTATATCGAATGGGTTACTGAAATAGTAAGTAGCCATAGATAAGCTTTGCGCTTGTTTCAAAAGGTGGCCTAGGTCTTGTTTATCAATTAATCAATAATTAAACACATAAAAAGTATTTTTATTGCTACTCTTATACTTTTGAATGAATGAGAATATAATGCTACGGAATTGAACATATATATATATATATATATATATATATATATATATATATATATATATTACTTCAAATCTTATTTTTAGTTTTTAGTGAATAATCATATTTAAGAAGCTCCGTTTATTCAAGTTTTTTTATTTCATTTCGATGCCAGCGAAAACTATTAATTCAAACCACATTTACTCACATGAGATCATCTGTTATATGTGGTTTGAATTAATAAGCATATGTCGACTTAAAAATAAGATTAATGTTAAAATTAATGATTAACGTCAATTTAATGACACATCGTTGTTTGTTCTTTTTGTAATATAAATTCGTATGAGTTAATATGTCGCTATATATCAAATTTCCGCTCGTATGAACAGGGTGATATCTGCTCTGATCATACCTTAGTCTGGAAATATCCCTATTTATGATATATAATTTCACTGGGCCTTTAGTCTGAGTTTTCGAAAAGCTGGCTGACAAAGATTTTGTGTGCAGTTAGATTTCTTGAAAAATCTTAAATCCCATCATCACTTGATATATTAAACTTCAGCTTACCAGTATAGAAACCCACTGTAAAAGTTAGGTTCAAAATCTTACTGTATAATTCTTGCCTCAGTAACGACATACTTTATTGCAAAAATATGCAATATATCATTGACCTTTACACAACAATAGCACATTATGAAAGTACGCAACTATAATACTTTTAAATGCAATTATTGCAACTTTAGAATTTAATAATACGCTGCTTTGCGATCATATCCAAACACGGAAATGTCTACGGATGACAGAAATTCCACAGTGGCGTCCTTTAGGCGGTTGATTGTCAGCACTGACAACAAGCTGGTAGCTCATTCAATCAAGCCTGCAATAAATTTAATTCTCTGTATTTCTTTGAATTTTATTGGTACGGCTGAGAGTTGGGGGCATGAGTCCTGGGTAGCGCATGGCATTAATGTCAGATATATGGCTGTTTTTCTATGATGGGGACTTTAAAGAATTTCCTTTTTTATATTTACATGATTTATATTCGGACTATTGAAATCTGAAATAGACATTTGATTCAATCTACAGGGTTACACTGTTCTCGTTCCACTGTTCATATCTAGGAATATTGCCCTGTTCTCGCTCGCTTACCTCCCCTGAGTCTATGTATTCAATGCCGGACTGAATGCATAGTCACTATGTCAGCAAATTCTTGAACCAACTCTGGTTTCCTTATTATAATAGAAATGACTTTGTGGTCAAAACAAGGAAGCTTGAGTAATATTTTAGGCAGAATGTAAATTCATAGTTGATGACAATGTCAAGAGGAATAAAGAAACAAAAAATTTAAGTCCTTGTATGCAGCTTTTTTTAGTTGTCAAGTTTCCAAACAAGAAAGTTCAAATTAATGCTTTTTTTTTCATATATCACAATAGGGTTTCACATTTTGATAAGGTAACTATTTCCCACCTAGACAAAATATTTCTCTAAGACAGCAACGTAATACATGACTTTACAGATATTAATCCAATAAAAGACTTGTCGTACGTATTTAAAAGAGATATTTCTGAAGTTCTTAAATAATATTCAAGAAAAGAAATCTCGGAAGTAATAAAACGGAAGCAAGTAGGCTTAAAGCAGAAATAATAGGAGAGTTAACAGAAGTAATGGCAATGCATTGATGAAGGTTAAATAATGTCAAAGTGTCTCAATTAAAATTTAAAATCATAAGATTGTAATTTATTCGTGTGTATGCGTTGTGCGCATCGGAAAACAGTTAGTAACACCAGAAAGGAAATCGGCGCCAATCACAGTCTTGCGCCATTCTTTCACTTTCACGCAAATCTTGAAATATTTTTTCTTAAATCCTCAATGCTATTCCAAAGAGAAGGCAACGGAAAACCGCTTCACTATATTTGGAAATAGTTTAGTTAATTTACTGATAAAAGAAAAGCTGATTTCCTGTGTCTTAAAGGTAAAACTTTAATTTAAAACATATAATATTATGTCCATGAAAGATATATTTCTATTGTACATATCGTCTTGTATATAATCATGAAAGAAATACATCTTTGACTGTGGATAAAACTTGACATCCAGAAAAGATATTATCATCATTTTTAATAATCATAAATTTGTCTGCCCAGGATATATTACTTAAATAAATATATCCTTAATATAAAGAGAAAATTATTGGTTAATATCAGTTGCATTTTAAAAACACTGATGTTTACACATTTTTATGTTGTGTGGTAACAACTAATCTCTGATAAGCAAAAATACCGTCACGCGTCAGGAAATAACGTGGGTATGGTCACTGCTCAATAAACGTACGTTACTCACACACATTAGTCATAGTTCGAGCATCAGGAAGGAAACATGGTTGTGTTAGTTGTTGTCTACTTTATGATTTAAGGTCTGCTTGTTCGCAGTCTGATATGCCAAGATATTGAGAATAATGCTTTAAGTGAAGTCTTTGTTCTATTGCTAAAAGCTAAGAATCAACAAGAAGTGACAGATTGTTTCTCATTATATTCTTCTTCTCACATTTTATCGAGTAAGCGCTGGAAGAGAAAAGGGGTTCTGTATAATATTCTCAAGCGCGCGAGACATTGCTTGTCACCACGGGATCCTGTAACTCACACCGCAAAACAACTTCTACACCCAAGCAAGTTCATTCTCTCTATCTGGAGTGCCAATCGATTAATTGCACACTGTGAGGTATCAATGGGTCAAAGCATCACCACGGACCTGCATTTGCAGCTGTTGAAACATGTACAATAGTCACTGAGGCAGAAAGAAAGCTGTATTGTGTAATTCCAAGAATGATTTGTTTCTTTATAACAGTGCCAAACCTCATATACTGCGGATTTCCATGGATACGATACGGCTAATTGGTGAGGAGACACTATGCCGCCTACCTTACTCCCTAGGGTTTACGCATGGAGATTACAACGTCTTACATTTCCTGCACAATGATTTTTGTAGAAACTCTTCGCAAGTAACGCAGACCTGCGGAAGGTATTCTCAGGATTCTTAGCGTCTATTAAACTTGATGTTTATCGCCAGGGCATAGCGCAGCTTGAGGAACATTGTCAAAAATGTTCTTGATTTCGATGGGTTTATTTTGAGGGCAAACGTTACACCTATTTTTATAATGAATCAAAAACGTCAAGGACTATTTTTGTTATGTTAGATACATTTTAACCGATTTATGTTTGTAATTACTTTGAACACAAGTATTTGTTTCGACTAAAAAACAGTGAAAACATACGTTTTCTACCTTTTCTCAGCCAGTCTTGTATCAGACGATGTAACACCTAAGATTAAAAACTATCTAGAATTACATTTTACATATCTTTCTTAGCCTTCTCATTATAATTATGTCTATTAAGCCGTGCAAATAATTATCTATCTATATATAAATATATTTTACACGTTTTCGTCTCTTTATATACTTCATTTAGATCATGCATATATATATATATATATATATATATAAATTTTACGTTACTACCTTAGCCCCAAAGTATATATCTATTAGAGTTTGCTGATGTTTATCTATCTAGAAATAAGAAAACACAAGCGTGTCTCAGCCTAGTCCTATGTATTCCTTTACTCTGTACATATATTTATCTACAAATATATTTTATAAATTTCTCAATTTTCATCACAGCTCTCTATTATGCTATGCAAATATCTATCTATCTATCTATCTATCTATATATATATATATATATATATATATTCATCACATCTCTCTATTATGCTATGCAAATATCTATATCTATCTATCTATCTATCTATCTATCTATATATATATATATATATATATATATATATGCGTATATTTGCATAGGGTACAATGGAATTGTATGTTTGCATTTAAATATCGTACAGATCTAAATTTATGTTTTTACCAACCCTATTACATAATAAATTATCAATTGAAACATGACGTTACACTAGAGCTCTCTAGCATTCTAAGGTAATTCATCTTCCAACAAATATTTAAGAATTTACGTGATTCGGCTGGAAAATCGATGATAAAATATCCCATTGTATGTAATTAAAAATATAAAATGGAGAAAACGTTTGCGGAACCCACAATTAGAATAAACCGTAAATAAATATAATTTCGAAGAAAAGCATTTAAATGACAGAGACTTGTTCGAGTGTCGGCGCCCAGATGCATTGTAAATATTCTTATCGAATTTAAATTCCTGACACGTCTTTGAAAATTAAAGCTTAAGAAACATATGTAAAATTAATTCCTTGAAATTAAGCATAAATATTCAAATATCGTGAAAGCAATTTCGTACGATTTATATAGAAATCGAATTGTATAATTATATTCAAGTCTATCTGATTTAGTTTTTATATTAACTTTGTTTTTGTCTCCTGGCTCATCTAATTATTGTCTGTAAATGAATGTAAACTTTTCGATAAGATGAATGGCTGATTTTTACCTGGTTTCTTCTTCTTCTTCTTCTCCTCTTCTTCTTCTTCTTCTTTATATTCCCTGTCACTTCAGGACGTAAGCGTTCCTGATTTCCACTTAGGCTTGTCTCTTTTCGCTCTCAATAATTTTCCTCTTGATATTTCTCTCAGACTCCGTTCTGCTATCCATTTGCTTAAGTCTATCAAATATGTCTAGCGCTGCTTTCCTCTGTCTTGATTTCCTTTTATCCCTCCTATAAGGAATATTCTCTAAGCCCTCTTTCCTTATTAAGCGTCCCACGAACAAAGCTTCCTCTTCCTGATGTTAAGTATGAGTTTACTTTTCGCTTGCATTCTCTGCAACATCTCATCGTTGATCACGAGCTTAGTCCATGATATCCTCAGCATCATTCTGTAGAACAACATTTCTGCTGTCTTGAGGAGATCGTCTAACACACACTACCATAGAGAAAAACAGATATCACATAGCAGACAAGGACTATTTTTTTATCCAATGAGATTTTCTCCCTGAGAGTGTTAAAAACATCTTTTAGGAAGGCATATTTTTAATTGCAATAGCCTTCAACATTGTTTGTCACATTTTCCTTGAATTTTAAAAAGATTCTCAGTTATTTAATTTTTTTATTTGTTTTGCTTTTAACATTGCTAATTAGGATTTCACATATTAGGTGTTGATTTCTTGCTAACAACTATGATTTTTTTATTGGTAGTATTGATGGTTAATTATTTCTTTCTGCTTTCATTTAAAACATTACGCAGGAGGTCCGGTTGCTTGTGTTTTTTTCTGTGCCAGCATTTAGCACAATGTTGTCTTTTTTCATGCGCCTAATTTTAATGAACGTTAGTCGAACTTCCAATCACCATAAGATATCCGCATTGTATAGGTTAAATGGAACTGATAAGAATAGAAATCCTAGAAATTTCGCCAATCATTCTCTATCTGTTTGCAGACTGATTATATTTCGTATAGCTTCTGTTTTCGCAACTATATAAAACTTTATTAAAATTTCAAATTTTCAAAAACCTCCTCGTGCCATACTTTATCAAATACACTTGTGTCATATATTTATAATGAAGAGTTGAACATTGCTCCAATTAGATTATTGGTAAGAAAATCTTGGCAACTGGTAAACTAAGTTTTTACTTAGTTAAACTCCAGTCATAGAAATTTCTTAGAAAAAGACAACACAAGTCGATCTATTAAGCATGAAACGTTTAAAATTAAGAAAAAATAAATAAAAAGAACAATAAAGTCATGACTTACTTTTAAGAATATTTAAAACAGTTGTTTCTATCCCAAACACATGCTTTAATGCCAGTAAGGTAAAAAAATATTTTTATCTTTTTGGCCAGTAGAGATGATAGAGGCGGGGTGGAAAGTCAACTAAATAGCCAGAATGACCGCGCAAAAAATAGAAAAGAAAAAAGAAAAAATGACGAACAAGGAATCTAACAGACCAAATAATCCAAAAAAATGTCTTAGAAAAAGATAAAACTAATCGTTCAATTAAACATGAAACTTTTAAAATTAAGCAAAAAAATAAAAATAAAAAAAAGAACAAAAAAGGTCATTACTTACTTTTAAGAATATTTGCAACAGTTGTTTCCATCCCAAAAGCATGCTTTAATGCTAGTAAGTTAAAAACAATATTTTTAACTCTTCTATGACAGGGATTATGGTTTCCGCTTTGCCAGGTCCACGGCCGACATGCAAACGACCATTACGGAGTACATGCTCCAGGCCCTCGACGAGTCCGGCGAAGCTCGTGCTGTTGCTCTGGACATCTCTAAGGCTTTTGACAGGGATTGGCACGCTGGCCTTCTATGCAATCTACGGGGTTACGATAATACAGGATGATTGCTTGATCTAATCCAATATTTCCTACACAACCGAATAATGAAAGGTTGTCTTGAATGGGCATGCCTCCACACCCTTCTGTACAAACGCTGGTGTCCATAAGGGCTCTATCCAAAGCTCAACGCTCTTCCTTATTTACATAAACGACCTCCCAGAGCCAGGTAGACATCTACGCAGATGACACCACAATTTAATCCCGCATCAGAAAGAATCACAGCGTGACGGACAAACATAATCTCGCTGCTGATCTTGAAATGGATCTACACTCTGTAGTGAATTGGGGTAAGAAGTGGCTCGTAAATTTCAATGCCTCTAAGACCAAGCTGCTGTCTGTCAACCATCACAGGCAACCTTTCCTGCCTCCTATAACCATGGACCAAGTGAGTCTCTTGAAGGCAGTTCCCGCCTGTGGAATACGCTTCCTAATTCTTGCGTTCCTGACAACTACATTCTCCAGGAATTTAAATGCAAGGCCAATACTTATCTCTTAACTACTTGACCCTCGTTATTTCCACACCGCCCTATATATCTTTTCCTTTCTCTCCACCTTAGCAACTGTCATCACACCTGTATTCCCATCCTTCTCTTGCTCCTTTTTAACTGATCCGTCCTTCTCAATCTCCTAATCTTTTTCTCTTTGTAGCCCCTGCACATCAGTGGCATTACCGCCTTGCTCGGGGTGATATGATAAAACAACTAATGTTTTGTCTACTTGTGAACGATTTTGGGATGCGGAATCCAAAAAAAATTCATTTTTATAATACAGCATTAGCTTTAGTTTTCTTGGTCAAGAATACTATGGTCATGGTGGGGTTAGGTCACTGTAACTATGAAGACAAGTAAACATTCATTAGTCGCAGAAATACAATTTTAGAAATACAAAATAAATTAAATGAGTGAGTGACTGAAATTATAATATTGAGAGTAATTGTTAGTCATTGTAAGAACTTTCGCATATTTGATTTTCGTGGATGATAAGAACATAACTTCTGTTTCAAGAATCAGCAATTTTTAGCTATGAAACCTTTTTCTTCTTTCTTCTAAGATACCGTTGTTTATTAGATCTAATGTCCCAGTCACAATTCCATCGTTGCTGATCATTTAACTTAAGTCGTATCACTGAAAGAAGTTAGGTTTCTTTCACAAATATTTGATTCAGAATATGTAAATGTATTACAACCAACGTCTATATAAAATTTTAGTTTATAAATATTATTATTACAATGCTGACATTATCATCATGCATTATATCCAGCAGCTTTATAATGATTTTACAGCTAAGAAAGATAAATTTTCAGTCATTAACAATTTGCATTCAGTCAGTTGAAATCCATATGTGATATACGCTTCTTTGATCATATCCTTTTTGATACATGAATGACTAGATATATTTCCTACAGTAGATTACCGTTTCTTTATGTGATAGACTGGTTGCCAAAAAAAAAAAGGAAAAAGGTCAAGTCGGTGATGCTATTTATACGAAGCCGAAATAACTGAGATGTATTCTTAACTTTCATAAAGTTATTCGCTCGTAATTGCATGTAACGAAGCTGGCTCGCTTCTCAAATTTCGCATTCTTAGCCGATATCCATTACACTAACATTATGACTTATTATAACAAATAACAGGTATTTTTACAAGCTGGAATAAGACTAACGATTTCTTTTCAGGTAGATTTTAAGAATAAAATTATAAAATTTTGGTAAATTAGCCTATAAGCACTCGAGTTTATTACAGTCAACAAAAAAGATTTCCGGAATAAGCCTAGAAAAAAATTGAAATTGGCTTGCACGTAAAAAGTATGTAGCTCACTGTAATCTAAATTTTGAAGATATTACATATGATTCCATCAGTTCTATGTATAAATGAACGGACTTTTATCGTTACTTGCAAACGTTCCGGCGATTTATTCTGAGTTTTGCAGTTCCCTATATTTCTTTCTGCTGTAGACTGTCAAAAATAACAAAACTGTGTACTTTAGAAATGGTTTGTTTATTTGAGAATTTAAGATGCCAAAATTGCAACAACAATAATAAAATTCTTTAAACCAAAAATTGGTCTTTTCTATTGAATCCTTTATCTCTATATGCCGTGTTCTCCCAGGGCGTAGTCGATCATGCTCTCCACAGTTTCCTTTATTTGTAGCTCTTAATAAATTTTGTATTTTTGTCATTTTTCTTAAACCTTGTCCCGCCAGCAATTTACCCAATATCACTAGGTAGTTTATGCATTGTTTACGACTCTCTTCATCCAATGTGTCCTGAGAGTATAAAGTTTCCAAAACCCTTTTTCCTCATGATGTGCACCAGAACATTCCACTGCCAATACCCGAGCTTAAGTATGAATTTCCTTTTTTCCTTTATTTTTTGTAACTAGTTGCTCACATATTTATTTCTTATTTTCCCTTCTGTAGGACGACATTTCCGTAGGTTCAACTCACTTCTTAATGCGTGAAGAGATTGTCCAGCTGTCACTGCCATATATGAGGGCAGATATAACGTAACATTTCAGTATTCTTTTCTTAGTTTTAAACAAAAATATTCAACTTAATTTTTGGAATACATCTGATTTCGCCTTCAGGTTTCAAGTGTCGCACTTTCCGTCCTTGATGAAGCACTTACTCTATTTTGTTGTACTTGTTTAATTTTGGTACACTCTTTTCCGGTCATCCATACTAATTAAAAGTCCATCCATATTACATCCATATTTCAGTATACGCCTTTAAAGATCGTCGAATTTGGTTTTCTTCCTGAGGTGATTTCAGGAGAACATTATTTCTAATAAATTCTCTTAGGTTACTTTTCCGTATTTTCATCTGATATGGCAGCTACTTTACAATAGAGACTTCCTTTTTTCCGTTCGGTAAATCTTTTCAGGTATCATGTATTTTTTGTTAATATCAAACTGTTGCACAGTTTTACGGTCTGTAATTTATTAGGTGCGTATTAAATGTAATTTCTTTTTTATCTCTTGGTTATAATTGAGATACATATATTGATTTTCTAGCAATTCTGGGCCATTTTTAAAAATTGGATCTCAAAGTCGCTGAGGATGATCGGTGAATTCAGGAATTTGAAAGTAATGAGAAAAATTCTGATATTACTCAGCAAATCAAGATTAAGAGTTTTGATTTAAAAATACAAAATAAATTGCACACAATTTCCAGTAATTAAAAGATTTCTGAAGAAATAAGAGCATTAAAACTAAAATACTGAGATCTAATTGATCAAAATAAAAATACGATAAACTATAGTGGTTCCTTGCATATATATATATATATATATATATATATATGTGTGTGTGTGTGTGTGTGTGTGTGTGTGTGTGTGTGTGTGTGAATGAATTAAGCAAGAATGAAAATGACCCTGACATCTCATTTTCATTGGAATTTCAAACCGAAAACATTATTTCACTCACTGGAGAATATATTTAATTAGCCATGCCACTTTCGGATGTTTTAGTTATCTCCCTTTAACTCAAATCTCAATGTTGTTTGTTACCCACTACTGTAACCATATATTAAAATGTTTAGGCGTCAGCAGTGGTGAATAAACAACTTAGAGATTTATGTTAAATGTAGATAACTATGACATCTGAAAGTAGTATCGCTCATGGAAAGAGAAGAATATACCCAGTAATCAAAATAATGTTTTCGGTTCGGTTTAAAATTTCTGTCACCTGAATACGGTCGGAATGTAGAACAGCCGGAATATACAACCCCCGGAATGTAAATTGACGATAAATTTGAAAATAATAGTCCGAAAAATATCTAAATGATATAAATACTCAACTCAGAAGTATAGACAAATATATATATATATATATATATATATATATATATATATATATATATATATATATAACTTTTATGATTTTACTATCAAATGTATGTTTAAGTTTCAGTAAGAACCAAATCAACTTAGAATTTGTTGTGGATTCCTGATGAGGAACCGCCAAAATAATGAACAATAAAAACAGGTATGGAGAGAGAAAAGTAGGTTATATTGAACCTAATATACAAACTGGAACGTGGGTTAGTCAATTCAGGAATACTATTAGTAGAAATAAATATATGCAAGTCTTTAGGGTGTAATCATTGGAAATAATATGTTCAGGTAACACTTCAGTATCTTTTGGAACTCTTCTATAACTGTAACGGATCCCTACGAAGTAATCTCTACTGTGAACTGCAACTACAACTGAGTTTCCCGATTCAACTGCTGTTCTCTATATGGCAGGATTATATGTACACTCACTCGAGTCCATTATTACATACAAAAAGGGGAGATCCCACAACAGAATTTCAATAAGTTAAAATTTGCATCAAGATTTATAATTTGTAATGACCATGAACAACTGTCTGCAATTTATTAGGTGCGTATTAAATGTAATTACTTTTTTATCTCTTGGTTATAATTGAGATAAAACGAGAGATCAAATAATAAAAATTAAATCCAGAAAATGTCAGTTCACAATATGCAACTGATGATTGCATATCGCACGAGACACGGAATCATGCTATACACATAGGAAAATATGTATATTAATTAATATGTGTGTGAGTTATGCGTGTATATTTGTTTTATTTATATAACAATTGTTTAATATGATTTATGTCCTCTATACATTTTTATATAATTGTCCACTAGTATGGGTTACGTTTAGCAACTCAAGGTATATTCAGGTCAAAATCTCTGTTGATTTCCGTGCTTAGATACATGATAGTATAAACAGAAGGGATCGAGTATACCAGGCAAACATCTAACCGGAATTTCTTTTAGCACGGCTATTTTTAACAACAGTCATCATTGACAATCACATCTGCAATGTAATTCATCTGTTGCAATGCTTGTAATGAATCAAGATGATATTTTACCCTAACTCCATATTGTTGGGCCTCCCCTTTTTTACATGATAATGGACTCGACTTGGGTATGCATATACACAGGCCATAGTGAGATACGTCAGTTACCGTAAGACACGTCAGTTACCGACAGATACGGAATATTTATTTATTTATGATGAAATTTCTGTAAACATGCATGATTATATTATGCGTTTATTTAGAGTGATTATTAGAAATGGAACTTTTGGTGTGTTTCTTGGTGGATGTGGCCATGACATCACATATATAAAATAAATTTTTATGTTATCTCTTTTATGTATGTTGTATCTTTTTTGCTATCATATACAAGTATTAGTGAATGAATGAAGATATCAGTTTTTATCAATGTTAGTAAATTATTAATCCTGCATGATAACATGCATTTATATATGAAGTCTGAGAATTTATGTAAGAAGTTGCATAATAATTGATTAAACTTTCTACAGTTCAAGCATCATGGGATTACTCGTTTAACACTTCCTAAAAATAACTCGTATTCTTTTCCATTATAATTAAGGAATCTATTCTCTGCTTTTAATATTCACACAATCGTAATATAAGTATTTTTTATATATATTATATTTGCTTATATAAGTAATTAAGAATGTATTCTCAGGAAGTCGATTCAAAATTTCAAATTTATTTTCATAAATTAGCCACGTTTTAATTTTTTTTCTAACCTGATTTGCTTTTTGTGTTCGGATAATATTTCAATCTTTTTTCTTTGACTCTTTCGTAACTTTTATGGAGAGAATTAATTGGTACTTACGGGCTTTTCAAGTCATGAATCTATTTAGATTATTTTCTAATATTTCAATAGCTGCTTTTATTTCTATCATTACACGTTTGTGAATAGGGGGAATCTACATTAATACTTTGCTAAATTTTTTCTGTGTGTGTTGTACGATGTAGCGTTCTCATAATTCTCTGTTTTCTAAGGCTACAGTTAATATGTTTTCTCTATGCTTTTAACCACTACATTATGTTATGTTTTGTTCTTCTCATTCCCCTTGTTTATTAAAAAGATCTGTGACTTGTAATAGAAAATTGTATCGGATACTGCAAGTAAGATTAATTCTAATGGTTTTGTATTAAACGCAGAAAGGCAGAAATTAGAAATAGCTGGCTTTGATCACAATGTGATATAAAACTCCAGGTTACACATTACTTCTCAATTTGTATAGCAGACCACATTTCATTTATAAATGATAGTGTTTCTATATAACAGCTGCCAAAACCTTCCGGCTACATCAGTTTGAAAAAAAAGTTAATCAATGTCAAACCTGGTTAGTAACTACATGGGTGACTGATTTGACATGCTGCAAGTTGTGTAATGGTTAAGAATTTTTAATCGGAAGCCAAGTTTAAATTTCAGTCAGGTTCGCTATATTAAATTACGCACAAATACAATAAGGGAATCATGACTTCACATCTTACACCAGCTATTGGGTAATTAGTAACAATTGTATGAGTAACTCATTATGACCTCCCCAAAGTTTTACGATCTAATCCTATTTTATAGCTTTAAATATCTTGCAAAACAGTTGGTATAATGTTTAAAAACAAATCAATTCAGATATACACAAAGGCACAAACGTTAATATATATATATATTTGAGTAAATACAATGTTCCTTTCGCCGTTGCTAAAGAAGCGAGGATTTCCTCCAACGGATTTAAATATCAAAAGTTTTGTTTTATTTTTTAATATTTGGCTTTCTAAATAGAATGTAATATTTGCACCTCTACTTTGATCAATTTTAATATTAATGAAAATAATATTAATAGGATCGGGTTTTTGACATTTTTTTCCTATCATATCATCCTGTTGGATTTAATATATATATATATATATATATATATATATATGTGTGTGTGTGTGTGTGTGTGTGTGTGTGTGTGTGTGTGTATATATGGGACATGCAATGAGGAAGGAGGGCTTGAAGAACCTGATACTAACAGGCCAGATAGAGGGAAAAGAGACAGAGGAAAGCAGCGAGTAACATATTTAAAGGGCCTGAGCAGGTGGATGACAGATGTTAAAGGAGAAAGCGTGCTAAGATCCACCAGAGATAGGGAGATGTGAAAGGCCATGAAAGGACAAATCACCATGGAAGAAGAGACAATGGTTTTTTTTGGGTTTTTTTTGTATGTGTATGAGAGAGAGGGAGTGTGTATGTTTTATTAGTGTCAGTCTAATAACCAGCAGCAATTAAGGAATGTTACTCGATGGGGATTTGTAAGGAAGTTTAATGCTGGAGAATTTGTAGAGCGATCTCCTATGGCATAGATTTTCAAAAGACCTCAGGATCGCTCCTTAATAATTCTGTGATGAGTGAAATTTATTCAAAATACTGTTAGGATAACGTTGATAAGCATCAGCATACTTTATCTTTTATTTTTTAATCACTATCACACCATGCAAGGCAGTGAAGTCAGCAAGGAGTTTACAGGGTGTGAAAGACTTAGTGGAAACATTAATACTGAGTGGAAAAAAAAGTAATGAGAAGATCAGTAGATAACAACATTGCAATTAAATATTTGAAAATTAAAGCTGGTCGTAAAGCAAGGCGCCGGAAGAGAGTTCCACAATCGAGAAGTGCGAAAGTAGAAACTGTTAGCATCGGACTTATAGCAATATCTAACCAGGTCAACTGTAAAGTGATCTAAACGCTAGTTTAGGAATGACTTTAAATTAAAAAAGTCCAAGAGTCATAAAGTCCAAGAGTCATGTTATTATTCATAGACAAACGCTGAGTGTCAAGCTTACGGCTGTGGGAAAGTGACTGAAGAAATTATATTTCGCAAAAGTCCTTTATTAAACGTATATAATGTATATGTATATGCGTAGTTTTAATGTATGATGGATTTATAGATAAACATTGATCCGTATTAGGTAAAGATTTCAGAAATAAAAAAGACATTGGGATCAACACAAACAGGCGATAGTCTATTTCATAGTTGAACACAAATTTCAGTTTATCTAAATATATATTTAATATGAATTAAACTCGAAAAAAGGACAAATAAAAAAAAATCGGGCCTAGGCCACTAGATTGACAGTAAATAAAAAATACAAAATAGAAAGTACTACAGAATCTAGGTAAAATTATTAACATGCAATATATATATATATTTGTGTGTGTGCGTGCGTGTGTATGTATGTATATGTATGCATGTGTGTGTGTGTATCATTGTATTAATAATTAATGAATTTACATTTCATCCGACACTTTTATCATTTCAAACGTTTTTTTTTTTTTGTGAACATCCGTATATGAGTAGACGTTCTGTTTATATCTAACAATATTTGTTATATCTAGTATCCCGAAGATTTGAGAACAATTAATAAAGAAAACCTGTCCAAAATTATGTTGCCATTTATAAGAGAAACTGTCTCTGATAAGGTGTGTTTTACACGGATCGTTGACGCACATAGTGCCAGATGTGCATTTGTCTATATGCGCTTTGATTTAAAATCAATAAATATACCGTTTAAGAAATAGATGATGCGTCTGCTCAAATAAAAACATTCACTAAAATCAACCTTTGAAGTAAGAAAAGCTGTCGGATTAATAAATAAATTACCAATTAGGTCTTTAGAGATCGTTTTCTTTAAGTTCGACTAGGAAATTAAAAAGTATGAACTTTAATGTATCTGGGGAGGATTTGCACTTATAAGGCATTATTCGACTTTGCTTACTTAGCGATTTCCTGAGTGGCTCCTAGTAAAAAGAAAAACATACTGAACGTAGCTAGGATTTCTCCTGCGATAAAAGATGCAGATTCAAATTCTGCTGGAAAATGTATATTATTCTTTAATTCTCTATTATTCAGGCCGGTAGATGAATATATAGCGGAAGAAAGAGAGATGAAAGGACTAAACATGCCCTAAAAGATGATTGTCAGCAAATAGAGGAGCACAAAATGATAATTACAGGACAGTGATACTAAAATAAAGCATGTACAGAAATTTTCTATGATAATAGACTCATCTAGAGTATAAACTCCTGATATAAAAGCAATAATAGAAATCCGTCAGTTACAGGAAGATATCGAGCGATACCGAGCGTCAGCACTTCATAGTAGCTCTGAGCTCAACTCAGCGAGAAGATATTTACACAGTACCCGTCAGCTTCTGACGAGGACTTACTAAACATACTACGGCTTCAATTCAGAGACTTGTATACATATTTCATAGTAACTTGTATTTCTGGATTACTAACCTGCGTTCAAGTTTGTATTCTTTACGTTAATATACTTATTTTTCTATCTACAATTCTGATTGTTGTTCATTTATTTTGTGCAGTTCCGATTCCTGGAATCCACAACAATAATTAAAATCAAGAAGAGATATTTGAAATTTCTAGGATTTATAATGAGGAAAGAAGGCTTGGGGAATCTGATATTCACATGGCGGATACAGGGAAAGAGAAACGGGGAAAAGAGCGCGATACTTACGTGCTGGGCATGAACAAATGAATAATATAACAGGTTTTAGGAAAAAAGCTATTAACGGATACAAGTGTCAGGACGATGTCAAGGGCTATGATCACCTAAGAAAACAAAAATAAATAAATGTACTTGAAAAGCAACTTTTAAGTAAAATTCAAATGTAAATAGTTTTCACCAATGTTATTCAACATTGCCTCATGACGAGATAGCAGCTTTAAATAACGAAACATATAAATTTCCATGTCGAAATGTAAATTAAATTAATTTTAAATAAAAAAATTACAATGACATTATATATATATATATATATATATATATATATATATATATAAATTAGAGAAAATTTTCAAAGTTCAAAGGTGTCGGATGCACATGTCGACATGGGATCTCTAACAGAGATTCCACGTCACGTCAGCGACATTGTTTTGTTCCAAATGGCGAAGGCCCTGGGGTAAAGGGGGAAGGGGCAAGGTTAGCAACGGTCAAGAATTGAGAGTTCCCTTAAGGTCAGGGAAGTGGGATTTTTATAAGCAAACCAGAACAAGACAAAGCTGGTAGTGGCGGAGATTACAGGGTGTATAGAGACAAGATATATAATAGTGTAACGTTTATCGACGGAAAAAATGAAATCGCTGGGTCAAATTCAAATTTCTTTCTTTTACATTCACTTAGTGCTCATGCCCTTTAAATGTGTTTAAATTTATCTCCTTTAGCTAGGGATTAAATATCATAATTCTCTATGCTGCATTACGTTTCGTACTAAACATTCTGGGACATTGGAAGCCAAAATATAAAGCAACGCTGTTTGCTTACCTCATGACACACATTTCTTATTTATCAATGAACCTTTATGACTCTATATATTATTCTGTATAAGTTTAAGTTTTCCTAAGACATCACAAATATCCCGTATTTAATATGTATATTGTTTTGTAAATTTTTAATGTGATTCTTATGCTTTTAGAAATTGTTTCTATAATGTAGTAATTTTCCATACTTCATTAAATTCAGATAAGTTTTCGGAGTTCCACTTTTAAAATTTTCTGTTAGCGTTAGAACAGTAGAGCCATTCAACACCGGCCTGCTAGGCTTGTCGCGTAGCTTACAGCTCCTGGTAATCCTCAACGGTCACCCATTTGAATATTGACCAGGGCCAACTTTACATAACTTCAGGGATCGGACGAGAACTGTTTTTTCAAAGTGAACGGGCCGTAAGCTAGAGTAGAAATTAATGTGTCAAATACAAAATTATTGGTAAATTTCCGCTCGAACACAAATAAAATAGATAAAAAATGGGAAAATTCTTAATATCTTAATAAAGAGCTGGAATTTAGCAAACAAAAAATTTCATACACCGAGAAGCAGCCCGTCTGCTACGTCAAATTAAGTAAATTTATACAAAACATTTCTCGTAAAAATATCTATACTTTGTTATTTTCAAAGACATTAACATCTAAATAAGTTCCTGAAAAAATGAGATTGATAATTTGCGAAATTGACTTGCATCTGCATAAGCATATCCTATTAAATAAGAGTTAATTTTTTTCTTAAATTGATTTAGGAATTAATTCTATGTCTTTACTAAACGGCATCTGACAGATAAATATTTGGTCGTCATGGAAAATATTTAGGAAAAAAGATAGATTCTTAAGGTTATTGATTTTTTTCACTGGTTCAAAACTTTTATAAAAAACGATCATAATTTAAAACATCTTATGATGAAACGTTTTTTATCAGTAAATTGAAATGTCTACTGTGATATTTGTGTAATATTTTTCATGTGCTAAATGAGTTAGCCAAAGCTTTACTTGTCTGTGTGGCTAAAATGTTTACAGGAAAAGCCATAGTAAACATATAACATCAAACGCACATTCTTGAAACATGAACTATGCAGGGCATTGATCTCTGATTTGTATCCTTAAAGAAAGCTACATGCAGTTATCAACAAGAAAAACGAAAAAGATCAGAATGTAATATCATTTGATTGCATTTTTACGTTACGAAAGCAAATCTTTGATATTCTGATATATATATATATATATATATATATATATATATATATATATATATATATATATATAAATTTACCCCTCGCAAGGCAATAAATTCGCTAAGTCACAAGCGGTTATTAAATGTGAAAATACAAGCAAAAAAAAAAAAAATTTTAGAAGAGGGCACTACAAAAAATGAATTTACACTATTTCCATTATCCTCATTTTTATCGGCATATTCACGACGTTTCGGTCGTTATACGCTAAGATCTTCTTCAGGTTTTACAAGTTCAAACCGAACCATTTATTTCATACACATGGGTAAATTGTTGTAGTTCTACGTGTCATGAATTTTGTAACATTTCAATTTCAGTTATTTCCTTTTAGTAACTCTACTCATCAAGATTTTGTTTTTCACCTCTGTTGTGGTCAGATATTGAACAAGCGATTCGTTTAGTCATGTCACTGGCTGACTTCAACAAACGCTTTTATTAACTGATCCATATTTTCTTACGTTTGACTATTTTTTGAACATCAAAATTTACTAGAAAGCAAAAAATCGTAGGAAAATTCCTCAAGCGACAAGTACGAAAGAAACAGATATCATAGAAGTTCCAGTTACATAGAGTAATTTCAGCTGTAAACTAATAATATGTAATTACCCAGAAAGTCAGTTAGAGTTAGGTGCCATACATGATACACGTTTCAGCGATCATGTCTCTTTCGAGACATGAGTGACTGCGTAGAAGATTTTCCTGCAGTGGGTTGCCATTACTTTCTGTGTTAGACTGGTTGCTATAAAATTCAATCTGTCTTGTTATTTGACACATAGCTGGAGGGAAGAGACGGAATAAGACATTTCCCAAGAGTATTTGAGCGTAAGTGAATGCAAGGAATTTAACTGGAATTTGAACTAGATATGCAGATATCCACTGCACCACAACGCACATTCATAGGATCAGTCAATCATTTGAGTGCCATACGTGATACACGGTTGGGCGATCATGTCTCTATCGAGACATGACTGACTGGGCAGAAGATTATTCCGCAGAAGTTTGCTATTACTTTCTGCGGTAGAATGATTGCCAACCAAGGTTACAGAATCAAATCTCTCCTGCTATTTAACCCTTAGCTGGAGGAAGAAGCGAGTGATTAATACATCTCCTAGGTGTATTTTCATATCTTTTACAAGAGCATAGTTCGAAAGCGAGCGCAACAGTCTTGTCCGTAATTCGAACTAATTAATAACATTTTGCGCTCTGATATCAGTAAAGATAATATAATCCCTAATCATCCTAATTCTTTATTTTAGATCATCAATCAATTAAGTGTCATATGTGATACACGCTTGGGCGATCATGTCTCGATAGAGACATGACTGATTGGGCAGAAGACTATTTCCCAGTAGGTTGCAATTACAATATGCAGTAGACTGGTTGTCAGCCAAGTCTATTGAATCCAATCTCTCCTGTTATTTAACCCATAACGGGTGGGAAGATGATATACTTTTTCCATAATAGTATTTGCGCGTAAGTGAATGCAAGGGATTTAACTGGAATCCGAACCCGGCTCCCTGATTTTTTGTTCCGAGTCGATATCTACTGCACCACAACGCACATCCAATATTCATACTGCACATAAATTGTTAAATCGAGGTCCAAAAAAAAAAACGCATAAAAGTTTCAATAAAAATATTTAGCGAATAGTCAGAAACAAAAAATACATTACAGTAGTAGGAAATTGAATTAAGCTAATATAATATTGCACAATCTTATTTGCCTTTTATCAGTCCAAAGGTGACAGCGATATTCAATGCATAGGCGAAGTATAGTAAGATACATTCTAGCGAGAAATACGTCTTGCACGACACAAACAGTAAACAGTCATTTGTACACATATCAATTGATTCAAAACAATCTTTCCACATCATGTCAACGGAAAACGATATCCCGCAAAGACGAAATGAAAGACTTTCCTGAAACTTAACATTAGCCATTATGAAGGAAACAAGTCTTTTTCTCAGATAATAATAGAAATCAGTTTCGTTTTGGATGCGTCAAAATTAACACGCCGTTTCTTGCCTCCATTAACAACAGATTGAAAGATTTTTAAAATGCGGCTGCCATTTAAACCACTATCGAACCGCTCAGACTTATCAATAGAAGAAGTGTTAACAGTTATACTATTAGAATATATATATAGGTGTGTGTGTCTGTGTGTGTGTGTTGTGTAAGTGCGTGTCTGCGTGCGTGCTGATTGCAAAACTATACAGAGAGAGAGAGAGAGAGAGAGACATTTATAAAATTTTAAGCAAGATATATGTATCTATTGGCATTTATACTTTTGAATCTGGGTGAGCGGAGCGCCGTGTGTTCTACGCAGCGCATGGTCTCCATATATCAGTGCTTTAGAGAGGTTATCAGAGTCACATCATCAAAGCACAACATTTTAACAAAGAAAACGCTACTATTATATCGCCAGATACACGGATGGCTTTTACTACTATTTAAACTTAAATCCCCAAAAAGAAAGTATGATTTAGTGAGGGGGATAAAAGAAGGGAGAGAGAGAGAGAGAGAGAGAGAGAGAGAGAGAGAGACTGCAAAATCTTTCTCTTCTTTAACGTGAGCGCCAGGAGAGAAAACATAACTTTCGGAATATTCGGCATTTATTAATTGAAATATGTATCGTACATTGTTTATAGAAGATCGCCATATATATATATATATATATATATATATATATATATATATATATATATATTCACGGATATATTTTAGATCAATGATATTTTATTAAAATGCTATATTTCAAAAATGTTATATCTTTTGTGCAATATTTTTTAAAAGCTCGCAATTGGTCGAATATCTTAAAAGTGTTTTGTGTAACTGGGTTGCTATGGTAATGATTCTCTTTAGAGTTTTCAGGTGTGTTTTAAAAATGGTCTCATAATGTAGCAAAATGTCATAGGTAAAGAAATGTTACTATCTAAATTTTAACCAGTCTATACGTAAAGCATTATATATATATATATATATATATATATATATATATATATATATATATGTGGGTGTGAGTGTGTGAGTGTGTGTGTTATTTAACTATATAGATATATAGATTCTGAAATTTGATTTTGTATTTTGATCTCAGTATTTGTTTGTTATAATGTATTTGTATCCAAAGTTGTGTTTATAAATAAATTATGAACAGGTGCTCTCCTACATAGAGAGCTTCTTTTAACAAATGTTTTCGGTGTAAAATTACAGAGATAAAATATATATTGATAATAGATATACGTTTTTATTCGGCAAATGTGATAATAATAAATTATTCCGATCTAAATTTTAATTACCACATTGTGTAAAAGCCGACTAATTATGCTTCAAAAGATGATCCCCTATTGACATTCTGTCATTGATTCAGTAACTTGATGTTTGGCCTGATATAGTCATTATTTTCCGAGCTAGCTCGATCAAATAAAATAAAAAATAATAAAAATAACAGAAAACTTAACCATACATTTGCCGAATTTTTTAAAAAATTCAATTTTCAAAAATTGGAATAAGCAACTGCATTAAATATTAAAGATACTAAATGGTGACAGAATAGTTCCTTCCAATTATTTTATTTTTGATCATGGGCAATTTAGGCGTTATATATATAAAACAGTACCAATAAGATGGAGGGTATGTTAAATCTCGTTGAATTCCCTCATTGTATCTAAACCAGTGGAGTAAAGAAACAATAATTTGTAAAATCACAAAATTCAGTAAAGAGATTAATAGAAGCTATATTTAAAAAGGGAATGAAAATATTAATCGGCAGAAAAACAAAACACAAAATATCAACAACACACTGCGTTTAAAAAATTAATTTGTTTAATTAAGTTTTCCAAAAATTTGAAATTCTCAAGCAGAAGATGACATTTCGGATTTTATGCCAAAAGATACAAAAAAAAATCTTTTGATTATTTTTATGCCTGAATTTTATCTTCCAAATTTGAATGGTATCTTGAGTAAAATGCGGTATGAATTATGTAACCAAATCAGATTTCTCTAATGGTTCTTTTATTCGAACTTTAAATGCTTAAGGTGGATCTCTGTGAGAAAATATAAATGAAGGAAATGAAAAAAAAAATATGCAAATGACATAAATAAAAGAAAAAAGAATAAACAAATAAAACAGTCAGTAAGTCAGAAAAATCACTGATCATTTTATTAGCACCCTTAATATCAAATTTCGCAACCACAAATCTAATTAAATATCAAATATTTGAAATTTTTAATGAAGTTCACTTAGTAAATTAGTCGATGTAGATCTTTTCACATTGTCTACCCTATAATATTTTGGAATGCTTTTTAATGATTTTCTATTGAATGCCCAATCTGCTCACGGATGAAGAGAATTTTAGCAACAGAAATGTGTTTCTGTAGGAAGATTGTGAGAATATACTTGACAAAACATATGAGCAACGAAGAAGTTTTAGAGAAAATGGAAACAAATATGACACTTTTACTTAACATTAGAGAAAAGAGCACATACTGAGGAAAGAAGGTCCGGAAAATTTGATGCACAAAGTACAGATTTAAGTCAATTGTTACACATGAAAACAACGCATGAGCTATCTTGTGAGCTTGAGTAAATTGATGAAAGAACAGGGCTTAGAAGAGATAGTAAAAAGTTATTATGGGATTGAAACGAAAAGAAATTTTGGAAACCCAGGATTACTTACATCCTGAAAGAAGATAACATATAGAAGAAGAAGAAGAAGAAGAAGAAGAAGAAGAAGAAGAAGAAGAAGAAAGTGACTACAAAGAAATATTAAACATGCCAGTAATACACCAGTTCATCTTGCTTTTAACGTTTGGACCTTGGTTTGGACTTCGTTTCGGCAAACGATTCTTGAAAGTAGTCTCAGCTAATATCTCTACCACCTCACTAGGTTAAAACTTTATTTGTGACGCACTAAAGAGATTAACAGCAAGGACATCATATGCCCCATACCAGACATTAAATATTATGTGCACAAGTTTTCATTTTGTTGAATTAAAAAGCTTATCCGATGTTTGATTTGGTATATATATATATATATATATATATATATATATATATATATATATATATATAACCTTGCAGATATCAGGAACAAATAATCCATCATCGATTTTTTAGCAACACATTTTTTGCAATTTAAAAACGCATTAATTTAAAAATCGAAGATATCTCAAACTCTAAAATATGTTCTGAGAAAAACTATAGTATCTTTCAACATTGTTAGTTTGTATGTTAATGTTACACTGCTAGATGCGCTAAACATTTGCACCGACACTCTTGATAGAGATCGCCTAAGTTCAGTTCCGATTCCAGAAAATTTATTCTTTGAGTTTATACCAATAGCCACAGTATAGATTGAATTTAACTTTAATAATATTAAGTATTCCTAAGTCGATGAGATTTCAATGGACGGTCGCTTGGTTCCAGTATTAGCCAACATTTTTGTTGTGTTCTATAAGAATCTTTTGTTAAAAAAATTCATAAAGAAAAGTATATTTCCGTTACGTCGACGAGACATATTCTATCTTTGCGTCTATAGAAGAGGCTACGGCTTTACATATCTTACTCAGTTCCTTTCATTCAAACTTGCAATTCCCTACGGAAGTGGAAAATATTTTTACGTTACCGTCCTTGCACGTTATTGTTGAATGTAAGAACGGTTTATTACATATGTCTATCGCAAATTTACATTCAAGGATTCGTTCATTAATTGGGATTCATTTGTTCCTAAGTTCATTAAAAAAAAGTATTTCTACTCTTGTCAATTGCGCATTGGTGATTTGTTCTTCTTGAA
Organism: Ascarosepion bandense; assembly: GCA_037127315.1. NCBI lineage: Eukaryota > Metazoa > Mollusca > Cephalopoda > Sepiida > Sepiidae > Ascarosepion > Ascarosepion bandense. Next base: position 380,214 of record JBBBDQ010001402.1, read on the forward strand.
CCCATGATCAAGAACTTTAGAACCTTCATCGCATTTTGAGTGACAATGGTTATCCCACCCATGTCATAGAACGCGCGTTGAGCGGAAGATCAGTCTCTCTAACAAACCGACTATATATGAACCTAGACTTTGTCCAATTTATCTGAAACTTTTACGGCAAGATAAGAAAAAGTTAAATGCTAGCTTATAAGGTGTCTCTGGTTTCTCTACTGTCGGTGTACGTGTCGTTTTCGGTACCAGGCCGGTATTTTCCTTCTTTTGTCTAAGATGGTCATCACCAAATAGTTCCGTTGTATACAAATTTAAATGTCAGTGCGATATTGGACATATGGGACGGACCAATCAGAGACTGGAGATCCGAATCAATCAACATATTCCTGCCAATGTTAGTGCAGAAAACCCGAATATCGCTTCGAGGACGACGCACATCAGACTGCTGTTGAACATACTGTCGGGTTCTCTAATTTTGGACATAGAGTAACCAAGCTGTGTCTCTACTCTTCTATGGAGTCTCGTCTATAGAAAATAGATAACAGCCTTGAACAAATTTTAAGGGTTCGGATATCCCACAATGAAAATAACCTTGTGCCGCATTCATATGAGTAAAGTGAAAATGTTCAGAAGAATGAAAACAAAAAAGGGATTAGAAATATAAAACTGACTGTTCAAAGAATAATTAAAAGGTAAACTAGCAGCGACTTCTCATGGAAACGGGTACAATTTAATATCGTGTTGTTATCAATTACCTGCAGAGAAAGGGTGCAGCTCCCAAGGATATACATACTGGCATGGTTGCTACATTATGGGGCTATGCTCCAGTTTGATTAACAGTTCAACAGTGAGCCGATAACATTAGGAGAGAAATTAACACTGTTGGAGATAACACAAGGCCTGAACATCCTTCAAGTGCCAACATCAAGAAAAACATTGATTGTTTTCAGACACATGATGATGGAAGTCAGATGATTATATTTTTTCTTAATTTGGCCCGATCTGACTATCATTTATTCCCAAACAAAAATACTTGTTTGGAAACCAATATCGAAATGAGGAAGATGTCATACATGCTGATTGACCTTTTATTATTATTGTCTGAGAGTTAGTTATAGAAGGACATGAACGCTCTCATTGTGAAAGGTCATTGTACATATAAGTGATTTCAGCATTTTAATTTATGTAGTATTGTCCGAATAGCAAAACCTATATAGAAATTGTTTCTATCCATGTTATATCTCTTGAGTAAGAATCTAAGTGATCATGTACCTCAGTATATCTGGATATTGCCGTGGTATTTTGAGAGAGATAGTCAGGAGAGATGGGTATTTTTTAATTGACCTTGTGTAAAATATAACCAAACGTAATACAAATTACAGGTTTATCAGCAGAAGGTTAGGGATGGAAATGTGCGGAAGAAAAAGTATACCTTTTGCATGTTTAAATATAAATTTATTGATAGAAAGACATTATATGAACTAATGTTCAATTAGAAACTGTATTGAGTAGTTAAAGGTATCAAGAGCTCGTTTAAATGTTCGTAGTAGTCCTTGCAAGAGTGATTTTATGTGTACGTATGCAGAAACGTATGTATTTAGGAGAGTTATTGTTGGTAGGAATGTCTTTAAAGTATTCGTTCAGTCTTTAAAGGGTTCCGTCCGGTTATTAAGTATAAGAAAAGACAGACAGGTGAATTGTGAGAATAAGGAGATGAGGGAGAAAGATAGAGATAATAATAGTAACGATCACTTGACATTTGTCGAGAGACGTGTTAATTACTCTCGTCTTTCTTTCTCAGTAGTGACTGTGAAAACTTGCCCGTCTTTTTTTTTTTCGAAAATGTTAATTGGGGAATTCGTTCCAAGATGTGATTCTGGCCTTTCCATTCGACGACAAACATTTCGCATCGAGATGTGAAATTTCGCAATTTTTGTGTGCGCTAAGCAAAGTTTGTAAATTCGAGAAAATTTGTTTTTTTGTAACAAAATCAACAAGTCAGTGTTTAGCATTTGAATTTTTAATTCTAAAACTTGTTTTGTTCACTACAGGTTTACCTCTGTTTTTTTTCCACGGCATTTTATCGATAATTCTCCTACTTCGAGTTTGACGACCAACTATTTACCCAGCTATTTGATATCAAAAAGAAGTAATGATGCTTTTCCAAAGAGCAATAGTATTTTTATGTGTCTTTGTTTTCTTTTTTGTTGTTGTTGTTGTTTTTATTTATTTTCGACCGCTTACAAACACATTACGTTTAAACACAAGATGCGTTACGATCATCAAAGTTAAGCAACAATGAGCTTGATCAGTATCTAGATCGCTGATCTCTTGGCAATATCAGGTGCTGTAATCTTGGATGAGCAGTTGGTTTAATGGATACTGGCTATGGATTGTTAATTAAATTCGGTCTGGTATATTCGCTTAAACTCAAAGATCCTTGGTATGAATCACATCTTTTCCACTTGCTATATATGTTTTATAAATATTTCTATCATAAAACAGTTACTTTATTCAACAGAAAATGAATAATAGTTACAAAATATTTAGATTCGGCATCAAATAATTCATGGCGGTTGATATGCCGCTAAATATAAACAATGAACCAACAAAATATGCTGCACTAGTTTTATACCAAATTGAGGCATACCGTTCCGTCTTACGAGCGGGAGGCAGATGGTAAAGAATGGATTCTAATTTTTTTTGAGGCATACCGTTCCGTCTTACGAGCTGGAGGCAGATGGTAAAGAATGGATTCTAATTTTTTTTGAGGCATACCGTTCAGTCTTACGAGCTGGAGGCAGATGGTAAAGAATGGATTCTAATTTTTTTGAGGCATACCGTTCCGTCTTACGAGCTGGAGGCAGATGGTAAAGAATGGATTCTAATTTTTTTTGAGGCATACCGTTCCGTCTTACGAGCTGGAGGCAGATGGTAAAGAATGGATTCTAATTTTTTTTGAGGCATACCGTTCCGTCTTACGAGCTGGAGGCAGATGGTAAAGAATGGATTCTAATTTTTTTTTAGGCATACCGTTCCGTCTTACGAGCTGGAGGCAGATGGTAAAGAATGGATTCTAATTTTTTTTGAGGCATACCGTTCCGTCTTACGAGCTGGAGGCAGATGGTAAAGAATGGATTCTAATTTTTTTTGAGGCATACCGTTCCGTCTTACGAGCTGGAGGCAGATGGTAAAGAATGGATTCTAATTTTTTTTGAGGCATACCGTTCCGTCTTACGAGCTGGAGGCAGATGGTAAAGAATGGATTCTAATTTTTTTTGAGGCATACCGTTCCGTCTTACGAGCTGGAGGCAGATGGTAAAGAATGGATTCTAATTTTTTTGAGGCATACCGTTCCGTCTTACGAGCTGGAGGCAGATGGTAAAGAATGGATTCTAATTTTTCTAAACGGTATTAATTCGGCAAAGCTAAAAAAACAAGAAATTGTAGAGAGCCATGATCGCCAAAGTGCGGAAGAGACACCGCATTTAGAAAAAAGAAAGTGTTAAAAAAAAACTTTGTCAACTGAGGTCGGAACTGTCTCCATTAATTTCATTTTTCACTTCATTAACATTTACTCCAATCCCACCCCGAACGTTATACCCTTATATACGCCAGTGCAGAGGTTTTATTGTCAGTTTTCCTTACGCAAAAATAGGGGGCCACATTATAAACAGCCGATTTTGTTGAAAATGTTAAACATCGTGCATTTTTTGATGACTCTTGCACAAAACACTGATACTTTTTTTTTTCTGAAGGAATTAAAATTCACTCAAAATATTCACAGGACGCACTAGAGGTGAAGTCGGGTTATAGACAAATATATGTATATTTACACTATTTATATTTTTCTTATTTATCTTGACTGTTATGTTCACGAGGTTCTGGCTGTTTTTACGTCCCGGCCTTCTTCAGGTTATATAGCTAAAGACATATGACCCATTAGATAAAAGCATTAATTGAAGCAATCCAGTGTCTTGACCCAAACGTTTGTGAGATTAATACCACAGCAGATGCAAACAAAAACAGAAGTGTATTACTAAAGGGTAATAACTAAAAACTGAGGTATCCAGAAAATGCATGACCTGTGGAACTACAAAATTCTACCCTAGCGTTCAGTAGGAAACGCCAACGTTTAAAGAAGTTTGGAGCGTAAAATAGCCCAAGCGTCATTATTATGGCAAGAATTTTGAATTTAAAGATATTATGTTTTGGCTAGGTCAGTCAGTTAAGTGCCATACGTGAAACACGCTTGGGCGATCATGTCTCGAAAGAGACATAACTGACTGGGCAAAAGATTATTCTGCAGTAGGTTGCCATTGACTCCTGCGGTAAACTAGTTGCCAACCAAGGCTATAGAACCCAATCTCTTCTGTTATTTAACCCATAACTGGAAGGAATAGACAGATTAATACCTTCCCCAAGGGTATTTGCGCGTAAGTGAATGCAAGGAATTACAACTGGAATTCGAACTCGGCTCACCGATTTCTCGTTCTGAGTCGATATCCACTGAACCACAACGTACATCCTTTTGGCTGGGTAGGAAAAAGTTAAATGCTTGCTGATAAAGTGTCTCGTGGCATTATCTCTAGTTTCACTACTGTCAGGTTACGTGTCGTTTTATGGCTGTTGTCTATATCATTATATAAACAACAGCCCGAAGAATGTAAATAATATAAATCCTTACAATAGTTCAGTTAATGAATGTAGACAGAGTATATACGCTAAATATAATGTTGTTCAACAAAGTTTCGTTTCGAACCACAAACTCGAACATAGGATATCTACTGGAAATAGAACTCGTATCCCTGAAGTAAGATTTTTCCCTTTGCCTCTTCTATAAATACTTTCACGGATTCTGCTCCGAGGAACTTAGATCACTGGTGCCCCCTAGGTATGAATTTACACGAGCTACTAGATTAGCAGCTAGGTCCCACCCTTTTACAGTGAAACCAATAAAGAGTAACCTCAATTTCTACTATAACAGGTTCTTTTCACGCACTACCCTCCTTTGGAATTCCCTTCCACATATTTGCTTCGCCGACAGCTACAATCGACATGAATTTACATGTAAGGTTATTAGACATCTCTTATCACACTAACTCGCATCCATTCTCACAAGCTCTTTTTCCCTCTACTCCATCCACATCCTCTGTATCCTCATCCGTCTATTACCCTACTCCTGACATTTTCTATAACAAACCCCTTTTTCTCATCATTTTCCTATGTAACCCTCTGCGCAACAGTGACAGTAGAATGGCATTCTTGGGGTCAGTCAGTTAAAGTGCCATATGTGATACACGCTTAGGCGAACATGTCTCGAAAGAGACATGATTGACTGGGCAGAAGATTATCCCTCAGTAGGTTGCCATTGCTTTCTGCGGTAGACTGGTTGCCGACCAAGGCTATAGAACCCAATCTGTCCTGTTATTTAACCCATAACTGGAAGGAAGAGACGGATTAATACCTTTCCCAAGGGTATTTGCGCGTAAGTGAATACAATGGATTCTACTGGAATTCGCACTCGGCTTCCTGGTTTCTCGTTCCGAGCTGATATCCACTGTATCACAACGCACATCCTATTCTTGGGGTAAGATGATTAAAAAAAATAAAATGCCTCGTATCTATTTTATCCGCAGAGGGACTATCTAGATTAGTAACAGTTTACAAAATAGAGACCCCCAAATCTATAGAATTGTAATGGTCTGCGAACGAGGAAGATCGATATCATTATACTAGGAATTGTTTGTGAGACCAGCTCGTTAACCCCTGCTCGGAACCCACAAGATCACTGCTATTCACGGTAGTATCGTTTTCATCGATCAGTGACACAATTAACAGCAATAGTAATGATAGCTTCACAAGTACAACATAGCAATTATATCAAAGAAATGTAAAGATGTATATTGGTGATAAATAATGCATTCTAATGACAGTAATAAAATAGTAATTTTTCTTTAGCTGTCACCGTAGCGTAGAATATCTTAGCCTTGACATTTCTCATTAACGAACAATAAAAATATACAATCTGTGAAAGTAAAACGGACACGGAGAAAGAAGAAAAAAAAACACTATTTGCGCAGCAAACAAATAATTCAATTAATGGCTGGGAATAATTTTCGGAAATATTTTGTGGAATGAAAGGCAAAACTCTTCCCATATGAACTGTTTAAAACAATTAGACTCTTTCAATTGCGGCTTTTGTGCAGCGAGAGAATTCTGATGAAATTTATTTTCGTTTTTCGCTATTTATATCGCCTGATGTCGAAGCATGTTTTATGGGGAGTTCTCAAGAGATCTACAGATTTTGGCAACATCTTGCTTTGCGGCATATTAAATATAACAGACTGAGAAAAGAGGTTTTCTCTTAGTAATAAAAAATGGCTCTGCGGTGTCTTGAGAGATTCGACCGACCACTTTTCGAGGGCGAATTTTATTAGAAAGTATTTTGTTGAAAAACATTTTTGGAGGTAAACGCTGCTGTTAATAATAATAATAATAATAATAATAATAATAATAATAATAATAATAATAATATTCCATTGTGCCACCTTAGTATAATTTGAAAATAAAAGAAAACAGAAAAAATGGCGGATTATCAGGGCCTTTCCTAGGATATGAAAATAGAAAAGAATAATCATGAATTTGAAATTATGCCAAATCAACAAAAATGTCATTATCATGAGTAAAATTTCGAATACGAGATTAAGCCCTTTGGACCATGAAAATATCAATGCTTGCGTATATAGTAAGACAGGTGCTGTAGATATTTTTATATAATAAAAAACGCACATTATCTACTCTTCAGCAGTCTTGCGTATGACGATAACCTACATTTGGCAGTAAGGCCTCTAATCGGAAGATTGGTGGATTTGGAGAGCGTGGAACCGCCACTTAATTGCTCTTCTTCCTAGGCCCACACTGACTTAGAAGTATAGTGCTATAATGCAATTCTATTTAGCCAGAAGTCTTATCCTTGGTACATTGAACACGCTATAGAAGGTATTTAACAACAACAAAAAAAGAGAGCACGAAGCGGAGTTAAATATAAAATAGGAGAAAAATCCCACGGTTTTTTCAATGACACTGAAGACAAAATTCTGAAAAATGAAAAAAAACAAACAAAGTAATTGGAGGGAGTAATAAAAATGTACAAGAATGTATACATACTTTATAGATGACGCAAAAGCATTTGAAAAACGTACAAAAGAACTGTATATCTATTTGAAAGACTTTTAATTGTGTTAGAATAATTCGGAAGTTATAATGGAAGCAAATGTTTAAAAAATGAATTGAATAAGCGCACAGAATCAAAATGAGACTATGCCTGTTGATCCAACGCCTGCATACATGCTGGTGAAGAAATATTTGATTATAGCTATGAATATTAGTGGGAAACCATATTTAGCCAAAAAATGAAGAAAATATATGAACACAAGAGAAAACATACATGCTAATAACCTGAGAATTAAATTGAAATAAATATTTTAAAAATTTTAATTAAGAAATTATTTAAATTCTAATAGTAAGAACAATGTAACTGATGCTGAGACAAGCAAGATATCAGTAACAAAAATTATGAGAAATACGATCTGTATTAGAAGCAAGTCGCTGAAAGGAGAAAATGTCACTTGACAGATAGAGAAAACAGAAATAAAATAAATTATAAGAAAAGAGAAGTAATTGGGGAAAATAAAGCATGATAAAAAATGAAAATATTTTTAGAAGAGCAGATAAATCATTTAAAGAATTAGTAAAAACTATTGATGTGAACTGAACCAGCCTAAATGAAGTAATAGTCTCTGTTATAACATAAAGTATAAACATAAGAAAAAACATCTAATCAAAGTATCAAAAGTAACTCAGATTTATGGAAAAGAAAAATGAGAAAGTCTATCTGAGGACGGAGCGCTCAGTATCAGCCGAATTATGAAGAAGCGTAAAAATGTAATGCAACGCACTGTTAAACATGAAACGTAGAAGAAAGATTAAAGGAGGCAGTAAAACAAGTATGACACTCAAAGTGTAAAGAAATATGAGAAAAGAAATAAATGTCAGATATAAAAGACTTTCAAACTAACACGTCTATCAGAAAATGGCGAGAACAACCAAGCCTTTAGAAAAAAATAACATTTAATGAATAAAAACAAAACTGCAAGATAGAGTGGTTAGAAGATAATTATATGATTAGAACAGACTGGATTAAAAACTAATGAACAGAAATATGATTAGATATATGAACGCGAATAGAACAACATGGACGTTAAAGAAGTTTAGAATCATAAAAATCAAGAGAATGAAAATCTCTTGTATTTTCTGTTTAAATGATTTTTCTTCTATACACAAAATATTAGCAAATATGTTCCTAATGTTATCAATAACACAAAGAAATCAAAAACAAAATGGCTAAATCAAGGGAATAATTATTATCCAAAACTGATGACATTGCCAACAAAAAATTACCAAATTTATCCACAACATATAAAATACTACCTTATATGATGTAAAAGATCAATTACTTCAAACTGATAACGTTCTAGGTAAGCAAAAAAGAGACACAGAAACGTTCTTACATTTACAAAGATCAATACAAATTTGTTGCTGGGAAAGCTACGCTCTTTATGGACATAGAATAGACATCTTTCATATGTTCCTACATGAGTGCATAACATAATCATTGAAATGAATAAGACATTTTCCATCACTTTATTAATCTTCTAAAAGCCAATATAACCCAAACGTAATTCCCAAATACGTAATTGTAAAGTTTCGTGAGATAAATGAAGGTCAATATTAGACTTTTTAAGAGATCTTTCCTTTACTGTTATTCTCTGTTGCATTAACTATTCCCTGAAACAAACTAAATTTAAAACGTTACGAGTACCACATTTAATAACCCTATTAATCATTGTTCCCTGATGATGATTTGAAACTATTAGCTAAAAATAACGATCATCATTGTGTTTTAGCTTCTGTTTTCGTTGTTAATGATTTTGCTTGAATAAACTTTTCACGAGGCCTCGAGTAGACGGTAACCTCAACATTATCTGACTTTCCTATAAAATATTATATAAGCACTGATTAAAGTATAATAATGTTATTTGTACATTTCGTACATTCAAGCAAAAAAATATGTACAATTGGGATAACGTTCTCGTTTGACATGAAGTAGAAGAAACCATATTGAATCCACTTCTAGATCATCAGTGTCGTGCTAGACAATTTTCCTGAATCTACCACGCATTTCTATAAGTTCATGTTTAGAATATTGCTGCCATACATGGTCTAGTGTTCACAACATATATTATGAGATATTTGATGAAATCCAAAGGAGAATCAGCAATATTATTGGTTCTGATCTGGCGCCTAGGTTTCAGGTAATTTACCACCGCATTAAATTTACTTTACTCTGACTTTTCTATAATTACTTTCATGGCAACTGTTCAAATGAGTTTTTTGCCATGGTACTTATGAATTTACGTGCTGTACTAGACTGGCGGGATGTGCGTCGTGGCGCAGTGGATATCGACACGGAACGAGAAATCCGAGAACCGAGTTCGAATTCCAGTTGAATTCCTTGCATTCACTTATGCGCAAATACCCTTGGGAAAGGTATTAATCCGTGTATTCCTTCCAGTTATGGATTAAACAACAGGACAGATTGAGTTCTATAGCCTTGGTCGGCAACCAGTCTACCGCAGAAAGCAATGGCAACCTACTACGGGTTAATCTTCTGCCCAGTCAGTGATGTCTCTTTCGAGACATGATCGCCCAAGCGTGTATCGCGTATGGCACTTAACTGACTGACTGACTAAACTGGCGACGAGGTCACACATATACACACTTGAGTTGACTAGGTTTAACCGTGAGTTCTACGTTAAAATATAATTATTATGTTGTTTAAAGTATTCGTTTGATTTATTAAGTAAATTTTCTAATTAATAAACGAACAAACTTTTTGGCCAAGCTAATATACACTAGAAAAATGTTTTTTTCCACAAATGCAGTGTTTAGTTTTTATTTTCAAATTCTCAATAAATTAAATGATTCCTACCACAGCCGTGCCTTTTGATCACGCAAAATTTAATATAAATAATAATAAAAAACACCGGAGATACTAAAATTAATTTTGGTGTAATTTCATGAATGAAGATTTTGACAATGATGCAAATATAGTTCTTAGCATTTTTTAAATGAATGGTTTAATAAATAAAATCCATCATCAATTCAATTAATTCCTTATTTTGAATATTTGTTTAACTACTTCAGAAGTTCCAATTCTATTTTAACTGATATTTTCTTCGTAAATAATATTTACATTTTTATTCCATTATATATATATATATATATATATATATATATATATATATATATATATGACTAGATTTTTAAGACAAGAGGAAAATTATATTTTTTCGTCAACGCCTTTCATCCTATGATGGGCTTTATGAAGGCAAAATGTTGAAATGAATTTGATTTTAAATAAAGCATTTTTTAACAAAAAAATGTTGGTTACGTGAAAAACGTTCATAAATTATTCATAATATTAACTGAAAATATTAATCATTTAAAAAGGCCATATTTCACATGCCAAAAGGATTTTTCAGGCGCAGTTAATGTCATGTTATGAGATTCTAAAATGATGGAAATTAACCGTTTTCCTTGAATTTTTCGTTTTTATCTGCGGTATAGGTTGGCTTGGAAAAGTACTATTTCTGATAGGAATGAAAGAAAGTTCATTTTCTATATATATATATATATATATACATGATTTATTATACTTTTCGAGCTTACAAATAAAATGTTGTATAACGGGAATGAAATTTTGAAAGCACTTCGCAAATTTCAATACCAATATGCAACATCCCATTCTTCTATTTGAAAAATACAATACAAAATATATCTATACATATTTATATTTCAGCTTTACCCTATCACTTCTTATGAGGATCGTACAGGTTGCGTCGTATATTATAGCTTGACAGATCACAACGAATATTCAGTCCGTTGCTATATCATGCTGTATTCATATAGATCTCCTATTCTATATAAATGAAAGAAATGGACTCCTGATTATTTTCTTCCATTTTCTCTTGCCATTCTAGAACGTGCATGATTATATCATTCTATTTTTATTCTTTTTAGTTTTCACAATTTCTTCTCCTTTTTGGTAATATTTGCCATTTTAACGTCCCCTCCATTCGTTTACTTTAGTTTGTAAGGTAGATTCCTTGCTGTTTTTCTCTGTTGCTCGCCTTTATTATCTTCTTTAAGTGACAAATTTTCCATGTCTTTTTTACTCATTCTGTGATCAAGAACATTTAGCTGTCTTTTCCTGATTCTAATCCTTTTCATAACATGCTTTGTCCATCGTATTCTCAGCCTCTGTCTGTACATCATCTCTGATACCTTACTTTTCTTTTCTATCTGCCGATCATACGCGGCCAAATAGAAGGATTAACCATTATACGGCAATACAACATGCCATTTTTTGTATATATTATATTTTATTATATTTTGTTTATATTTTCGAAAATATGGTTTGCTAATTATTTTCCCTTCGGATAAATTTATAATATTTTCCGCTATATTTTAAAAGGTTTTTTAAATATTTGCTTTTAGTTGTGAGTTTAAATTTTGCTTAACGGCATATCAACATTTGTGGGCTATTTCATTTAAAAAATGTGGGGACTTAAGGTTTTTATTTTAATGTTCGCTGATTGTGAGAAGGTTGATTTTGTCAGATTTTGACGTTTTGTCTTTATTATTCTCGAAAGCTGAAGATGTCTGCTAGTTTTGTATTCAAACATTTATTGCTGGTAATAATTTTTCGTTCAAAATGTGTTATGGGACTTATTTCTCTTCAAAAATGTATATTTTTTAAGAAAATAAATTTGTATGCAATTTCTATATAAGTTTATTTTTATACTTTAATAGTGTTTTGATCACAATTTGAGTGTTAACTATTTGCTCATAACTGGAATCCTAACAGGTGCTACCACTCCGGGTCAGGGTGGATCTGGAAACAACAGCAGTTAAGCGGTGGTTCCATTCTTCCCACAATCTCCCAATAAGAGGCCTTGCAGCCGAATGTAGTTTACCGTCATACCTACGATCATCTAAATATTTCTGTTCTCATAAAAGATGTAGATTTTAATATACATTTTGTGGTATAGTTGTGCAGCATCAGAATATGTGATATATCTTTAATATCACTTAAGAGATGCTGTCTACGAAAATCGTTTTAGACCTAAACTAGAGATACCTATTTTTTTCTATAATAATATTTAAACTAGGCATAAATCAACAGCAGATCCCTAATAATTACATTCGTGGTAAGGTATACTTTATTTTAGCCTTGTTTCGTCAAACAAAATTAAGTCGAAACAGCTTCCCTGGCAGATGAATTCTGAGAGAAATGTCCAAGTGTGTGCAGAAGGAGAAATAGCTAGTTACTATTTGATCTGGAAAGCTCAACGCTTCTAACTTCATAAACAAATGAAAAAGAAAAATATTAAAAAGAAGGATGGCAAATGAAAACGAGATTTTCACCGCGCCAGCTCAAGTCATACGGTAAGTTTATCGATTTTCACTCGGCAAGAGAATCTTTCTTCTTGTCAATAGATCAATCAACGGAGCGGTTTGTCAGCTGATGTGAAATAGAGTGCCGTGATTGATGACATAAAATGACGAAACTTCCAGACAGAATCTTTAGACTTTAAGAAGAAAAACCAACAGGAATGAAAATAAGGAAACCAAAGGAAGAGAATGAAAACACGGTCGGCATAATAATATTAAAATGATGACGCCGAAATAAATTAAAAACAAATAGTGATTTTTAACTAAGATTAACTGTCAAATGGATCCAAAACATATACTGCAAAAATTATATATTTTACCTCAAATAAGAATTAGATTTAATTCGATACTTAAGGAGAAATCATGATTCAAAAGATAAAAATAGATCTTTCTGCGTTTTGTAAGTATTTCCTCTTTTGTTACACGATAGGAAACAATATATCGAAAAGGAATAACGAAAAGGAATGAATATATATATATATATATATATATATATATATATACACGCTCTCACACCCTGTTTGAGAACTCTGGAAGAATGGTAGACTTTGAAAAGACAGTAGCTACTCTAGCATCTACGCATCGTTCATTCAGTAATGCCTGCTTCTTTCTACCGAGCGCTCATAGCTCAGCGGTAGAATCGCCGACTGACGCTAATTCGATCGGGTTTCAATCCTGGGTTAAAAGTAATCGGTTGTCTAAACGTACTGATGAGCTGTGATACAGCAAAACAAATCTATCTGCGGATGGCTATGTATAATATGCACAGAAATATTAGCTTGCTTTATTTGAATGTTTTTATTCAAATAACTGTGCAGCTTATTTAGTATAAGACTTGTGATTTTCTCGCGATTGCTTCAATGTTTGGCCGAATGTGAGATAAGCAGACCCACATTTATTTTCCAGTTGGGCATAGTCTTTATCGCCCCTTATCTTTATGTTATTTAGGGATGAGGATCCTAATTCACATGAATAAGAATTTTAAAAATTGCTATAAAATATCTTTTTTTTTCATTTTTATTCAATGGGATATTAAAATCCCAAATATATCAATGATTACCATCGAAGTTTTTACTTGGTGCCCAATTCATCTGCTTCACATAATTCCTGTATTAGAAGCAAAATTTTAGAGATTTTCCATCCAATATTAATTTCACCGTACATTACTTGAGAATCACTGCTCTAAACAATTAAGTAAATGATGCTTCATAGATTAAATAAAATAACTACCAAGTTTAATAGTAAGGATAAAATCGAGTTTTAACTTTGCTAAAAATTTATCTTTATTACTTTTTGTTTCATAAAAGATGAAGTTAATTTTATTTGTAATTTTCTAATTCGGGTGGTTATTTCGATTCATTATGTAACTAAGCTTTACATTACCATTATACCAAACAACTGTCTAGGAAAGTTAGACAGAAAATTGAACATGGAAAGCATGGCCTAGTCTACGTTGCTGAGAAAAGAAGTTCTAAGATCAGCATGCTAATGACGTGAGAAATAAAAATGTAGAAATATGTGTACTAATGTCTATTACAATAGATCACACTCATTTGACAGGCTACGTTACTATCTTACCAAAGAATGATATATGGATGTAGGGACACAAAAGTTGATTGTCATCCTTTTGTCAAAATCTATTTGCTTTTTTCCTCTTTTGGGAAGAAAGGTCAGTTTTCATTAGAATAAAGACTGACTTCAGTGACTAAACAAAAACAGAAAGTGCATTAAGATACCGATTTCTCTCATCGAATTTCCATAGCGTATAAACCGAGACAAACTTACGAGAACACAATAACGTGCAAGCTTTCATTATTGGCGTTCATAACCTTAACAACACAATATACACAGATAAAATGATGATGTTGTTGATGGTAGACTAAGAAAGCAAGCGGAAAGAGGTCTTACATAATGTAATTACGCTAGGCAAAAAGAAATGGCAAACATTAACGATAAAAAGACAAAATATTTAGTTTTAAGTTAAAGATAGAAGCTGTATCATTTTGGGTGTCGATATTAATTAGATTGAAGCCTAATAATGTGTGTTGTCAGACGACAGACACATTGAAAGACGTCAAATGAAGCATGTGAACTATGTAAAATACCTTTCAGAAACAAAGCAATCTTTTAAGTGATAGATAATAATCTTTAATCATACGACCTGCTACGTAATTTCTTAAAAGTTAGTGAATGCTGTATGATCTACTCACACATGAAAAAGATACTTGAAACGACAGAAACATCGTTCTACTGATGAATACTGAGATTGGATTGACTTGAATATATTAATAATACGCATGCATTAAACAAAATTTATAGTAGAGCTTAAAAAAGTAATTAACATAATGTTATATACGCACGTATTAAATTATATACGTATATTCTAATCTTAATAAATACACTGACACTTTTGTGAGTGGGGTTATATTACTATCGAGTGATTAACTTTGCTCAGATGCAATTATGACATTGTCGGACTCTCTGCCTTTGAACAGAGTGTAATCCAAGCAAGACTCTGCCAAAAGTACGGTCTTTTCAGGAAAAAATTAGACATTTTATTTTTGCCCGAAATATGGCTCAGTATACCCACGTTAAAAAGGGCTTATGCCATATTTTATCTCAAGTGATGAGACAACTAAATATCTATATTGCTTTCTTGCGTTTAACCTCGGTTAGACGCAATTCTGATATTGACGGATTATCTGCCTTTAGGCGGAGGTTAACCCAAACAAGCCTCTGCCAAAGGGTAATGTCTCTTCTAGAGAAAACTGAAGTAATTTTTTCCCCGAAAAATATGGCTGGAATTAGCCACATTAAAAATGATTTCTGTCACATTTTCTATTATGTGGGAATGCAGCTAAATAACATAATGCTACCTAACGAGATAAAAAAAATTATTTGCCTTTGGCTGAATTTTACATTTTAACACAAGCCACAGGAGACCATCTCATATGCTTTACCTCTCACTCAGGAGTAAGGTTGAGTATATTGCCCAACGATGGGGTGTTCCCAAAAGTGAAAGTGCCGATAGAGTTCGGAAGATTTACACGATATACCTGATAAACTCATCTTAAATCCTGTCCTTCTCTCACATCTGTTGAATGGTTGCAGCCCCAGTAAATATTTATATTGCTATTTAGCAGTTCACCACTAGAAATGGTTATATAATTCATGCAGCTGGCAAGTATTTTATTTTGTTGATGTTATAAAGATTACTATTTCATTTTCAAACCTTTGTTTTGGTTATTTCTCATTAAGCAAACATTTAGGTTACAACGCATATAAAAACAATTAGTTTGAACACCAGATCTAACAGTAGCGTTTTTGTTCTGTATAATCTATTAAATTTCAATCTTTTAATATTGTCTCAAATAACTATAAATAAAATCCCTAAAATAAAAAAAAACAGTACCACATTTCTTCTTTTTTTTCTTTACCTTTTTTGTTTTTGTGGTGCACCCTGTACAATAAAATGCTGCTTTCAAGCAGAAAAACTTCTGAAAATTCACGGATAGGTAATAAGAAAAGAGGAACTGGAAAATTTCATACTCACAAGAGATATACAAAAGTTAAAAACTAATAAATCCATTTAACAGTTTTCAATGCATGAATGTCAAGGAAAATATATAAATTTATGGTGCAGAGTCGAAAGTTTGTTTTTTTCTAAATAAATAAAAGAATTTATGATGATCATATAACAAAATTATTTCGTGTGTTATATTTTAATTATATTTGTAAAAATTAACCAGCTCTTTAGATAAAACAGGATTAGTTGATTTTTATCAACGGAAATTCTGGAACATGATTTTGAAAATGCTTAGAATGTTTCTCTGTGTAAAATAATAGCAATAGTTTTGACACCGTGCCAATTTCAAATGATGCATTTTCAAAAACAAAAAAACACAGATACACATGTGCACGCACAAACACA
The DNA here is from genome assembly GCA_037127315.1 of Ascarosepion bandense. Classification (NCBI taxonomy): domain Eukaryota; kingdom Metazoa; phylum Mollusca; class Cephalopoda; order Sepiida; family Sepiidae; genus Ascarosepion; species Ascarosepion bandense. The sequence continues at coordinate 396,715 of JBBBDQ010001402.1, forward strand.
AGTAGGTAACACATACACATAAAACATACACAAACACAACTAGTAATAATATACACATAAAATCATAAACGCACACACATACACACATATATTTATTTTTTGTAAAATTATCTATAATTTGAAAGAAATGTACTCAATGTTACAGACATGTTTTTTATGGTCTGTAGATTGCATTGAATCATGAATTTGAGATAATCATTAAATAGTGGTATTCATATCCAAACAATCTTTATATCTGCAAAGATATACATCGATTTACTTATATATATATATATATATATATATATATATATATATATGAATATATATATATATATATATATATATGTACGTTTGTGTGTATGTATGTGTGTGTTTGTGTGTATGTGTGTAACAGCTGCGCATTTCTGAAAAAAAATCACAATTTTATACATGTTTCGTTGAAGACGTCTGGCAAGGTACTGCGAATATGCTTTTTATTTAATTTTCTTGTTTTCGTGCAAATGTTTATTTTTTCTGGACTCAACGTGTGTAAAAACTACAAAACTCTAGCATGTCTTAATGTATTAATCTATTTTTAGCAGTTATCAAGTAACATTTTAAATATTTACTTTTTAACTGTATGGCGGAGAATCTATGCCTTTTATCTGAAGTTATAGAACTTTTTATTGTTCAAGCACGGTCACCAGTTTGTGGCCGTCTTCATAGTTAAAGTGCGTTAGATTTTCCTTTTTTATTATTAGTACTTCCATTATATAAATCGTTTTTTATATGCGGATGACTTTATTAAATTGTATTTTTACTAGTATTTTGCGAATGAAATTTGGTAGATTACAGTATATCTTTGAGTGAATCCTAATTGGATAATGATCAGACAGGTGTAACGTAAGTCGTCTAGAGAGGCATGTATTCGTATGATATGACAAATATAACTATTTATGAGTTTGGTTTGATCACCACCTTGTCAGTCATCTATAAGGAAACGTGTACATATATATGTGGGGGGTGTGTATGTGTGTGTGTGTGTGTGTGTGTGTGTGTGTGTGTGTGTGTGTGTGTGTGTGTGTGTGTGTGGTGGTAACCGTCAGCCGATGTCGACTATCGTTCTCTCTTGCGGGAAGTCTTTTCAATGCTATAAAAATGCGTCGGCTTAGTGTTTCTTTTTAGTATGACCTTTTCCGGCCTGCTCTCTTTTATCAGATAAAGTCTACATATTCTCTTTTTCCAAATGGAGTTATTTCTAGATAACATAACGCCATCTATTATAGTCAGCTATTGCTTCATCACATCTTTCTGCCTCACTGTACATAGTTTTCATATTGCTCTTTCAGATATCTTTATAGAGCAAACTAGGGTCGCTCAACTACACATTGGCTTGTCACAAATTCACAGTATAGGATATTTTCTTTTAGTATACGGCAATCTTCAATCCAGTGCGCACGGCTAAACCGGCGCATTCGACATTGCCTGAGCAGTGTGTATATTGGAAACGGCCATTGTGTACGAAAAATTAGGCATTGTTTATTTTTTTGTTTCTTAGCACGATTCTTTGTATGCAGCACATGAGTAAATAGTTCAGCATTGGCTCTTGTTTGGCGTAAGTTCTCCATATTACCTTGTAATACAAAAGAGCACGGCTGATGCAGGCGTAGTTTTACACACACACACACACACACACACATACATACATACATACATATATATATATATATATATATATATATATATATATATATAATTACAATACAAGCTTCTTTTGATTGAATCATTTAATCATGTAATCTAGACTCTTCCGATTTTAATTGGGAGAGAGTACCGAATAGAGTCTGAAAAAGTTTCAGTGGAATTGAAAATTTAATTAATTAATTAATTAATCGAAACAATAATTTGGTTAAATTCAAAAGTCTCTACAATATTTCCAATTTGGTTATTTCCTTTCGCAACATAGTTCAAACTGATTTGATTTCTCTCTTCTTAAACGCAATCAGCAAATGACAAGAGATCCGAGTTGAACTGCTTAATACCTGTTTCAAATCTTTTATAACGTGAATACATTTTAATCAAAGATTATTTAGACAAATGTCTCTATAATTTTGCAACCTTACAACAAAAAAAATCAAATAAATTAATGAACTTCAGCTCATAAAATTAGACAATTAAGGAAGTAAAGATTTACGTCGTTAACAAACATGTCACTGACAAAAAATCGTATAAACATTTGTCCTAGCGAATTTTTATTTCAGAGGAATGTATTTATCTGATATTGCAGCGACAAATATCCTGTGGACGTTGCTGGATGAAATAGCATATGGCAATTGATATAAAAGAGATTTGTCACAAATTACATGAAGAGATCTAGAGAAATTTTTACTAATTAATGTTGAGACAACCATGGAAAAAGCTAGAAGCAAATGAGAAAGATTTTAATTAAAACCAGAAATGTTAAGCATCTTTTGTTAATGGTCAGCTATGTCTCACGAATTTACAGTTGAAATGGTTAGATATAACCGTAAGTTCTACGCCAATATATTTCTTTCGCTTCTCACTTGAGGAATTCTTTCTGCTTTTTAATCTTGCGTCAATGTTGATTTTCAAATAAACTCCGCCTTCTTAGTCCTTTTACTTTTTGGTTCTCTCTCCTTAGTAGATCTTTTTTCTCATATAATTTCTTAGTTAGTAACGTTTGCATCTTAGATGCTTTATCGACTTTAAATGATTTTTTAAAAGTTGACAGTTGAAATTTTGCTGATACTAAATTTGGAAAGAATTCTCGAAGATCATAATATTCAGAAGATGTCAGCTTGAACGTCAAGAAAAAAGGAATGTATGGTCATCAGCAAAAAGATCTCAAAATGCTAACTGCAAGTCGGAGAAAGTAAAATAAAATATCTGAAGGAATCTAAATAACTGGGAAACGTTTTGACACAGGATGGTAAGTGTGACATTAATATCAGAATACGCATGGACATGGTCAAGGACGCATTTTAAAAGCTAAGCAGAGTACTGAGCGGAAAGAAAATCTAATAAAGAAAAGCGTGCTGTACTGTCCTTCTGTATGGCAGTAAATGTTGGGTGATCTTCTTAAGGATAAGGGATAGGCTCGAGGCAGCAGAAATCTGATTCTACAAAAGGATGTTGAGCATAAAATGGACCAAATAGGTGAGAAACATTGAAGATCTGGAGAGGATGCAAACGAGAAGAAAATTATACTTAACATCAAGAAGAGACCGCTGATGTTCCAAGGACACGCAATGAGGAAGGAGAGCCTAGAAAATCTAATACTCACAGGACAGATACAAAGAAAGACAGACAGGAAAAGCAGTGTAAGACAGGCTTTAGCAAATGAAATTAGGAGCGGGGTTTGGAAGAACAAAACGTAAATTATTGAGAGCGAAAAGAGGCAGGGCCAAGTGGAAGTCTATGATCGCCTACGTCTTGAGGAGACAAGGCTCATGAAGAAAGAAAAGTAAATGGTGACAGAATATGAACTGCTTCATTGATTTTATCTTTATTTTCTATAAACGCTTTGTAAGTTTTAAAGCCCAAATATTTTTCAGATTTTAGGTATGTTTGAGAATAGAAGTACAATACAAAAAATCCTAATATTCAAATCAAAGTATTTGCCCGTATATGAGCACCACTGGAATTCGAACTTGGCTAATGCATATCTCATTGTTTGCTACTATCTATTACACCATCGCACATCCAAGTAAACTCTTTTTCATATATCAACAAATGTATGGAATAACAAGCAAGATGAGAGGGACTTTAGTAAAAAATGACAAACAAAAGGAAGCAGTGAAAGTTATAATAGCCGAAGTTCTGAAGGAAGATGGAAAGATGGCGTGAAAGAGAGAAACAAGGAGGGAAATAATAAGTGACAAAGAAAGAGAAATAAGAGATAGTGAAAGGGAAGAAAAAAAGGATCTGTGTGTGTGCTATGAGAGAATGTTTAGTCTTATTTGTCAGAAAATCCACTTTGTTCACCTTCCACAATTACAATTCAATTTAAAGATATAAAAAATACCTACCATAAAATATTAAGACAGAACACAAAGACAATAACTTAAAAAAACTGAAGAATGTGATTTCGACCTTCAGCGTTTAGTTTTAAAACACTTTCATGCAGTTGAGTAAAACATTTTTATTCTACTAAGAAAAATTCTGCATTTTATAAGAACAAAATAATTATCTAAAAATATCTTGATATATTTTCACATTCTTTATTCTTCATTTTCATTCAACACAATAAGATAAAATATTTCGGTATTAGATTTGTTATATCTGTAAATATTTCAAAAAGATCGTGACAGATAATTGATTTTTGGCTGCAAACATTTTAATAGGATTTTTGGGATATTTTCTCATCTCAATCTTAGTACATCTCTACGGAGTTCATAGATTTGATTATATTGAAGTTCTTAACCGCTTTTTGATTCCAACCTTAATTCAAATTATTGTTTTCTTTAACGTAGCTAACAGATTCTGATGTTCTTGGACAACTCAAAAACTCTCCATCTTGCATATTGAAAATTAAGGATTTTGTTTGTTTATTTGTAATGTCCTCAAATTTGGGCAGATGTGGTTTGACACGATGTTTAGAGAGAAATGTATTGATATTTAAGGAATTAAGGCTAAAGCAGATTTTACCTTTTTTTTTCTTTCTTATTGATTAATCAATAAATCGCTTTCTTGGTCAGAATCATTCAGATAAATTGAAAGCAAAGTTTTAACTATTTTTTCCCAGTGGGTCGCAATATACATCAAATCGGAAAAGTCACGAATGAGTTTGAAAATATAATTATCTTTCCAGTTTGTTAATCATTTTTGTATGAAAATGAAATGAAATTTAAATTAGCTAATTTTCCAAAACCTTCCTATTTAAAAAAATAAATAAATAAAAAAAATGGAAATTTAAAGAGAAATCACTTTCGCGAATTTTATTGATGCATTAGAAACTTGAAGTGAGATTCTTCCTTTTTTTATTATTTATTGATTCATCAGGAAACCTCCACCTTTGACTAAATCATGCGGATAATTTGGAAACGTGTCGTACGCTTTGACCTTTGCTAGTTTAAGGAAAGTGTTAACCAAAAATGACGCCTGCCAACCAGATCATGACCTCTGTGACATTTCTTCCAAACCAGCAGCAAAATGGATTACTTTATTATTATTAAAAAATAATAATAATTGTAATTTATTCTGATATATATTGGCAATGTGCGGCATCTTTAAAAAGTATCTGAAAGTTTTACTGCACATTGATAGACACCTTTTGAGTGAAATGGGCTAAACGAAAGTAAGTGAGAGCTGCCAATTCTTGAACTAGCAAAAACTCTCAAGTCATTGTGACCGAGAATTTAAGAATAGTGGCCTTGTTCAGACTACTTGATCACGGCAGATAATACACTCTCTCCCAGAAACTGTAAATAAGGTAATCTCAACAGAGTTGCAGTATATAACAGAGGTGAGTTCTGTGGTTATTGAATATAGATAACTGTACCTGAGCAGGCATCTGCAATAGAGATTGTCTAGACAGCCATACATGGATACCGTCGGCTAGTAATTATTTATTTAGTCAGCTTTATGCCCTGGGATAATCTACATGTCCTATGATTATCTCTAAATGTTTAATATTTTTAACTTCCGACAAGTATCATTCTTGGAGGCATGAAAGTTGTAATTGAGACAGAAAAATTTAAAGAAAGGGAAGATAGAGGAATTTGTAATGTTCTCGTGTGTATAACCTTGGTATGAGTGAAATGGTTGGGTAATATGAAATATGTCAGTCCGAAATTCTTAGCTGCAGTCTTAAAATGACCCAAAATAACTACAGAATGTTTTTGGATCACGCCCTCTAGCTGGTTAAAATATATCAGTTAGTTATATCAGTGCTATAAGTGATACACGCTAGGGCGATCATGTTTCGAAAGAGACATGACTGACTGGGCAGAAGATTTTTCCACGGTAGGTTTTCATTAATTTTTGCGGTAGACAAGTTGCCAAACAATCTCTCCTGTTATTTGACCCATATCTGGGGAAGAAACGAATTAATACATTTCACAAGGGTATTTGAGGGCAAGTTAATGCAAGGAATTCAACCGAAATTCGAACACGGTTCTCCGATTTCTCGTTCCAATCCGATATCAACTGAACCAAAACGCACATCCCTAATGATATAGATGTTCTAAAAACCAGTTTCAGAAATTATTATATTCCAATATGCAGTATATGATTGTATGTGCAGTTAATGAATGCTTATATTCAAAATATCAAGACTATTTTGAAGTGCCACACATAAAATGTCTATGTCTAGCTTGTTGTATTAGTTTTCTTTTAATATTTGAATATATAAAATTAATAAAATAATCCTCTTTCAATTATATGCAATATAATCTATAATATATAGGGATTTTATGGTGTGTATCGTCGTGCGATAGGATCGTTGCAGTGAAGTGATCGAATCTGCTTTAACACAGTGATTCTCTGTTTAAGTTTCTCTAGGCTTGTATGAAGAGTGGAATATAGACCTATCCTTTCATATAAACTGACAGAAAAAAAGTCACAATCACGTGAACATGGTGGACATTTTAACAGTAAATTTACATTATCAGCGACACGCCCAATCCAACAACCTAGTAGATTCTCATTGCAATAAAAGCACATTGAGTCGTTGGAAAATGTTACGCAAAACGTAAAAAGATCAACCAAGATCCATAAATTTATCTCTTTGTTTTTGGTTTATGCACCCTTTCGTCGCCATGGCGGGGAACATCATCAATTCCTTTTGACAAACACATGGCGCTAATCGACCAAAATCGGTATGTTGCGAATACTGCTCGTATAAATGTGTATTTAGTGCTGTGTTTTAAAAACTCTAAATAATTACGTTTGCTATACCTACTTCTATGAGCATAGCTGTTTGGTTCAGTTTTGCAGAAATATCTTTTTCATGACACTACAGTTGAGTTAAACGGTGTCACGTGTAACACAATTTTCTTCATATATTATTTTATATAGTTATTATTTTAAATTCACCTTCTGAAAATGAATTGTCTTTAAAGATACACAATACAATTTATTCTTTTTGATAAGTTGGTGTGGAACCAAAACACCATATTACTTTTTCTTTATTTCTAGAGAGTGACTATATTTTTTAGATGTAATTATTCAAATATATTTTGAGCTTCATCACGAACGTTAGATAAACGCAAGTCTGGGTTCACTGTCTGACGATGCCGCTCCAGAAAGAAATATTGCAAATAATTTCGTAATTTACGGACAGTTAAAAATTCTTAAACATAAACACTACAGCTATTCTAGTTGTCTCCATACAGTTATATAATTGCATAATTTCTCATTACATTATATGACATAAATACATTTTCAGTCAGTCCATTAATTTGCTGCTAATGCCGGACAACCACTACATTAATTAAACTTATTCTGAAATGCTAATTATGCTTTGAAATTAGGATACATTCTTCATTGCAATTCGTTCCCTCCCAACAAAGAAAATGACTAATGATTCAGTGTAATCATTCCAAAACAAAATAATCTTTCATTGGGGACGCTTACATTCCCTATACAAAGTGAGAATTTAATTTCCATCCAGGCAAAAGCTTCACGCTCATTTAACGAGTAAGGTTAATATTTGTAGCCCAGTATGTCGGGATTTGTCCCAAATTCCACTTACGTAACATGTCGACTATTTGAGGCATTAACTGCCTAGAAACAGAGGAAGCTGTATGTGTTCTTTTTTTTTACTGATTATGGAAAATATGTGCACAAAATCTGAAGGATCGGATCAATACGACGTTTTATGTCAAAACGTTATAATTTTATAAGCTTTAGGTCTAATAGATTTAGTGCTATCAAATATTTCTCATTATTAATATGCGATTGAAGGATCAAACATTTTCGATGGGACAGGCATTTGAAATTTGAAGACCGGCTGATGAGTCCAACAATGCAGAACCAGGGTACACAAAAACACAAAGGAAGAGATACAAATATGGTCACAATTTGGATTTGGTGCACACAGATCAAAGAATAGCTGTGTGACTGACAACAAAGAAATTAGATATTATTAGAACACATTTCAGCATATTCTTACAGATAATTTGAGAAAAAGACAAAAATCCCTTACAATGATGTCTTGAATCTTGTCTAATTGAGCAAAATCAACATCGGTCTTACATTTCTTCAGATATTTATAACAACGCAAAGACCACTGACAGAATCATTATCAACGATGTAATAAGATTTGCTGGTCACCCTGTCATCCTGCAACCTAGGAAAACATTACTGAAAGTGAAAGGGAACAAAATGGCAGAAACGTCTCGGGCAATGCCAATGGTGTCCATCAAAGACTATATCTTCAGAATAGAAGTATTCTGAAGACGAGAGCAGTCAGCTCGTAAGAAGTTAAACAAACGTTGTTTTCACAAGGCCATTCCTGAAATTAAATTTTCACACTAAGCATATAACGTTGTATCTCTTAGTATAAGATGTGGGCCATGCTAAGAAATACTGATTAAACCTTCGCACATTTCAAACTATGAATGAGGTATCTTTGTAATAAAACAAAAGAGAGCAAGATTTTTCTCCGATATGTTCCTTTATTCACCATCTCGTGTCCCTTCTCATTTCGTCAAATTCTTGTTTAATTTACGTCTTCTTTCTTTACTTAACGTTAGTTTGCCTAAGTCAAAGTCCAAGAGCCACTCAATGTAGACTGTTAGCGAGTACATCTATTAAAATGGCTTGAGAGTTGGAGGAGCAAGAAGTAAACAAATCCTATTATGAGGATATATATATATATATATATATATATATATATATATAATCTCGTGAGAAAACTCAACGTATATTTAGATTAATAATAATCCATTATAAGAATAATGTATTCAACGAGATCTATATTTATATCAATATATATATTAATTAGATAAAGTATTTTAGATTATATTTTCCGTCTTTACGGCTCTGCCACCATTCTCACTTATATATATATATGTGTGTGTGTGTGTGTGTGTGTGCGCGCGCGCGCGTCTGTGTGTGTGTGTGCGCGCGTCTGTGTGTGTGTGTGCGGGCGCGTCTGTGTGTGTGTGTGCGTCGTTTAACAATGAATTGGAAGAGCTTCAGATTGTATTAAAACCAGCCAAACTCTCAGGAGTCTTTTCCAGAAAATAATAGCAATACGTAGAGAATGAGAATGAGTAGATGCCATAAATATGGCATATGAATGTTTCAGCTCCTGGAAATAAAGAATGCAGCGAGTTTTAACCACTGACATAGTCAATGCAACAGAAATAATGAGAAGTTAGCAGCTTACACTACGAAACAGATGTAGCAGTCGGGTGGATAGTGGGTATTGGGCCGTGCGAGCTCTGATATGGCAACAATACTTTATTCTTGATCGGATCCAGCTTTTTAATGATAGGGAATGTTAGCAGAAGTTATATGCAGTATTTTCTTTAGCTATGCAAGGAACCTGATCATTCTTATGATGTCTTTAGTGATGGTAAAAATATACGAGTTCCGTTTAACTCTCCAGCATTTTTCTTTTACCCTCGTTATTTTTCAACATACTTTTGTGTAAAAATTTACAGATAAGAATGTGATGCAATGCAAAGAGATGAATGCATATCTATTTTCATCAACGACCTCCCAGATGAGATCAAGTCCGAAGTAGTCATCTACGCAGATGACACTACAATATACTCCCGCTCCAGTAAGAAACCTGTCGTGGCGGACAGACATAATCTCTCTGCTGACCTTGAGCGGGATCTACACTCTGTGGTGAACTGGGGCAAGAAGTGGCTTGTCAACTTCAATTCATCTAAGACCAAGCTGTTGTCTGTCAACCATTACAGGCAACCTCTTCTGCCTCCCATAAGCATGAACCAAGTGATTCTCCCTGAGAGTAATACACTATGCCTCCTCGGAGTTACCCTGTCCTCAGACCTCAAATGGAACCACTATATTGAATCCATAGCAAAATCTACTGCTAAGAAGATTGGGTCACTATGTCGATCCAGGATGTTTTTCCACCTGAATGCATCCTGCATATATACAAGTCAACCATCCGTCCGTGCCTGGAGTACTGCTGCCATTTATGGTCAGGTGCCCCTGCCGTTCTCCTCAGTGTTCTTGACAGGCTCTAACTAGTTTGTACTCCTCACTCTTTTCTAATTAATCTTTTTACATTTATATAACCCCCTGCACATCAGTGGCGTTGCATCACATTCTTATCTTCTTGCTGGGAGGGAAACTGGCTAGGGCTGCAACAAGGTGTGACCTCGAGGTTGCCCACCGAAAGCGCTTGCAGGGACACCTATCCATGCGCGACATGGCACTACAAGAATCCCGATATTATACAATTGTTGATCAGAGCAGCCGCTCTTGACGCTACGCAAGAGTTAGGGCTCCTAACTACCAGTCGGAAGCAGCAACCAGGAAACTGCCAACCCGGTACCCTCACAGTGATGAGCCGTTGCCACCAACCGGCCAGATCGCAAGAAACTCACGGAAGCACCAATACCAAGGTCTGAAGAGAGAGAAGAGAAAGCCGGAAACCACATCCTAAACAGGAAACAAGGGGCAAGCCTCTACTCAATATACGTGGGAGGAGTATTGACCGGGCGCTAGTGTGACCTATCTACTCCTATTTAAAAAAAAAAACACACACACACACACACAAAACACAAACTTAAAAAAGTGGAGTGTTAACTAAGTTTTAACTTAAAGTCCAAATGAAGCATGAACGCCAAAAAGTGAGAAAAAAAAAACCAAAATACACATTTAAGAAATAAACTGTAACATACCTCAGCGTTTAACACAGGAAATTTTAATTAAGAAAGTTTCATTCTTCAATTCTTGCTTTTCCCAAAAATCAACATCCAGTTAAGCTGCTTGGTAAATTTCAATTCAAAGGACAGACCATAGCGGGGAGGGGTAACAAGTGGCTGCTGATACCCTGGCCAGGATAGCTTCGCATAACAGAAAAAATAAATAAATAAAAATCCCAAACTTTTTTTTCCAAATGAAGCATGAACGCCAAAAAGTGAGGAAAAAAAAAACGAAAAATACAGATTCAAGAAATAAATTGTAACATACCTCACAGTTTAACACAGGAAATTTGAATTAGGAAAGTTTCATTCTTCAATTCTTGCTTTTCCCAAAAATCAACATCGAGTTAAGCTGCTTGGTAAATTTCAGTTATTGCAAATCACTTGAAGACACTACCTATGGTAGAAAACTCGGTCACGTAATAACTCGTTTACAAATTTATATCTCTCTCTCTCTATATATATATATAGTCATCCGCAGACAGATCTGTTTAGCTGTATCACAGCTCATCAGTACGGCTCGAAACCCGACCGAATTGGCATCAGTCGGCGATTCTACCACGGTGGAAGAAGGCAGTCTTTTTAGCGCATATTATATTACGCGCCCAATAGCTACAGTAATCCAATTAATTTTATTGAATGAGCGACGCGTACACGCTAGGGTGGCTACTGTTTTTCAAAACATACCTTTCCTCCAGAATGCTCAATCAGGGTATGAGATCGTAAATATTGTCATCCGCATTTATATATATATATATATGTATATATATATAAATTTTACGAAATGTTCCGGAGATATATGAAAGGGATTAACTAGCGACATATTTTATTTTATTTGTTTGAACATTATTTGTAATAGATACTTGCATTTGATTAGATACTCTGTTTTATATAAAGAATATATATATATATATATATATATATATATATATATATATATATATATATTGCTAAAAATATTATTAAGAGTATTGATATGTCAGCATTTTCTGGTGATTATATATTTTAATTATCCATTAAAATAATATGCTTAAGTGGAAATCATACTCATATATAATTAAAATATTTGACATAATAGAAACTTTTATAAACTGTGTAACATCAAAATTTTAGATATTCCTTAATAAGGATTATATTAATTATGGTTATAATTCTGAAGAAACTAATGTTTGGTATAAAACGTTGGCAATCCCATAACGAAAATATGAATAGAGAGCATTTGAATAAGACGTAGTGAACATAATGTATATCTAACTATTTAATTTTTTTTTAGTTTACGTGTTAATGAATATATATATATATATATATATATATATATATATATATATATAATGAAATAGTTATATGACTAAATACAAATACAAATAAAATTAGAAAGAACTGTCCAAGACTGAAAACTTTAGCTAAGGTATACCGACATATCCTCAGCAATTAGCAAGAGACGTTTATTAATACGAGAAAGAATAGCTGCAATTAACTTAACCGCTTTCAAAGGTGAAAATACAAAAAAAATGACCTCGACTAAAAATATATGCACACTTAAATGAAAAAAGAGTAGGCAATTGAGTATTTAAAATTTAAATACTGAATATATGAAATATATTTAAAATTATCTAAGCAATATGATTCTTTATTTGGAAAATCAAAAGTAAACATTAAATTTTCTTAATAAATCAGGAAAAATAACCCAGAAACATTATTCCATATCGGATCGAACTTAAAATCTAATCACTTCGTGCTCCAATCCTCCTTGAAGTTTTCATTTGAATTCATTCAGCGTTTATGAAATAGACTAAACTATATTGGAGTAGATAGACTAAACTATATTGGAGTAGATAGACTAAACTATATTGGAGTAGATAGACTAAACTATATTGGAGTAGATAGACTAAACTATCGCCCGGTTCACACTCCACCCTCATCTATTGAACAGGTGAAGAGGCTCATCCATTGTTTCCTGTTTAGGATGCGGTTTCCGGTTTTCTCTTTTCCAATCTTTTCACTCTTTTATTTTTTTTTCCAATTGGAGTAGATAGACTAAACTATCGCCCGGTTCACACTCCACCCACGTCTATTGAACAGGTGAAGTGACTCATCACTTGTTCCCTGTTTAGGATGCGGTTTCCGGCTTTCTCTTTTCCATTCTTTTTACCCTTACGTAGCCCCCTGCGCATCAGTGGCGTTATCGCCTTGCTTGGGGTGATATGATTAAAAAAAAAAATATATATATATCTTAAAGAAGGACAGACAAAGACAAACAAACAATAAACAAACAAATTAATAAACAGAAAAAAACGCGACCGAAAACAATGCCCCCGCTTTAAGGCGGAGGTAATATATATTCTAGATTTAAACAATAATAATAGCACAGTATTGCCTTTGTAAAATGTGTTTGTTTTTTTGCAGTTTTGTTTTTGTTATGTTCTTTTGAACGAAAATGTTGGTAACTGATAGAAAATGTTAAAGAGAAAAAAAACAATAATTTTTACATAACTAATCTTTTAATATAGATGGATTGTGCTTATTTATCTTTATACTGATCCTCTCCAATTGTCTAATGAGTGTCATGGTGGTAACATGTTATTCTTCAAGGAGGCCTACATAGTTTTTTTTTAATTCAATAACTTTTGGTATTTTCTGAGATCACATTCATGCTAAAATTAAAAAGACAAACTTATTGTAAGTGCGATAATTTCGTGTGATGGTGAATTTTAAACACGCAGTGAGCTCTATCTATAATTGTTTTCAGATTTTAAATTTAACTAAATTGTAGCTATGTATTTAAAAAAAAAAGGAGGTGTATCATTAAAAGGGAGTCAAAGGAAATATATAGGCAATACTTCAAATAGTGTAAAGAACTACTTTTATGAACCAGGCAGAGACATGGACATACTATGACGTTTATTATTGTCTGAACACAAAACCGGCCATATTTTTTTAATTAAAAACTGCTATGTTGGAAAAAGATGTAGAATAACTGTTAGTAAATAAATAGCATGAAATACTCATCGGAGGCATGTTACATCCTCATCGGAGGCATGTTTCATGTCCTCGATATACGATATACCAATGCAAAAAGAATGTCAACTTCAAACAACTGAAGATCATGACACGTAGTATTATGCATTATATATATATATATATATATATATATATATATATATTAAAGATTTAATTCCAACCTTCATCTCCATCATAGAATGAAAATACAGAAATTTAACCAAATTTAATACCCACCTAATTATTGCTAATATTTCAATACATAAATAAGCCGAGATGTAAGCAACTAACTACCTCACAAAAATGTTCATGCATGCATACATAGGTATATACGAAATAAACTCCTGATCTAAAACCATGACACCAACAGAATCAATGAAAACTAAACAGAAGATAATTTAAAAATCGAAAAATTAATTTCTGCCAATTTTAATGTCTCTGATAAAGTAAAACAGCGAAACATATTAACTCTAAATTATTTACATTGTTTGGACTGTTGTCTTTAGCTTTATTGTCCTATTCACGATGTTTCTGTCGCTGTACGCTCTGGCCTTCTTAAGGTGATTGGAATTTTGAACGGAACACTTTACCTTGATCAATGGGGCATATTGCTTCCAAGAACTCATGGCCCAGTCGATAAAAGCTTTGGTTAGATCTATTGTCTTGACCTTGACCTATGGCAAAGGTAAACAAATGACGTAAAAAGTTGAGTTAAAGGGAGATAACTAAGACATCCGAAAGTGCATGACTCATGGGTCGAGAAAAATATTCCCCAGTGCTTGAAATTCCAATCACCTAAAAGATACCGAAACGTCGTAAATATGGCAATAACTTTAAGACAACAATCAGTTCGAACAATGTAACTAAAGTAAATAGTTAGATTTACAGCAGTATTCTTTCTTCATCTAAACTTATTTATAAATGGAACTTTGTGTGTGTGTGTGTGTGTGTGTGTGTGTGTGTGTGTGTGTCCGTTACCTATAGACTCCGAAACGGCTGAACCGATTTTCTTGAAAATTTACACAGTTGTACTATATGCGTCTGCGAGTGTTCTTAGTTAGGTTTTGTGTCGAGGTACCTCCGATATATATCGAAAATTGATTATCGAAAAAATCGGGTTATAGAAGGAGTGGTCCGATTTTAATAAAATTTGATACACGCATAAGACAAAGACATAAGAAATGATATTCAGAAGTTTCAAGATTGCAGTTCTGACAATAGTGCAGACAATCGATTATATATATATATATATATATATATATATATATATATATATATATATATAAGATGTTTGTGTGTGTGTCTGTTTATCTGCCTGTATGTCTGTATTTTTTCAGCTCTTTTATTTTAGTTTTTGTTTCGGGTTTGGCTCTAAGTATGTATAATTGTAGTTCTTAGTCTCAGCCATTATACCATTTACCCAGATAACTTATTTAGCCTTCAAAATTGGGCTTACGACGAAAAAAGCTTATTTGATATCGATACCAGGAGATCAAAATTTGACTTACACCCATTCATTTTTCTTTCAGTCTACGGTTTCGCTTTAACTGGAAACAACTATGGCTTTTTAGTCTGTCGTGCCAACGTCCAAAGAGTCTGCGCTCTAGGACCATGGATTAGTTTTAAAGCTTTCATTACACCCGAGCAACGCCGGGTTTTAGTGCTAGTTTGTCTATATTTTTGAAATGAGGCATTGTAACTATTTATTCTATTTACATTGTTTGCGCTGTTGTTATCTTTATTCGGCCGTTGTATGCTCCGGTGTTCTGTAGGTTATATATGTTAGAATTTTGAAATGGTACATTTGAATGGTTTCGTTTCAAAATTCATCATCTGAAAAGCCCAGAATATTAGCTAGAAAAAGCATCGTGAATAAGACAATAAAAATGAGGACAACTGTCTGAACAATGTAAATAGTGTAGCCTTTTTTCTTGATATTTATTTTAATTGTGATTAGATATTGTAATTTTTCACCAGCCTTTTAAAAAAATCAAAGAGACATTGAGCAAAAAATACCGCTGTCCGAAAATGTACTATGGCTACCAGCACTAAAACACAAATATTTCGGAAAATATATTGAATGAAAATAAAAGACAAATTCATATTCTTATAAGCGTGTTTATTATTATTTTACATGCACATAGAAACACTTTCTTTTATAATATTGAATCATTGAAATAATAAGGTTGCAAACATTTGTAAACGAAGACAAGATGTTCTATGCTTTTATTAGGATTAATATTATTTCATTAGTTATGTTTACAGTGTTAAGGCGAGGCTAACATTTACTTTATTGAATTACTCCAAGCATGTGCTCATAAATTATTTTTCAATCAATACCGCAGGAGAAACACGGCGAGTTGTTTTATTACATGTCTCAGGAAACAGGACGTATGATTTAGTGAATAATGCGTTGTGAAATTTAATGACAACATTCTATTAATATTGACTGAGAAATTTCATGTGCGAATTGTGCTTATTTAAGTTGTTACTATTTTCTGTTGCAGACTCAAATTTAGATTCAAACTAAGAACTTTCCTTTATGGAGACCAGACTTTATGAATTTAAGCACGGTACGAAATTAGCGGTAAATTCTCATCAATTTCTAATTGAAATGTCTGAATGGAAGCCTAAGTTCTCTGCTAACATTTTTCCTATCGCACTTCTTGCTTGTGGAACTCTTTTCCTGTTTCATGCTTTTGTAACCTTTGACCTTCAAAAGTTTAAAGGCAATGTCAGTGGATATCTTCTATTGTAAATCTTGTTTTTTATTGTCATCTCTCCTTCATAAATGTTTCTGTAATATTCTCTAACACTCAGTAACATTTGTGTTTTTGTAAATTTATTGACTTTTTTGGGGTGCAATGATTAAAAAGAAAGCAAAAAATATTTGTATAGCTTAGCACTGAGAAAAAATCATGTCATAATTTTCATGTAAAAAGATAATACATGAATCTATTATGCAGATTTTAAAGTAGATCACCAGACCAATAATTAGCTGTTATCATAATGTACTATGGGCGTGTTGCTGAGTAGTGATAACGTTCAATTTCAAACCGTGAAAATCAGGTTCGACTAACGCCTTGGTCGACATATCTATTTATTTGCCTGATA
Organism: Ascarosepion bandense; assembly: GCA_037127315.1. Lineage (NCBI taxonomy): Eukaryota > Metazoa > Mollusca > Cephalopoda > Sepiida > Sepiidae > Ascarosepion > Ascarosepion bandense. The sequence continues at coordinate 413,661 of JBBBDQ010001402.1, forward strand.
TATCTATTTATGTGTGCAGAAACTTTGAAAGAGCCTCTAAACCATAGATCTGGTTGGTGCAAATATTGTGAGCGAAATTGTATAGGTGGAGTTATTCAACGATGGTTTCGCTAGCACAAAGGCATAAGACATCTTGACTGAGTTTTTGAGGATAGTGGTCTTGTTGAAATTGTTGATGCCACCAAAAACTCTACATAATGTCCGCATAGTTGCAATATAACACGAGGGGAAGAAACAATACTTTCGAAAACCAAAAATTATAACAAGACAAGAAAATATATATGGTTTAAACTCCAGTACATTATTAACGTTAAAAATGTCATGCCAGTTTTTCTCCCGCTCATTTGATTGATAAAACTTCACCGCTTTACCAGAATTGGAAAAAAATTAAAGATTAAATTATAACTACATCAAAAATAAGGGAACACAAACTACTAGAACATAACAGAAAAAAATCTTCAGAGGAGTGTGATAGAAAATAATTTCGCAGATACAGGGTGACCCCGAAAAACGGGAACTTTTTAACAACCCAAACAAAACCAAGAGTGATGGAAGAAAAATATTTTATTCAACGTAATTGAAATCTTAAAATATGCCATTTAAAAAACAATGATGGAAATTTCATTTTTTGAAATTTACGTCGTGTAAATCGTGTCCTCCTGTACGAATGCATTCTTGCAATCTGCTGTTGAGATTCCTCAATGACCGCTGCAACATCTCAGCTGGGATACTGTGAATTTCATCCTGAATTCTCTGTTTTAACTCATCCAGAGTTCATGGTCGATTCGTGTACACTTTACTCTTGAGATAGCCTCACAAGAAAAAATCATAAACGGACAAATATGCCGATAGGGGGCCATGGAACATTACAGAAACTTGAAATCACACGGTTATCGAACAATTCTTGCACAGCCTCTAATGATTGCCGTTTCTTGAACATGTGAAAATTTATTAAATACAGATGTCTCCACATAACGATTCGCAGTGACAGTGACTGAGATCCCCTGTTCATTTTTAAAAGAATAAGGTCCGATTATCCCATGTAAGGAAACAGCACACCATACGGTCACCTTACTAGCGTGTAAAGGCACTCATGAACTTCATTAGTATTTGTGTCTTCCAATTAACGATAGTTCTTCTAATTTATGTAACCTGTGAAGATTGAACTCATCTGAAACCCATCATTGATCTTGATACATGTTTACTGAAATGGCACACTGTTTAATTCGTGAAGTCACTGTTTTGCAGTGCTGACACTTGCTCATGCCTGCCAATACACACTTAAAATATTGCAGTATTTGGAGCCACCCTGTATAATTGTAGAGTAAAATAGGAATTTTTGAATAGTAAAATGTATAAAGGTGTATGTTTGCATAAATCAACATACACCTAGGCAGATACTTGTTTCTATGTAAACACATACATATGCTATCACAACCATTACCGTCCAAAATGTTCCTCAACAAGTATGAAAACGTTATCCATTGCTTTAAGATATGTGACTTGTATATTAATTCGCATACACAGATATAAACATATATTAACTTGCGTTACCATCCAACAAAAAACTAAAAACAAATATAGAAAATATTATCCACTATTATAAATATTACTTTCTATTTAAAAATGCATACATTTAAAACATTTTCCGTTGCTTTACTACACGTAACACGTGGCTGAGCTATAAAAACGAACCCTAAATCACAACGCTAGTTTATTTTCTGTTTGTTCTGTTTGCATTAATAAGAGTGTAACAAGTTAGATTGAGACCCGTTTCCTAAGTTATTCCTTACTTTATTCTCTTTGTACAACTGAACGGATCGTCAGGGAAAGCTGGCCAGCTTTTCTCATATATATATATATATATATATATATATATATATATATATATATATATATATTATTCATAAAACTGAAGAAACGAAAATTTCAACGAAAAATCCGAATGGTCATATTAATATTAAACATTATTATTGATCCAGCTAAAGGGTTTATTGGAATCAAATCTATTTATTTATAAATTTAATATTTAATACATATAAAAGATTCAAATTTTTCTAAATGGGATAGCTATCTCAACGTGTAACTCATCAACAAAAGATTATGTTAAAATAAGTTTATTAGTTTGTGTGCGTGTAAAAAACGGAAGAAAGTATAGGGAAAATGAAAAAGGAAAGAAAATAGTGGTAAAACATTGCTATCAAAACCTCAATGTCTGCAACATTAGTTACAGAACCGAAAAGCATACAATAAAATAAATAAAAAATAAAAAATAAAGAAGTATGAAATACGTCATACAAAATAGCAGCTTTACATGGCCACTGTTAAAGAGCAACGAATAATGTTAATATCAAGATAAACTGATTAAACATAATTTAAGTTAAAAATTAAAACAATAAAACTAGAAAATTTCATTTATGTCAAATAGGAAGACATAAAACAACTTTTTAAAGCAATATTCATTTTAGATTAATTATTAGAAAATTTAATTTTTGTATATGACAGTATTAATACCGAAAAATGCTTTAATATAACTTAAATTTAAAACGATAGATCGAAAAAAAATATAGATTTAAAATAGGGACGTTATTATATCCTATAATATAATTATACCGCTAATAAAAAGAAAAACTATTGAAATGAATGTTATTTTTAGATTACTTATTAGGATGTTTGGATCTAAATTTGAATCTATGACGGCATTGGCTTATAAATTTTCTTATGGTCAAAAGCATATTTTGCTTAGGATATTTTATTATTTTATTTTTTCAGCTAAACATAAGGTTATCGAGGGTGCGGGCCCGACGTATTAATCTCAAACTCAGTATCGAGTTAAATACGTCTTCTTTCATTTACCAAAATCTTCGGGTAAGAGAAGTTTGGAATTTTAGATAGGGGTTGGTGAAAGAGTGTTTTTAGTAGTAACGTTGTTTAAATTCCCCCGTCGAAATTTTAATACAAACTTGATAATTATCATTATTATTTTTGGAGGAGATGTTGATCTGGTAGATCACTTGTGTAAAGTTATATTTACCTTCCATGGTGTGACACTATCTCCCAGGGTGATGCTTTCCTTCTCCTGCGGGGATACTTTCATTTGGTTGGTTTAAAACAACGGAGAGAGAAATTGATATTGGTGATATTATTAATGTTTTATTGCGTCACGCGATGTGAGCGTAGGAAAAAAATAATAATTTTAGTACCATCAAGTGCTTCTAAAAACACAGGAGCATAAAATAAAGTTATTTTGGATAAATATACATTTCTCGTATTTCATGATTGTATAAAGTTCGCCTCTTTTCATGTTCTTATATAAATTTCTCCTCTTTTGGAGTTAAAATGTTGATTCCGCTAATCTGAAAACGCATAGACAAAACAAGTGTCAGAGTGATTTGATAAGTTCACCCGAAGGCCAAGGCAACTGTTGAAAACAATAGTCCGAAATAAACTGACCTGAATTCAGTTCGATGTGAGTTGGCATTATCTTATTGGTCGAACTAAGACATCCGCAAATCGAGTGGGCGGAGAACGATTTTCATTGTCCGAAGACTGTGAGCCGGCCGGATCCCCAGCGAGGATCGAAATTGATTATAAAAATAAATGCTCGACACGAAAAAGTGCAGGTGGAGAGCAATTTGTTGAGTTGGAGCTGCTATCAGTCGAAATGTAGCGAGTGGGGAAAATGGCCCCAGCCGGGGAGACATGACCCACGGCTGGTCGCTCACCATAGAACTTGTGGCTAAAGAGTTAATTTCGAATGAAGCCTGTCACAAATTAACTCAAAGAAGTTGATTTGGAAAAATTCGCCATCGACATGAATCCAGAAAGAACGTTATTGTTATTTTTTTGATCACGAGAGAATCGAAAATTCTGATTCTTCGTTCGCTCAACTTCGGCAAACTCCGTTAAGAACCCGAAAGAACTTTGCTGTTTTAGAAGTTACATAGGGAACTTGACAATCCTGATTATAGAGAATTAATGAAAAGACTTTAACGAAATACGAGAAGAGACTTTGGCGAAAACTTGAAGAGATCTGTTTATTTCAACGCTAACGAGACTTAGACATTTTAGTTGAAGATTAGAAGCTCTGATGCTTTTGGCGAACTTTCCCTCTCAGTTGTAAATATCATTTTCGACAACTGTATTCTTGGGAAAAGAAAGACATTGATTTTTCTTTATATAAAGACATTCTACGTAGCTCTCCAGGCGTGTTCGACTTGTTCATTTAATTCATTATTTTTTTTATTTTTATTTTTTTTTGGTGCCGTGTTTATTATTTTTCAAACCACAAGTGTACACCAGTGTCCGGACTAGCTAAAAGGGACGACTATTAAAATTGCAAGACGAGACGTCTGGGATCTAATCACAACGTGGGGCAGTGGCCTGTTGTTGCAAAAGACGTCCTGTAACCCAGCTTTTGTGGCGACACCATCGGACAGGATCGTCTCGACCAGCGACTGCGACCAAACCAACCATACGACCGGGTGGCAGTGTCACAACTGGGATCGTCACGATCGTCAGCGAGAACGAGCGTCACATTAGACAGACGGCCAGCACGGCCTGAGGCGTCACATCTGGTGCCTTTTTGACCGGGATCTGGCCTGAGGTTTGCCGTCGGCCGTCCAGTGCAGAGTGTCACAATGGGACAAATGTTGATGTATCTGTAATTGCGGGATTCAAACTTTCTACCCCTATAGCCCTGGGGAAGCCGTCAGCTGATTTGATGTGCCTTAAGAGCATGACAGCAAAGGCATAATGGCTAAACAATATCGAATTAAATCAAATACAAATATCCACTAACCATAGCGCTATAGTTGTTAAGACACGTCGGATCAATTGGCTTTCTCTGTCCTATAGTAGCCACTTGTACGAATTCTGCCTAAGGATGCATATTTTATTAACATATTTCTCGAATATTCAGGCCGGTGACGTATACGAATGTACTGTTAAATTATGAGAAAAACAGAGTATCCACCCAAATACGAGAAACCCTTGAAAATAGGTTTCAAGCAAATAAGTATATATGTATACACATATATAATCATCCGCAGACAGATCTGTACGCTCTATCACAGCTCATGAGTATGGTTAGACATTCTTTTGCAAATATCCAGGACTAAAACCCGACCGAATTGAAATCAGTCGGCTATTCTACCTCTGAGCTATGGGCGCACGGTAAAAGAAGGAGGGACTTTTTGCGTGTGATATACTATGTAAAATTTTACTAGTAGCTAAGAGTGTTCTAATTTATTTCAGAACGAACAAGTCTTAGATGCTATATATATATATATATATATATATGTGTGTGTGTGTGTGTGTGTGTGTGCGAGCGCATGCACGTGTGTGTGTTTGTAACGTGCGCGTGTGTGTGTGTGCTACATTTTAGTCTGAATATGTTCAAAATTTTACTATGACCTATCAGTTATCAATGCCAGATTTTTATATTTGCTTTTCTATTCCTTTTATTATACCATGTCCAAAAAAGCATGTAAACTATGTTTAACGAATATCGAGTTATTACTACTATTAAAATTGTTAGGCTGTTGTCCTTATTCTTATTGTTACCTCGATTTCTTGGTCGTTGTAAGGTGACTGGAATTTCTAATAGAACCCTTTATTTCACCCATGGAGTAGGTTTTTCTAGTTCTACTCACAGTGCCACTTCCAGATATCTCAGTCTTAGCTATTTTCTTTTCACTCTCCAAGTAATTTTATATCACTGCTTAAGCCGAGTAATGAAATTTCTGGGTCAAGTCACTGAATTACTTTAACCAACGATTTTATCCAGATAAGGAAAACCGTTCGAACAAAGTAAAGAGTGTAAATATTATGTCGCTGCTAATGTTTTTGCCGGTTTTTAAAAGTGGCATTTTCAATCATTGTAATTTATTTTATGCATATTGTTATTACTTAAACATATCACAATGACGAATTGATAACTTTTTCTTTCAGATTATTAAAGCATCATTCATATTTGTTTGCAATCTTCTCACCCATGTTCTTTCCATCAAATGAAAATATTAGGCATGCTCTACTCTATGAGTTTCACAGATATTCCAATTCAAATGCAATGTGTTTCATTTTACGAATCTTTGTTTTCACGACACCTTCAGACACCATTTCTGAGTATCCTTGTCACAGGTAATGAGAAGTAGGTTCTTCACCATAACGTTAAACGTCAGCGATCGTGGATAAATCGAGGAGAGTGACCAGTTCCGCAAGCGAGAGCAGTACTCCATCCCAAAAAGATCATTACGAGTAGATGGAATCAAGTTATACAGAGCAAAAGCCGTTATTGTTTTGAATGAAGATTTTCAAAAACACATATTTTCATTTTGAAGATGTAATTTTAAATCGGTTAAAACTTTTCGACTGACTTGATAATAACTGTAACTTTTCTTATAAATATAGATATTTATCAGATGATTTATTTTATTTTTGACAATAGCTATTCATTGTATTTTTGATCGTTTTGATCATACGGTTTATTGCAACAAATTACAGGGTAGAAGAAACTTACTTTGATCACAGTAGATGATGGTTACAAAATCATAAGAAAAAAATTCCCCGAATGAAATAAAATACTATAATGAATATCTCTAGGTTATTTTTATGCATTATCTGACCTAGTGCGTGGTTTTGCAAAGAAATGTATTTTATGAACCTGCAATATTGCAAGGTGGCTGACAAAGAAAGAATAAATGTTGCTTTGTTAATATTGTTTTAAAAAGAAAGAATCCCAGGTCGGGCGATATGGGAACGGAGGTGTGTCTATAATAAAACGGGTGTTATTGATTGAGTAAATGTATTTATATTTTGTGTTTTGATGGCCGACGTAGCCAAAATCGGATGATGTTGACCTCGAAAAACTTTGTAAGCAATGGGGTAAAAAATGAGGTAGTCTTGACGAAATTCACTTATTTAAAAGGCAGATTTGTAGTAGTAAGATGTCAGGAAGCAGTTGAGATCGGAAGACAGACGAGAGAGGCACAGGGAGAAAAGTGGCTTGTCCAAGGCTTCTGGCTGGATTGATGCCTGTGGGCTGACCTCACCCAAGCTGGAAAACCTCCTACTCTACATCATGTCACCAAGAAGTGAATAAAGAGAATGTTGTGTACCTTTATTTATATATACGTTTTATGGTCGTCATTTTAGAATTATGAAAAAATAAATCAATTTTATGAGATAAAATATAACAAGATTTGCTTGCAGTTTAAATTTCCCCATTAAAAAGGCTTTATATGTTAAATGGCCTGAAGATCACTAATCACAAAGCGGAAACTTGTGTTGTTAATATATGTTATTTTTTCTGCGTTTTATAATTTTACACATTAACATCTACACAGCAGTGATTAATTTAATGCACATTTTAAAAAAAAAGTTGGCAATTACTAAGTATATATGTTTATAAAGCAATACACACATAGTATATATATATATTCCGTTGATCTATTTTTCACGAGTTGTTAAGGATCACTTACTACATGTCCCCGCGAATGTACAGCAATAAATCTTAAAGACAACTAAAATAAACCAAACGCTAACCAAAAAATAAATAAAAAAACATACTAACGTTATCAACATTTGAGCGACACAAAACACATGAGGTACAGAAATGCAACAAAATAAAGTGGGGATATGCAACATAAATATAGAAATAAATCATTTCAAATTCGAAAACACATCTACATACGAAACCAACTCTAAAAACGTAACGTAATTTATGCTCTAAAATGCGATGAATGCTCTAGAATAAACGTAGGGGTGACACAAATCCTGATTAAAAGAAGAGCCCTGCACAGAAGTAACATTAAACTAGCCAATAACAGGAAATTGTACGTTTTCCAACATTGACACGAATCTAGTGGAGTTAAATTCACAGTTATCTTCAAAAACGCAGATTATGACACGCTAACAAGGCAGAAAGAAATATTTATAGAAAATACAAGCCTTCCCTCAACAAAACAACATGAAAATTTAAAACTAACACACAGACATACTAAATTCAAACCCGATAAAAAAATATCGGGAGCCATTGTAAAAAATAGTATTCCAAAAAACAACCAAAAGATTTGGATGACAGGTATAGAAGAACTGAATGAAAATCGCTGGAAAAGACTTGGAACTATAAAAACGAAACCAAATTTTGTAAGTTAGTGTAAAAAACTTTCTGTCCAACGAAACGTGACTGACTTTCAAAACAGAAGGGATCTAATGTTGGAGCAAAAACAAGAAAAAAAAAGACTAACACATATGAACTTTCAGACCTTCTCACCACTTATCTATATATACACGATATTTTGGCCATCAGTAAAACAAAATGATCTCGATATGTAAGGTCACAAGATTATTCGCCTGAAGAGAGTCAATTTTAGACCCGAAACACGTGTAGTGACACAAATACCATTATGGACACTTAATATATTATACAAAATGCACATAATGTTCATAACAGTAACAAAAATACATCTACACTTTAAATAAAACGTTCACAGCTTCTCGCAATTTTTCTTATATAAAAAATATAAGAAATTCTGTACATGTTCTAAAATATAATTTATATTAAATATATATATATACACACACACACACTGCATATATATATTCGTGTGTGTATTTGTGTAACAATTGTGTATTTGGGCAGCGATCCCTCTTTTATACAAGCTTTGTTAAAGACAATTGAGTAAGCATTTATATTAAGCATTTTATCTAACGTTTCTTGGGTCCATCCAACTGTTTTCTTCTTTTTATATTATTGAGTGTTTGCTTTTTCTTTATTTTTTATTATTAATTCTTCTATTATTTTTAATGATATGGATGATTCTATTATACATTATTTTTCTGTTAGTATTTAAAAACGAAATTACACATAACCAATGTTGTATATGAATTCGCATGACCCTTTAGAAACATTGTTCCTCATTTTACCAAATTCATAAATAACTTTTATTTGTCATACCACGACATTCATATTTAGTTTAATCAGGTTACACCAAGCTAACCATAGCTCCTTTAGGACTCATTTAAATACACAAGAAAACTTTTGAAACTCGATTCATAACATACTAGCATAAAATACAAGTATCTATCTATCTATCTATCTATCTATCTATCTATCTATCTATCTTTGGAGAAAACTGGCTTGTAACATTCAATACCCCAAACTTAAAACTAATTACAACTTCGATAGTGGCAAATTATTTTCCTCCCTACAAACCCTCACTCACAAAACCAGACATCACATGCTTCTCACTATTCTATCGCCACTCCAATGAAAAATGCTCATGTGAAATACATTACTTAGATCCACCAGTTCTAATCTTCACAGCTAGGACCCGTCTTGCTATGCACATTGTAGCGAACGACCTTCATTCTCTTTGTATCTCCATGATAAGAACTCCGTTCCTCCCAAGCAGCTTCTTACCGCGAAACACTGCCCTGTATTACAGTAAAACAAGCTTGTATATGAATGTATAATATATATATATATATATATATATATATATATATATATATATATATATATATATATATATATATATATCAGTATTCGTATATTTCTATCGAAGTTTATTCATATCTCTCTTATCTCTCTCAGACTATTCATATATTTCTATCTCAGTTTATTCCTATCTATCATTTTGGCGATCTAAGTCTATTTACATATTTCTATCTCAGTCTGTTCATATCTATCTATTTATCTATCTCAGTCTATTCATATCTACCATTCTATCGATAACAGTCTATTACTATCTTTCCATCTCAGTCAAATTTATGTCCATTTATTGATCTAACATTCTCAGTCTATTCATAACTTTCTATCTCTTGTCGTTCTTACTATACATTTTAGTCTATTCATATCTATCTACATATCGATGTATCTATCTCAGTGTATTCATATATAACTTTCTGTCTCTCTCAGTCTATTTATATCTTTATGTTTGTCTAAGTTTATTCATATCTATCTTACTATTCATCTCAGTTTATTGATATCTATCTATCTATCTATCTATCTATCTATCTATCTATCACAGTGTATTCACATCTATCTTTCTATTTATCTCAGTCTATTTCTTTCTATCTAAATCTATTTATATCTATTTCTCTATCTGCAAAGTACTTTCATTATCGCATAAACATTTCTTTTGTGAAACTTAATATGAATATCGCTATGACAAAGAAGTGAAACTTATCTATAATTGAAGTCAAACATTCACCTCCATATCAATGATAAAATCCCTTCTTCAGAACTTGAAGAAATCAGAAACGCCACACATCTCAGTTCTCTTTTCCTATTAAAACCTATTTATCTCACAAAGCCGCCAGTGAAGATAATCTTCCGAGAAGCCAGTAAACAAATTGTTTTCGTAATCACCAAGGCGTAATATCTGAGAGGCGATAATCGCAAGTGTTGATAGTTTAATCCTACTTGCCCTGAAGTGTTTTATATTTTGGCAAAAATGTTATCGACATTTTCCATGATGAGAATAATTTCTGGAGGTCGCTTTGTGCTATGATCAAGCGTTACAAAGGATTTTCTTTGTTCAGGTTTCCACATAATCATTAGCCATTTGTAGGTTTTCCACATTGAGCTAGTAATTGTATCGATTCGGTACAAGATTCGTGGCTGTATTCATTTTGCCTCGGTATCATTTTGAAGCACGGACTTTGAATATGGAAGAAACACACATTACTGCATCGTTTACTCAGCAACATAATACATTAATTTGTAAAAATGATTTTTATGTCTGATCGATTGAAAAATAATTGTTCAGTAGTTTCACGTACATTCATAAAGTGTGCATAAATATATTATAAAAATCTTTTAAACAATTACAACCGAGAATATTGTTCTATCCTTTTTCAGCGTGGGATTTTTCTAGCTTAGAAACAATTTTCGCAAATAGTTTTTAACTGGTCTTGAACATGATGTTTTATATGACATCGTATAATCATATGTTCGGTTTTTCATTGTATAGATACCAGCAACATAGAACTAATGATAAAATTCTGAATTAAAAATGAATGTTTTTGAAAAATAAATCTTGAGTTTTTGGAGAGATTTCCTTTATAACTTTTATGTAAAATATTATTTTAGACTGACCATTGTTCTGGATGTTATGAATAATCAAGAGTGATCTTCCTTGTTTAGTCACTCTCCTCTTTGAGAGGGCTATTTATATTTACTGAGACTATAAAAAGACACGATAAGAGAACCTTGTATTCTCAACTGAATAAAGCTTTTCTAAAGTCTGCCTTTGCCTACTTTTGTCATTACAGTAAAATGAAACAACTTGTAAATTGACTTTTTAAAAACATCTCTTTACCTTATGCATGGCAGCAACACCACAAGGTTGGAGTTAAGAAGATGGAAGGTAACGATTGATATTCGCTTTAAAACTTTGAAGATCAATATTGACTGGAAAGTAAGAAGTATAATTATAATTTCACAAGCGATAAGTGCGATAAAAAAACTGTTAACACAGAAATTATAGTTGCATCTAGCCATTTCTACTTTAAAATGCCGATACATTTCCGCCAATTTGAACCTGATATTATAGGCAATATTTCCATGTTTTAAAGATAGCAATAATATAAGTTCCGCGTTGGACTTTATACGAATAAATTCCTACAGCTAATTATGATATACCGAACATATTGTACATTAATTTACCTGGCTTCCTAAAAAGTATATTTCAACATATTTTCATAAGGTGATAATTGATATACCTGAAATTGGTAAATGCGATTTACACCGTACATTGGAAAAAGACATCGTAGCCTTAAGAAATAAGAACACACTTGAAGAAAATTCATGCCTGGATTTCCAAGGAATTTAATATTTTGTCAGTGTCCAACTTGTTATATTTGTAATTGGATTGGACAGATAATCAAAACAAAGGAGACAGTGAAAATAGAGTTTTTCATAGAAAGCCTGAGAAAAGATTCTATCATATGTTGACATTGATGGGCATGGATATCTCACCGTAAGAATAATAAAGTTTTGCAAATAATATTGAATTGGGAAAATTCCAGAAACAATATCGTAAATATATTATTAAAACATATTTTGTGCCTACCAATTCTTAAAATATATAATACGTTCCGAATTAGTTAAATAAAACAAAGTATTTACGGCTTTAGAAATCAAAACGTTCAATAAAAATAAAAAATAAGTCTAAAACAAACATATAATGTATTTTATATCAAATATCGATTTTAGGAATGCAATTACTTCATTTAAAACTTAACCAAACACTGTTAGTAGAAAAAACTCTATTACAGCTTTATGTAAACTAAGGATAAAATGACAAATGTTAAGGGATCTTTAAACAATGTCAAACAAGTAATATAAGAAATTTCACATCAGCTACAGTTGCAGCAGCAAACACTCGCAAGCAAACATATCTTTACTCTACATCCATGAAAGAGTTTAAAGTTTACAATTCTTTGTCGGCGATGAGTTATTTCTAAAACTTCAAACAACATTCACACAAACGAAACCACTAAACGCCTTTTATTACGATAAACGGAGTATCTCATTATCATTCCCTGTGCGAATCACTTCTGGTAACCATGTAGTTATCTCTCTTTAACTTAACTGTCAAGTTCATTTGTTCAACACTGCTGTAACTTGGTATTGAACTCATAACAATTTGGTATAAGTTACTTGAACCAACAAATATCTATATCTAATATCTATATATATATATATATATATCAAGGACACATGGCCCAGTGATTGTAATAAAGGGTTCGGTTTGAAATTCCTAGCGCGAGAATAAGGCCCGGGTATACAACGGCTGAAACGTTGTAATCATGGCATTAAAATAAGGACAATGGTCCGAACAATGTAAATCGTGTAAATACTAATTCATTTCAGAAATATAGACAAGTATATTCCAGTATATCTTCCAGTAATTCTTGGTAATTCAGTGATGACAAAAAATAAAGCTGAGGAGAACTATTATCCGATACATCCCTAAGTGGCACCGCAACAGGAATCATAAGTTATGAATAGTTGTATTTTGATTGGAAATTATAATCGGATTTTAAGCGAAATCTTTTAATATTATAATTTAATGTTCATTGCTTAAAATATCTGAACTTGCCGGCTTTTAAACAGACGGTAAATGAATTCATCAATCTCTTAACTCTAAAGTGCTGTGCAGTTTTGATAACTTCATAACTTCAGAAGCCATTCATGATAACCATAGACATACGACTGCAGATGTTAAGATCCGGGCTGTTGAATTGCCAAATCAAAATGTTACTCTTTAAAATGCTGCTGATGCTGAAACATTAATTGTGGATTGCGGATTTGAACACATTCAATTACTAATTCCCATTTCTTTGCACGTAGACATATTAAAGGACTTTTAGCATCATTTCAACAAACTGAAATCCTAACATAAACTATATTCTATAATATCTCAAATCATGAAACTACGAACATCAATAGATCTATTAGAAATATTTTTTCTGTGCGTAGATCATGCTATAGTTCTGGTCGTTGACTTTGTATTCCGTGTCCAACTGCTGCTCTTCACTAACCAGATGAAGATCTACAATCTGGCATTTTGCCCTGCTTGTAGATATTTTTCTCGTGAAAGATATAACTGTAATATAAATAGTTATATGATTTAAGTTCAGACCAGTTTCCTTATCTTCTTTGTTACCTCAACGGTTCGGCTGTTATGCATTCAGACCATTCTTGGGTCATATTACTCCGATTTACTAACAACATTTTGAAAGGCCTGTTATTTAATTTACGGTGGTCGATCGTACTCGATCTGACGTCTGTCTCTTTTTATTACATCCTATTCTTATTTAGTGCTGTTTAGTTATTACTCTCCGTGTTTACACTTTGGATAACTCTTTATTAGCCGGTTCAATTAACAACATCAAATTCAGTATTAGCTCAGGGATGGCTTCTTCACAGAGAGTTAATATTGCTTCATAGTTTAAAATGTTTGCCAGCCTCATGAAGACGTCTCTTGACGATTCTCTAAAGTTATAAAAATAGGGTTTAAATCTTGCATATTAGAACATATTTCAAAATGTTTGCTTTCTATCGCTGCTCCAAAATGATTCATTCCTCATATGCAAATAATTTGGAATGGTGAAAAAGAAATAATATCACTAAAGTTTGTCTACCATTTGTTTAATATTGCATAGAACCAACTGACATCTCACACAACTGTGGAAGCCAGTGGTGACTAAATTTTGAAAAAAATTGTGAAAATACATGATTAATGAGAGACTAATGAAAATTCATGAAAATAAAATTAAACCAGGATTAATATGTCAAAGAATTTACTATGAAACTCTTTAATATACTACACTATAGTGCGGTGACAATGGAAAAGGTTGGTGAACAATACAGCTCAAATATTGTGATAATAACAACAAAAATGAAAACAGTATTAATGCAAGTTGCTAAAACGTCAGCGAGCAAAGTGCGTTCAAAAAATAATCTGAAACCCAACAGGAAGCAGTGCACAAGTTTACAAAAAAAATATAGAAACATGAATGCACACCTCTTGCTCGATGAGTAGAAACCCATTTTTAGCTGCCATTGTAAATTCAAAGTTACCGCAAATATCAAAAAGCGCATACTGAAGCTTTTGAGTTCATGCACCTTACCGGTTGTTAGACTTCCATTCGAATTCGAATCGCTTTGTTTAGTGTGTCTCATCGAACAAGACTTTAAATAATTTTATTGTTAATGTGTTTTCCTTCCAGGTGAATTAAGAGAGACCTTAGATGATCTTAACGGTTGGCGAACAGGATAGTGCCTGAACTACAACTTTACGGTTATACTGAGGCGTCAACAAATAGGATGAAGAGTCATGTTTAGGCAGGGCTTATTCGAAATGAGTTGATTGTGCCAAGGAGACTAATCGATGGCATGAAACTGATGCATCTTCTTCCTACATGGAATTCATAAACCTCAAATTTCAGCCATGGTTAAAAAAGTAAACAGGTTCATGTTACTGTTGAACATGATGGTATAATTGGCGCAATAATATTGTGGTATTACCAACTTATAGATGGTTCAGCACGACTGCAAGATTTTAACCCTATTGAAAACTTTGAAGAATCGTCAATTGACATGTATATAAGGACGGGAAACTTTTTATATTCAAGAATGAAAATTATGAAGTAATATTAACTCTCTCTGAAGACCCCATCTCTGAGCTAATTCTGAATTTAATGTCGTCTATATATACTAAGCAGTGTGATATCATCATAAACATAAATAATATCAGCATATAATATTCCACTACTACTGTGTTATTTGGCCAAAATGCAATGCTTCCTATGTCATTCTTTATCATAAATCATTCTTGCGTTTGGTCATTTTAGAATTCGTATCATCTTTTTTATATATATTGAAAACTGCTACCCTGTTAGCCATTCCAGCCTTATAATATGAGAGTTAAGTTTATCTCCAAGAAGGGTCACATTGCAGTATGGTACTTGCAGAGTTAAGTATAAAACTGAACTAAGGACTCAATTATTATGACAAATGTTTACCTTAGTATTTAATGATAAGCATGGCTATTCTTTGCCTGTAGGCTCAAGTATATACGCAACCAGTGTTGTCTCACGTATAAACCAGATTGATGTTTACAAATAGATTCAAGTTTAATAAAAATGATTTCGATACTCCCGCTACACGGATTGATATGTTGTAGATCCCTCGCATCCAAACAATAAAATAATGAGGTGAAAACAGCAGTAAGTTCTCCAGCAAATCCTTTTTAGATAACAATCGTGTTAGGGATTATGCCGATTAAGCATTTTAACTATGTTTTAGGTTAGGCATGCTATTTTGTTAGACAAACGGCATTAAGCTCATGTTGAAACTTAATTATATATTTCCTCTGTATAGAGAAACATTTCAATATCGAGTTGATAATAAAACATCAACAATTTACTTCAGCTGGAAATATATTCTTAATTTAAACATGTATCGTTGGTTTTTGCAGTTTTCCATACTTTCAAATTTCTTTTGTTTGCTCAGTCAATATTTTCTAAAAAGCAACCGTCAGTGTATTTTTTTTAATTCTTTCTTTCAATTTAAAATGAAACAACCGAATAAAAGTTGAAAATTTGAGACTATTAGTGGAAACAATTAGTTTGCTAAACCGCAGTGTAGAATCATTCAAATCCACTAAAACACTTTAACCAGCAAAAATTCAATTACGATATTTTTTGCAAGATCCGCCTTGTAGAATTTCGATCTGTAAAAGAATTTTACTTTCTGCGATAGGATAAATGCGAAACCTTTCTTCAGAAATATCAGTAACATAAGAAAGCGTCAAGATATGCAATAAAAAACTAGTATAAATTGCTATATTGTTGTGCTATGTCAAGACAGCAATATTGCAGTGAATGCATGAAAAATGTGATGACCATTGTTATAACGTGGTGTGACAGAGATCTTGTTCTACTGAAAAATGTGGAAACAGATCGAACCGATTACAGATGTGAATGTTCTAAGGAAAATAAAACTTCAAATGTATAGCATAAAAAAATCAGAAAGACGCAGCTAAATATTTCAGAAACATATGACGAGGAAAATAATGTCTAAAAGAATGTAACTTTTATAAGAATGATGAAGGTTAGAGGATTTTCTATAAACGGTGTGGCACTTTCAAAAATTTATACAAATCACTTAAGAAATTTCTGACTTTATATATAGAAGACAGACGGATGTCGGTATGTAAAGTCATAAATTTATTTGCCTGAAAAGAGTTCACTTTGGATTCGAAATACGTCTAGTGACACAAAGAGCATTATGAACATTTAATGTTTTACAGGAAAGATAAATAATAATAATAATAATAATAATAATAATAATAATAATAATAACAAGAATAAATATAGAGCTTAAACAAAACATTCACGGATTTTTACAATTTTTCACCCAAACCACTTTCTGTCGTTGGTACAATCATTATTTCTTCATTCAATATATATATATATATATATATATATATATATATATATATATATGTGTGTGTGTGTGTGTGTGTGTGTGTGTGTGTGTGTGTAAGAAAATATAGTTTAAATTTTGCTATATTTATGGGTTAAAGTATTCAATACCAAGGATATAGCGTAAGAGCGTATGTAGATATAAAATGGTCATTGCAGTCAACATTCACTGACATATATATATATATACTACAACCATGCTCTCCTGTAGACTTACCTGTCATTTTTCTGATAAGAGTACAATTAAACAACATTTTTCTGAAAAAACTTAAACATGTAGGTGATATCAGACAGATTTTGGTCAACATTACGATAATCCTTACTCATACACACAGTAAGAGGAACCTTCCAACATTAGAGGCCATGTACATCAAATCTAAACAACCAACACTCAATAAAATCACATTGCATTTGACTTGATGGTTTTGTTGTTATTTCGCGCTATCACGCGGTGTGACGTCATAAAACCATATTGCAAATTTGAGAACTGCGTTTATTATTTTTGGTAACTATTGCTGTTGCCAAGCGGAGTTTTATGTCAACACAAAATAAAATCGTCAGTGATGGTGGATCTTGTTGTATTACAGTTCAAATAACCTCTCTGAAGATGACTCATGTGACCCGAACTCTTAGAAGAAAATTAATAAAAAATTATCCAAATGTTGGAGAATTTTTGCCTTTAATTTTAACTGAAATTAAAGCTAAAATACGACGTTTAGAACGGCTCATGTTTAAACATAATAGACATTCATTGTCTCTTATATTTAACAGCATATGTTTAGAAAATTATTTGCTGCCTCAAAATACCATATATATATATATATATATATATATATATATATATCAATGAGACACGCAAGTACGTGTCTCTATGCATAGATAGATAGATAGATAGATAGATAGATAGATAGATAGATAGATAGATAGATAGATAAAACGAAAGAAAGATATAATGACACAAATTCACAAAATTCGCGGTGAGATCATAGAATTTTCATCCTCGTGCGAACAAGATTTAAGCACATCTTTGCATAAGTTACATGGTCACTATATGGTTAAGGCCAAATCATGAGTGGAATGATATTTACAATTACTTGCTATCTTTTCTTCTAACGTTAAGGGTGTTATAAATATGCCTCATACTTGTAGATTTGTTATTAAAGTTAATCTCGCAGGCAATTTCTTCTACCTTGATATTATTACCTATTATTTGACCTTGTACCAACCTAAGCTAGTGCACACTGCGTTCGAATTTCGATTGAAACGAAGATCTCGGATGCCAATGTTTGACTCAAAGTAGCACCCACATTTTTCACTCTCTTCTTGCTGTCTATATATGTGTGCATGTGTCTTCTTTTTTTTTGGTGTCAACATACGAAGAAGCCATTTAAGGCTTCTATAGTTATTCCATGAACGTGAATCCGAAGCAAAATAGAAAACGAACGTATTAAAAAAAGAAAGAAAAAATCTGTTCACTCTGTGTTTCCCTACTTCATTGAAAACAAGTGTCCTCCTGCGTGCATGTTTTAGTTGATCACTCCCCGTTCTTTCCTTGTCCGTCTGCATTTCGGAAATAGATTGAATCAAGAAGAGAGGGGGGGAATTTTGAAAAATTGCGAAGAAAACCTTTCGGCAACATGTAGCGTGACATTACAATTATAAAGTGAGATCTAGTATTTTTTTCAATTTTTTTTTAAATTTTCCTGAAAGTGACATTAATAAAATCAATTATATTCTAATCAAGACGAAAAATATAATATCCCTTATTCCTCAAGGCCCAGTAAATTTTAGAGAAAAAAGCGCCTCAACGAGTAAACATGCGTGTTTGGCTCGCTAATGCAAGGATATATGTATATATTTTTTTATTTTTCGTCACTGAACAACATGCTAGAATGCTTTTAGATGCATGCATATACACTAGTATGTTAAATGATGTAACAGGACGTTAATTTACTAAAATATGTATAAAAAGCTCTCCGCGTAAGAATTGTTACAAAGGAAGCTCGACCTGCTGAGAGAGAATATTTACCGTCGGCAATAGTGACCGGTTTTCGATCATAGAAAAAAAGAGGATCGTGAATGCTGGCATATCAACGCATGCTTTTCTTACAACTTTAAATACGAAAAAGGAAACATTAGCGTGTAGACTTGTGCATAACTGAGAAGAGGGCCTAATAATCATATATGCACGCGATTAACTAGAATAAATTATCAGAAAATTGAACAGTTAGGTCATTTTTTTTTTAATTGTCCTCTATCTCCACTTTTAAATTTACATACGTCCTATCTTAGATAGGGAGGCCTGTTACTCATGAATATATTATACCATAAAATCTACATTCTTATCATACATTCAGCGTGCGATAAATAAATTGTCGTCTAAGTTACTTATAAATAATAACATCGATGTCTCTTTTTAAAATATATATTTAGCAAAAAAAACACAAAAATGTCTTGAAATACTAAAGAGTAAATTTATTTAATAAAACCGAGAGTGGCTTCAACTACGGCCTTCAGACGACTTCGGAATATTTTACATTTCTTCTGGAAGGTCTCCTTATTTCAATTGCTGTATGCTGCCATAATCTTTGATTTAGGTGCTTCGATATGATCGCAGACATTGCGTGACAGCCATGACTGTTTTCTTCTTGGGACTACTGTCGTTATATATATATATATATATATATATATATATATTGCATTTACAAATGAGTCATAGTAAAAATCCATGTCCTACGTTTGAAAAAATCAGTTATTATAAATCGCCTGAAGATACCGAAGGTTTGAAATGTTCCAAATTAAAAACATTCTAAAACTCTATAATATAACTATATTGAGCATATGTAATACAACTGAGTATTTGTCAAATTTAATTGTTACCAAAAACTAACTTGCTAACCAACTAAATATATATATATATATATATATATATATATATATATATATATATAGTATAATACTGCCAAATTATGTGAAACACTACGTTCATATGCTTAAAGATTATTCTTATTAAATAATCAACAGAGTGAACTATTTCATTTATTATATAAAGACTTTTATTTTGAGGACAAATCCTTGACCTTTCTTTTTTATAGGATTTCTAGCAGTAGTGACCATCACTTAAACATTTTGGCAGAACTGTTAAATTGCTTAAAATTAGCTGTTCTTCTTGCATGTAATGCTTTCTTTTTTGCAAATTCATTCTTTTGTGGATTTTTGTAATGTTTCCGATCATTGTCCTCTTGTGAAATTCAGTACCAATTTTAACCAAACTTTACAACGAGAGCAAGACAAAAACTAATTATTGTCGTTTAAAATCATCTATTAGCCAGTCAATACGACTGATTTCGATATTATTTGATACCCTGCTGACACAAATATCTCTAGTTATTTCTATCCTGGGTAACGCGCTTAAAGCTAATATGAGGACATTGACTACTGAGAGGTTTCATTTTGGCTTCTCTATATACTTACGCCAGGGTCGTCCAACAGTCCTTAGTCTACTGTCAAACTGACTATCCATGAGAACCTAATGTATTCTGGCGTCAATTATCCTTACAAAAATGACCAAACAAGCAAAATTGTGATTGGATTAAGAATTTCTCATTGCGGCCAATATCGCGATGGGAAAACATTTGTGCGACCCATCAAGTTCATTGTTATTGGATCCGTATGGGGTCCACGATTCTGAGCCGTACCACACTGTGGGCAAAATAAGCGCTGTATGAACCCGGTTTTTGGTGTTCAGCTTGTTACCTCTCCCATTCCATAGTTCATAGGTTGTAGCGAACATTTCCACATACATTCATCTTTCCTTTTATATATATATATATATATATATATATATATATATATATATATCTTTGACTACCTGTGGCCAGATTATATTACGATTTTTTTTGTTTCACTCTATATCGAGTGCTATGAATATAAATAATTAATTTTCCTTATTTCACCGACCTTCATATCGTATTCTATCTTTTGTATCTCTTAGTAGTCTTTTGTCTCTCTGCTAGGCTTTTCCAACCGCCGGTATCCCTATATATTCACATAAACTTGTCACATATATCTCTTGTCTTTCTCTATTTTTGCTTCATTCAATATGCACCGCATATATACATATATAAATAACACACAAAAAATATTCAAATTTTTCAAAATTGGATGGATATTTTGAAGAGTGAAAATAAATTTATTTGTTTGTGTATGTGGAAAAAACAGAAGGGTTGTGAAAAGAAAAACAAAGAACCAAATAAATAGAAAAAGAATAAAATGTGGCAGATTTTCTCTATCAGAAATTGAAAGTTTGCCACTTGATGACTGAAGGGTAAAGCGATACATTAAAATATATTAAAATTAAAAAATATGTAAGAAAGAAATGGTTCAAAAGAAATAATGATTTTACAAGGTTACTTTTGAATCATCACAAACAATTTTAATATAAAAATAAACTAGTTAAATGATTTAAACTAAAATTTTCCCGAGAAGGAAAACAAATTTAAGAACGGGAATGATTATATAACATAATTGAATTATATGGCTAATAAGAAAAAATATAACAACTGTTTTAAGGAATTTTGATTTTAGATTAACTATTAGGGAATTAAATTAAACTGAAGTCTATAACAACATTAATACACAAATAAAATGTTTAAATCTCACTTAAATTGAAGATAAACTTAGTGCGAAAATCGACATAGAACAGCAAATAATTATATTATATAATTTTATGATATTAATAATAAGAAAGGATAGAAGAACCATCTAAATGAATTTTAATTTTAGATTAATTCTTAGAAAAGTAGCTTAAATTTAAATCTATTTAAACAAGTTGAATATCACTTACATCGAAAATAAATCATAGAACAAACAAAGAGACTTGTAAACGGCAATATGTATAATAATATACTGTAATTATATGGCTAATAGGAAGAAATAAATAAATTTTAAGGAAATTAAATTTTAGATTAATTATAAGAAAATTAAATTTAAATTTATGACGGCATTAATACAAAAACAAAGTACTGGAAGGAATATACATTAAAAAAGGGAAACTTAATAAGAATAAAAGAAACAACTATTTAGAGGAATTGTAATTCTAGATTAATTATAAGGAAGTTTGTCTCTAAATTTAAATTTATGACGACACCTACTTATAACTTATTTTCTGAAGTTCAAATACAACTTTTGCTTAGGATACTTTAATATTTTTTTTGTTTCAACTAAACATAGGTTGCATATATTTTAAAGTTTACTGGATTTGCGAGCTGAACGTATTAATCTCCAACTCATTATTTGGTTAAAACCCTCCTTTTTCATTTACCCAAATCTCCGGGAAGGAAAACTTTGGAATTTTTGATTGAGCTTGTAAAATGTGTGATTATGGGTGAAATAATGTCGTTCAAATTCTCCCAACAAAAATTCAATGACAACTTTAAAAAGTATATATATTCTTTTATTTTTTGCGGTGATGTTGTCTAGATAGATGATGAGAATTCTCAGTCAATATTTCGTCTGACCCATTTTCCTTAAGTTGTTTTCAGTTTTAATTAACTTTAAGGATTCTCTCTTCGATTCTGTCTCCAAATGGAAAACTTATAAGTTCCGACAGCAAAAATCTTCTACATTTTTACTTTCTTCTTTTTACTTTTTCCCTAAACTTATATCCGTTTTGCACAAACACACAAAGAAATAGATTAATTTTCTCATAATATGTTTATATCGCTTATAAAGCCCGTCGAAATGATTATCCGATTTTGAAAAATTTGAATATTAGATTTGTAAATAAATAACCTGAATTACATTGAGCCCCTTAGCAGAATCAGTTGGAATTTTCCTTTCGTATTTATAACGAATATATATATATATATATATATATATATATATGTGTGTGTGGGGGGGGGGTGAGATTTCATGTACCATTCGGTAGCGTATTTCCTTCTTATGTGAATACTTGCATAAACACTAAGTTAAAACTTTCTCACACATATCCATTGTTTTTTAGCGGTACGATAGAAAAATGTATTACTTGAGGTCTTCACAAAGCTCCACAGATGTTCCATCAGTCATTATGGCTTGTCGCTCAATTCTGACAAATGAAAATATTCCCCAGGCACCATTAGCTCTATATGTAAAATGTCTTTTTCTGTATTTCAACTGAATGGTAATTATTTTTTAATATTTTATTGAAAAATATTTTCACGGTTGAATTTTTTCAACTATAAGTTTTTGACGCTATTATTAAAGCGAAATTTTTGTATTTAAATTAGATAAACGCTTAATCCTGACCGTTTTAGGATTTATTCCAAAAGTTCCTTATTTAGTTACAAATTTGAATATGTCGTTGGAATTGAACGCTTCCGTGGACATATGTACTAATTTCAAAATCTGCAGCAATGCGGAAAAATTTGGCGTCTTCCAAATCTTTCTTTTACGTAGGCTTGTCAAAATAAAATCAGAATGCATCTGAGCGTCATAAGCTAACGGCCCTATTTCAGATTTTCTCCGATCACCCTTTCGGATATTCCGAATAGAATTGTAATTTTCTAAGATGCGAAATATTTATTTTCGCAACTTAATTTTGTTACTTTGTAAAATAGAGGTTGAATTGTATTGTAAATCTCTATAGACGTTTTACAAATGCCCTCTATATTAATATTTATATATATATATTCACTGTGTTATTATGTAATTTATTTTAAGTTAAAATTATTGTTTTCATAACTTGAATGTAAATGGCTCTTTAGAATATAACCCGTTTTTTGGCTTTTTAGGTTTTCCACCTATAATATAAAAGCCACTTAAATATATATAATAATAGGGTGAATTTAACCCATTGTTCACTTTTATGCATATTTAATTTACGTATATATTATTTTAGAAAAGACATCGCTAAATTTTTTTCTATGTGTATAATCTTTAATATATTATAGCTCAAAATTAAATATTGAACTTTTAATAATACTGTCTTTTTTTATAAGTAAAAGACAATGTAATTTGGTTCCGTTTTAGTGTAATTAACGGAAAAAAATTATCAACTGTTTGTAACCAGATAAAGGGAAATAACTAACACCATTTCAGTAATTCTTTCTTATAAACTAATTGTAATATTTATTTTTTGTTAACATTTGTAAAATCTGTTACAACGTTTATTGTATAGGCTTAAATGCCCTTTTAAGTAGTTAATTTGTATTATTAATGTTATTTTAAGATTAATAAAGATTGTTTTTTTTTTTGGATTGTACTCTCGGAATTTGTAATTCTTACTTTGATAACTGTAACAATAATTCATAAAACCCCAAAGAAAATATTTTATTTCTTTCATTCTGCTTAAAAGTCAAGGCTTTCTGCTTTAAAAGACCAGGCTTTCTGCTTAATAGATATCTGGTTTTTCTTAAAAATGACAGGATTTTTATTTAAAAGTTTTCTGTATTTTTATAAGAAAACCTGCAGTTATTTTTAATATTGCTTAGCAAAGTTTTTATAGTTCTGTGGCCTGATCTAATTAGATAAACGTTTTCCGTAACAGATTTATTTTTATATCTGTATTTTGTGTATTCATATGGGTACTGCATTTAAAAAGAGTTGTGCCAAGTTAATTAAGAACATTGAGTTTTTAAAGGCTACTGTTAGCCGTAATTTTGGTTCATTTTCTGTTGATGAGCCATATTTTCCTTCTTGGAAAAATCTGACAGCAAAATTGATGAACTGCTATATCTGCATTGGGATAAAGATCAAGATGCAAATAACTGCGACGCTGTAGTGGAGAGAGGTGTTGTTTTTCGGATAAGGATCGAGACGAAGCTTGCGGAGATAGAGACAACATTTGGATAAGATGCAAAAACCTGGTTGAAGGCCCTTTCGACCGACTCAAGAAATACCTCCCAAGATGTTACTCTCTGCTGCATGTTGCCGAAAATGTCCTGTCCTGTTTTCCAGGGAAACGAGGAAGATAAGTTTGCCTTCAAAGATTTTTTAACTCAATTTGAAAACTTTGTCTAACTTTAAAGCCAACTCGTGCAAATTACAAATCTTGAAAGGTTACCTAAGGGGTTATCCTTTACAAGTTATTCTACATCTGTCAATTTTAGATGTAAACTATTCTATTGCTATAGAATATATATATATATATCTGAATATATATATATATATATATATATATATATCTGAATTTTTAGATTTATGTCTTATTAAAAATACATTTTCAATGATATTGTAAATGTTATATTTAGTAGTGTCAATGACCTTGTGCCAGTCAAAATGTTTTTTGACAAAATTAAAAGCTGATTTAATTCAGCTTAAGTCCTCTTTTGATTTAGATTTTTTCGAGGAGGGTTCTGCTGGTTCTGATTTAATGAGCCACATAATTTTTGATAAGTTACCCAATATATTAAAAAGAGAAATTATAAATCTGGCTGGTACCAATTATCCTAGCCTAAATTTTATCATGTACCAGTTTTGGGTCATTATTAAGAAATTAGAATATGCTTCTTTAAAGAATACTAATAAGCCCATTATTCCCTCTCAAAATATATATTTTTGAAGTTCCATCTTCCTCTTTCTCATTCTCCGGCACCTCTTATAACTTGTTTCTCTTTCTCGTCACTTTCTTCTTATGTAATACACTGCGCACCAGTGGCAGTAAAACTGCCTTGCTTGGGGAGAGTTGTTTATTAAAAATCAAAAAACAAAAATAATGTCGGCTGGTGAATCAGTATTAATATTAGGCAGTGTAAAAATCAAGAGGTTTTAGGATGCAATTTCTAAGATCAGCATCAACCGACGAAAGAATAACCTAATGTGTAAGCGTTGGTTCAAGTACTTTTGTATGGTACTATATTTATTTTTAATCGTTAACACCCTAGTAAAAATGTAAGGTTTCTAAAACACAAGGGGTTTACAGAGTGTGAGAGGTTTAGGAACAGAAAAATTAGTAATGAATACAAAGGAAAAAGAATAATTAAAAGACATTCATTTTTTCCAGGTAAAGTTGGCTGGAACGTTTGTAGCAGAAACTGCATTCCACAAGCGAGAACTGCGAGAAAAGAAGCTGTCATCATAGAACTATGGCTAGAACGAGTCAGCTCAACTGTAAATTGATGACGATTTGACGCAAGTCTAGTTGTACGATTAAATTCATCAAATATAGGCACCAAAGCGAGTCGGAATAGTTACCGTGAGTGCATTTATGAAAAACTGTAGAGTGATGTAGCCTTGTGGCGGTTGGTAAAAGACTGAATACGTCAGCTAGTTATTTCTATATAATTTTTATTTATTGCAATAGTTTGAGAATTTTTTTATCGCGTTTTAATTTACTGTGTCTGTGTGTGTGTCTTAAGATTTTATGTTGTTTTGTTGAGAAAACGCTTGCATTTTTAAAAAATGTTCTTCTTGCATCATGATTGCGTCATAATATGCATTTTGATATATAGACGTTATTCTGAGTTTACCTCCACTACATTCGAGTAAATATTGGGAAATGTACAATTTCCTGTTATTTCCTAGTTTAATGTTACTTCTCTTTTATTCAGGCCATGTGTCGCCCCCACGTCTATTTTACACATTCATTGCATTTTAGAGCATAAATTATGTTATTAATATTAATAATAACAATTACAATAAACAAAACACCTATACTCTAAACAAAGTTCACAGATTCTCGTACATTTTTTAATACAAATTCCTCTCGTTCCGACAACCCCCATTTCGGGTTTTAATATATATATATATATATATATATATATATATATATATATATATACATTGTCATCCGCAGACAGATCTGTTTCGCCGTATCACAGCTCATCAGTACAGTTAGACTCCGATTGCTTTTTTACCCAGGATTGAAACCCGATCGAAATGGAGTCTGTCGGCGACTCTACCCCTGGGCTATATGTATATATATATATATAAGCATTCGTTATTTTTGCCATTTTCATCATGTGGATGAGGCTATAATATTTATATTATCAACAAATACTTTGGTAGACATTCATTTATATTTAAATGAGACCAGTAGCAACATTAAACATACAGAAAACAATATCAAACACCTGATATCTATAATCAAGATGAATATTCCCTTAAATGCATTATAAAGTAATCTACAACACTCGTCGACAAAACAAGAAAATTAAATATTTACTTCCTAAAAAATTTTAAAAAACTGCTAAGCTTATTGTCAACAATAATAACTCGCCTGCAAGATCCATGATAAAGGGAACCAATATTATTTATGATGTCACATATCCCTTATATAATAATGCGTCTAATTAATCCAAATTCATCACTTCTTACACTGGATATGCTACAATCTTACTGAACAGAAAAGTCCATTGATATGTTCTGACAATAGCTCTGAGGTCTCATCTAAACATACATAGATATCTGCTAGACACTATCCACAACATACACGTAGACAACACAAATATATATATATATATATATATATATATATATATATATGGGGGAGGGCTGTAATCTTTCCTTTATGCAGTATTTTAAGAATGACAGACAAGGAATTACGGTTTAGCCATTGTCGAAGATTGATTTTATTTTACGTGCAACTGAATATATGTAGTGTTATGTATGTTTCAAGAGTAGCGTGTATCTTTTATGTTCCCAACATTGTAATCACGTTTCAGCTTGTTCGTAGTGGATTTTATGGTTTGTTGCTTTTTGTATTTTTAATAATAATGATTTCAATATGTTGAGCCTTTATTTTTATATGGATGAGGCTTTGATTTTTGAGTTCTTATCAGGTATGTCATGAATATAGTTTGGTAGATCTTCGTGTTTGCTTAAATGAGATCGGAATGAGCTCTGGTCTGGGAGATGCGACGTAAGTTTTCGTGTTAATTTCATAGTCGTGTGACCGATATAATTAATTACGTAATGGGATGGATCAGGAACACAGCTCTTCAATGTAGACATGATTTTTTAAATATCATTGTAATTTAGATCTTGCACTTGAATTGTTGTCTGTGACAATGTAGGTAGCAGTTTTAACTCTTGCGTAATAGATTAATCATTTTTGTATGGTGTGAAATTTTGTTCAGTTCGAAAGTGATATGCATTTGATTATTTTAGAAAATATTAATGTTATTTTTTTCTGTTGGTTTATTGTTCTTATTGGTCAAGATTGAAATAAAACGTCGAATCGACCAAATAATATGGAAATCCGTTGTTCACAGGTATTTGTTGAAGTCATGAAGTTTTTTTTTATGAAAATCGATCGAGTAGATGAATTCATTTACCCTCTAGGGAGTAAATATTAGTAATGCTAATTTTATATCTAAGTAGATACCAACTAGTAAATGACGAGTAAATGCAAAAGTATAATACGATTCATCGACCCTCGAAATTTTAAAACCAATTTCGAATGTTTTTTGTGTAAACGTGGCAATTTTTTTTAAATGCGGAGGTCCCTAAAAGATATTATTTGTACATCAAAATAATAACCGTAATAAATTTAAAGTTAAATTTCCTAACATCCAATCAAACATTAGATTATGGAGAATATTTTCTTAATTTTAAAGATTAATGGGTAATTAAATCCTATTTAAAAACAAAAATATATATTCTTCAACTGATTTTTACAGATACATTCACCATAGAAAAATATTTAAAACTAACTGAATTAATTAATTTACATCCTCATTTTGTTTTCAAATACAAATTAAGAAATAAGTATCTTATTATTAAAATATTTTTAATAAAGAATGTTATCGAAATGGCTCTAAAATCGGGGATTTTAGCAATGTCAATCAGCCGAAATCATTATAAGAGCCATTTTAAATGTGCTTTAAATCAAAAATGAAGAAAATTATATTGCTTATTAAAAATATTAAATTCCAAGTTGCTCAAAATAAAAATAAAAATGAAATCTTCAGTTAATATTTTTCGTTTATACAGTTATTCTATTAAATTGTTATGATTGATTATCATTCTGACTTTAACAGTTGAAAATTTAAAGAAATATAGCCATAACTGTCACAAATATGAACATTGATGATAATTTTAAGGAGGTAAAACTTAACGAATAATAAGATGTCACAACAATTTTGTATCTCATTAAAGCAGAGGTTAAACGTATGAGGGTAGTATCACCCTTGTGTCTTTTTTCCAAGGCATGATAGTCGAAAAATGCAAAGCGTCATTATTTATGTCAGAAAATGACAGTGCATAACTCATGTTTAGGTGCAGACGTTTAGACAGAATTATGATAAAATGGCTCGTTGTTGTTTTTTGAGCCGTATCTAAGATATTGCACGCCAAATATACCTGATGCCTTGATGGGAATTATTAATACGATGAAATTTATGTTTCTGTATGGTTGTATATACCCAAAAGTGTTGTTCAATGTTTAGGTTCATTACAAGAAATGCTGAGGTGACTGAATATTTCAAAATAAATTAAATTATATTCTCTTATTAGTTTTAATTTTTTACTAATCTTTTCGGCGTTTATGCTCCAGTTGGACTTTAACACAGTTAAAACTTAGTTAACTCACCACCCGTGGATTTTTTTTTTAAATAGGAGTAGATAGATCACAATATCTCCTGGTCCATACTCCTCCCAAGTCTATTGAACAGGAGTAGAGGCTTGCCCCTTGTTTCCTGTTTAGGATGTGGTTTCCGGCTTTCTCTTCTCTCTTCAGACCATAGTATTGGTGCTTCCGTGATTTTCCTGCGATCTGGCCGGATGGTGGCAACGGCTCATCACTGTGAGGGTACCGGGTTGGCAGTTTCCTGGTTTCTGCTTCCGACTGGTAGTTAGGAGCCCTAACTCTTGCGTAGCGTCAAGAGCGGCTGCTCTTCAACAGTTGTATAATATCGGGATTCTTGTAATGCCATGTCTCACATGGATAGGTATCCCTACAAGCGCTTTCGGTGGGCAAACCTGAGGCCACACCTTGTTGCAGCTGTAGCCAGTTTCCCTCCCGCACAGATCGTGGATAATTACAGCCTGTATCCTCTACTCTATGCCCCTTTCTATAAACAAAAACATGACGAAATAAATCATAAATGACCCTAAACCAGTTAAAATCAAACCACCTAAACCCATTAACCTTTCTTTCACTAATATCCGGAGCATTCGTATTAACTTTCCTAGTGTAGAAGCATTCCTACATGAAAAGTCCCCGGACATCCTTGCGCTCTGCGGAACTAACCTCAACTCAGCTATTCCCTCCTCTGACCTCTTCATCCCTGGTTATCTTCCCCTCTTAAGGAAGGAATCCACTGTCCACATGCATGGGCTGGGGTTCTACGTCAGCGAACACCTGCCCATAGCTAGGGTGACTTCACTCGAATCTACTGACCACCAATACATATGTCTGTACATGTCTCTCCTCAGTTCGGCTAGTTACCTATTCTTTCTTTACCGTTTTCGCTCCTCTCCTGACTTCTCCCAACTAGATAGCATTGCTGACGACATAGATAAGGCTATTTCCTATCACCCATTCGCCCACATATTTGTATTTGGAGACCTCAATGCCCATCACTCTGAGTGGCTTGAAAACGCCGTTACTGATCCAGATGGCATGCACGCCATGAACTTCGCTATTTTTCAATCCCTTACGCAAGTGGTGGACTTCCCCACTCGCTTCCCAAGCACTCCCTCGGGTCATTCCTTACTACTAGATTTATGTTTCATCTCTGCGCCTAACGCCTGTGAAGTCTCGCAGCTTTGCCCTCTCGGCAACTCCGACCACTCTGTAGTCTCTCTCAGTATTTCTTTCCTCTCTCACTCCCCTCAGGAGCTCTCTACCTATAGGAACTCCTACCTATACCAAAAAGCTGACTGGGATGACTTTCGCGATTTCCTCCGTGACGTCCCTTGGGGAAAAGTGTTCGATCTATCAGCTGATGACTGTGCTTCTGAGGTCTCGTCATGGGTGAAAGCAGGCATTGATGCCTTCATACCGACCAGGAAGTATTGCCTAAAACCTCATTCCTCTACGTGGTTCTCTCCTGCCTGCTCAGCCGCCATTGCCCACAGGAACCATTACTTCTGTCTATTCCGGAGACAGTCATCTGATCACAATAGGCGCCTGTTCATGTCTGCTCGCAATGAGTGCAAGAGAACCCTAAATGACGCCAAACTGTTGTTTGCTGAGAGAATGCGACAGCGCATAGCTGACCGCAAGTTCGGCTGCAACGACTATTGGAGGATTTACAAACGAGTGCTGAACAATAGCAAATCCTCTATACCTCATTTAGTCCATGAATTTGAGGATCTCACGTCATCTGAGGACAAAGTTGAATGCTTTGCCCGCAGATTCTCATCCAATTCCACATTTGACTCATCTGGAGTACACCCACCCGACTTCCCTATTAGAACTGAGGCCAAACTGCACGACGTATATATTACCCCGACAGTAGTATCCCGAGTATACTCAAAATTCGATCCCCATAAGGCGCGTGGAGACGATGGAATCCCTGTAATAGTCCTTAAGAAGTGTGCTCCTGAACTCTCCCCTCTCCTCTCTAAACTGTTTAACTACTACCTTTCTGCTTCCTTCTTTCCTGCATGCTAGAAGTTCTCTTCAGTCGTTCCTGTTTTTAAGAACTATGGTGAACCCTCGGACTCATCCAACTATCGTCCTATCAGTCTTCTACCGATATTCGGGAAAGTATTCGAGGCTATAATCAATGCTGAAATAGTCCAACATCTTACTGCCCACAAACTCTTCTCTGACAAGCAATATGGCTTCCGCTTATCTAGGTCCACGACCGACTTGCTAACAGCCCTAACGGAGTACATGCTCCAGGGCCTTGATGAGTCTGACGAGGCTCTCGCCGTTGCTCTGGACATCTCCAAGGCTTTTGACAGAGTTTGGCACTCTGACCTCCTATGCAAGCCACGGGGTTACGGTATTACCGGTCACCTGCTTGACCTAATCGAATCCCTTTTAAATAACCGCAAAATGAAGGTCGTTTTGAATGGGCATGCCTCTTCATCCTAGAGCACGAATGCCGGTGTCCCACAGGGCTCTATCCTGGGTCCGACGCTCTTCCTTATTTTCATCAACGACCTTCCAGATGAAATCAGTTCCCAAGTAGGCATCTACGCAGATGACACCACAATGTAATCCCGCACCAGTAAGAAACCTGTTATGGTGGACAGACATAATCTCGCTGCTGACGTTAAACGGGATCTACACTCTGTGGTTAATTGGGGCAAGAAGTGGCTTGTCAAATTCAATGCGTCTAAGAAGCTGTTGTCTGTCAATCATCCCAGGCAACCTCTCCTGCCTCCCATAAGCATGGACCAAGCGATTCTCCCTGAGAGCAACACACTATGCCTCTTCGGCCTTACCCTCTCCTCAGACTTCAAATGGAACCACTATATTGATTCCATAGCTAAGTCTACTGCTAAGAAGTTTGGGTCACTATGTCGATCCAAGATGTTTTTTCCGCCTGAATCCATCCTGCACATATACAAGTCAACCATCCGTCCGTGCATGGAGTACTGCTGCCATATATGGTCAGGCGCCCCTGACGTTCTCCTCAGTGTTCTCGACAGGCTCCAAAGGAGTGTCTGTAATGTGATAGGTATTGATCTGGCGCCTAGACTGCAGACACTCCCCATCGTCGAAATGTGGCCTCCCTTTGTCTGTTCTATAAATACTTTCATCGCTTCTGCTCGAACGAACTTAAGTCACTGGTGCCTCCGCAACAGGTGTTTACTCGTGCAACCAGTTTGGCAACTGGGTCCCACCCATTCACAATCAGGTTAGCCAAATGCAGACGACAATTCTACTCCTTCAGCTTCTTCTCTCGCACTTCCCGCCTTGGAACTCGCTCCCATATTCTTGCTTTCCTAACGGCTACAACCTCCAGAAATTTAAATGCAATGTCAATACTCATCTATTAACCACTGGACTCTAGCTCTCTCCCCACCCCCGTATATCCTTCCCTTTTTCTCCACCTATGTATCTGTCATCGCACCTGCATTCTCAGCTTTCTATTGCTCCTTTCTAACTAGTTTGTACTAATCCTCACTCTTTTCTAATTAATCTTTTTACAGTTCTGTAGCCCCCAGCTCATCAGTGGCATTTCTACCTTGCTCGGGGTGAAATGATTAAAAAAAAAGTTAGTTAAAAATTAGCTGTATCATCAGAATATCGTATGTAAACTCTATTATTTTAGGTATCGTTATTTATATGTTCTCTGATAAAACAACTAAAATGAATCATATTCCTTTTCAGTATTGTATTTTGTATAAGAAAATCTCTAGAAATTGTCCTGTTTTATCGCCCCTTGCCGTAGGCCTATAGAGACAATAGCGATTCTGAAATTATGAAGGTGGTTGAAATTAGAGGCCGAAATTTTTCTGAGGTGTGGCTTCAAGGGGCGTAACTACTGACCAATTCTTTCACTGGGCCACACTTAACTGACTGCCTATGTATCTACATGTCAAGTTGGTGATATTATTTCTAATTAACGTCTCCTTTCAGATACAAAAATATGACATATATTTGTTATGTCGTGAGTAAGAATAAATAACTCAACAACAGGAATAGGTTAATTGTTGTATTCCGTGAAAATAGTATTTACAAAGGTTATTAGTATCCAATACAAGAATAGAGGTTAATCGTCTCAACCGTCGTAAGACGTAGTATGAGCAATGGGTACTTCCGGGTCGTCACCGGAAGTCTACGACTGACTTGTCGATCGGCTGCTCGGTACACTCTCTTACGTAGATGCCACCATTACTTTACAAAGTAATGGAATAGTCCATTATAGCCGAATAGTCGCGGGCGTCCCAACAGTCTTTTACTCTCCCTAACAATATGTCTGTTTCTATATATCTGTCTGATTTATTTTGTAATTTTTTTTCAAATTGGTCTCTGAATGTGTCTTTTAAATGTTAAATGCAACAACAAATGCAGAGGGAGAGTTACTGATGATCAAATTTTATCAAAATCCGTGTATGATTAGTTTCATAAATTTTTAAACGAGTGGGGGTGGCAAACGAGGGGTTAGCAAAAATGATGTAGATGAATTGGCCCCTTCTAGCAACCCGCCTCGTCGAATCTCCACTGTAAAGATGTGTTCATGTCGAAGAGATACCGGAAATTAACTTCCGACGAATATTATAGATACTATAGATATTTATAGATATTTATAAAGGTTTTCGATTCCTAATTTTCTGATAACAAGAGATGAATCTCACTAGAGTAGAGCGCATAAGGTAATCTCTAAAATTATATTGGTATATTCGATATTTTCAGCAAGTCGTCCATCGAGTAAAGACGAGGGAAACATATTTAACTTATGTTATGCACACTGAAAGAAAATCAACTTTATGTCTGTTTATCTATGTGTCAATTTTTTTTTTGTCCGCCTGTCTATCTGATTATATGGAAGCACGGAAGTAATGAAACATTTTTATTAAAGCCTCATGTTGGGAAATAAAACCTGAGCCGAGATATCAAAGCGACGATCTGCACATTATTAAAATCTATGCCTTTCATTTCATCGGTTTTTCGGCAGCCATCAAACTAATTTTGCTTTTATGTTCTCTTTAAAATATTAATCCATATTAGCCTCTTAAAGAGCCCAGTGTATAGCGTTTATCTTCTTTCCCTTGCCGGACCCTCATCATTCTCTATCAAAATACCTTCCAAAACAAAGATGGTAGATACGCCCGGTGGCACATATACCCGTTTTATGGATTCCTATACATATACTTATTGAGATATAGCATTATTTTTATTATAGGTATTTAAAACATTTATCATATATAACTTAAGGTCTTGAAAAGCTGCATTTTTCTACGTTTCTGGTATAGTACTTACCATTATTTACAAAATGTCTATATGTACTTAACTTTGTTCTTCTATCCACAAGGTTTCAGCTATATCTATGAATATGTCGTTGAGTTCTTATTATTTAATTTATCAATGCCTCCAAGTGAGACTGCCGAACCCAGGTATTGAACTCAAAATTATTTCTCCGAACTTACAACCCAATTTAGGATATTGTCTCATAGATGTGCATTGTGATGCAGTGGATATGAACTCAGAACGACAAATGGAGGGAGCTGAGTTCGAATCCCAATTCAATTCCTTGCATTCACTTACGCACAAATACCCTTTGGAAAGCTATTAATTCATCTCTTACCTCCAGTTATGGGTTAAGTAAAAGGAGAGACAGAGATTTATGGTCTTGTCTGGCAACCAGTCCAACGCAGAAAACAATGGAATGTTACTGCGGGTTAATATTGTGCCCAGTTAGCCATGTCTATTTCGAGACATAATCGCCCAAAGAATGTATCACGTATGGCACTTAACTGACTGACTGATTCATGGAAGAATTATCTGTAGAAAACCTGGATTCATAAACTTTGACCTGCTGATATATAATGCTACTTGACTGCCTTCACTGAAATTTTCTCTTTAAAAAACATGTATAAACGAGGAAGTGCTACTAATAGAATATATATATAACTTGTAATGATCTTATAACATAGTTATGTCATAGATTTTAAATAAATATTGTTTGCTTTAGTCTGTATTGTGAGATCATTGAAAAATAGTCATTTTGAAAAATCAGAAATTTATTCCATCCATACTAACCCTATACTTGAGTATATATATATATATATATATATATATATATATATATATATATATATATAACATGAAAAAATTGTGTCCTGCTGTGCATAAGCATCCCGTTTGGCTCTCTGAATGACACAGCTATTATCATGAAGGAAATATCGGTTTTTTTAAATTCTGTTTTTCTCGATTTTATTCTTATCTCTTGTTGAAAACAAAATTGTTAACATTTTCAACCATTACAAAATACCATACCTCCAAAAATTGCATTAGTTAAAAAACAATAAACGTTCACAATAATTTCTGATTACTCTGCAAATAGCGTTCTTTTTATTTTAAAAATATTTTAATTAAGTCATTTGAAATAATTAGAAACATATCACACGAAGCAGCCTCTACTAATCATATTTCGTCGATGATAATAGTCTAAGAAGAATTAAGTTTGTATTTTATTTACAGCAAGAATCAGTTTTACAAAGAAAAGTAACAAACTTTATATTTTACCCCATAACAGGTATATGTCTGGTATATATCTGTCTGGTATATATCTGTCTTTCATTTTCTTTCTTTCTTTCTTTCTTTCTTTCTTTCTTTCTCGCTCTCTCTCTCTCTATGTATATATGTCAAATTTTGTCACAATTTTACATACTTTGCATATTTTGTATATCTTCTTTAGCAGATTCATGCGTCGATACTTCATATTTACTTGCAAGCTACTGCTAAACTTAAAAAATGTTGAGTTTTCTTTCCTTTTTTTTTGTAAGTTGTTTGTGCATTCGTCTATATATATATATATATATATATATATATATATATATATATATATATGTATATATAGCTTTTCGGTCTCTGTCGGTAGATTCCCAACTTTAAATGGATTAAATAGTGAAGGGTTGGTTCAACATTGTAATTTCAAAACAGGTAAAATGCACTGTTTAAAAATGAACGATTTCTGAACAGTTTAAAAAAATCATCTGTATATAGTGGGAATAACTATTTCAAAAAATCGATCTATTCTCGAATATATACTCTATATGGAAATTTATACATTTGTTAAAATTACAAAAAAATGTTAAATATATCCACGATTTTGTCTCCCAGAATTTTCTTCTGAATAGTGCTTTCATCTATTTTTAATATCGTGCTCTTAACTTCCACTAAGTAAGCTTATCATATATTAAGAGAACATCAGCAATCAGACGATATTTAATAAAATTTTGTAAACTCTTTATCGTTTAATTAGTTGGATACACTTTCACATGTTTATCTTTGTCAAAACCTACACTAGACTAAATAAGTCCATGGCTGGAATGTGACTTGTTATCTACCTCTAGAATGGAATATGCAGATCACACAGTCGCAGAGGTCGGTTTGATAAGATAAATATAAATTTTAGTTACGTCCTGGTAATCCATTAACGTAACATAAATCTAGCGACATTTCTACTTGTGCTATGCAATGTTAAAGTTAGTAAATATAGTTTAGAATAGAAATCGCACTATATGTCTAAAGAAAAAACTCATTTGTTGAAAGGTTAAATTCTTAAAAAAAAGAAAACGACGATCAAGTTACTCCTTCAGCAATATTGGTAATAAATTCCAAAAGCATCACTGATGCTAACAACCAGGAAAATTATTCGTTCTGCGTTCTTGAGCTTACCTTCTGAGCTGGCATGAAAACTTATATTTGATCTCTTGCTTGGAGAACGTCTAATAAAGTCTCTTCACTGCGTCGTACGTGACAAAATTTCTATCCGGAATCTATCTTACAGATCTATAAGTCTAGTATTCTTCCATGATAAGAACATTTGTGCTACATATGTCTCAGGTGCAATGCTATTTATATTTAGCTCTTTCATAAGATTCAAAAAAGAATCAGCAATAATATTAGTTCTGATATGGTTGCTCGTATTCAGTCTGTTACCAAACGCCACAAGGTTGCATCACTGTACATCTTTTCATAAATGCACACATGGTAACTATTCCGATTCGCTTTGGTGCCTATATTTGATCAATTTAATCGTACAACTAGACTGGCGCCAGATCTTCATCAATTTAGAGTTGAGCTGACGCGATCTAGCCATAGTTCTATGATGACAGCTTCTTTTCTCACACTCCTCGCTTGTGGAATGCAGTTTCTGCTACAAACTTTCCGATCAACTTTACCTGGAAAAAATGAATGTCTTTTAATTATTCTTTTTCCTTTCTATTCATTACTAATATTTCTGTTCCTAATCCTCTCACACTCTGTAAACCCCTTGTGTTTTAGAGACCTTACATTTTTACTTGGGTGTTAACGATTAAAAATAAATATAGTACCATATAAAAGTCCTTGAACCAACGCTTATACATTAGGTTATTCTTTCGTGGGGTGATCCTGATCTTAGAAATTGCATCCTAAATCTTTGATTTTTTAGACTGCCTAATGTTAACATTGATTCACCAGCCGTCATTTGTTTTGTTTTTTGATTTTTAATAAACAATTCTCCCCAAGCAAGGCAGTTTTACTGCCACTGGTGCGCAGTGTATTACATAAGAAGAGAGTTATGAGAAAGAGAAACAAGTTATAAAAGGTGCCGGAGAATGAGAAAGAGAAGGATAAGAATACTGGTGTGAAGAGAAGACTGGTGTATATAGAGTTGATGAGATTAGAGTGGACAGAGAAAAGAAGATGAGGGAAAGGATGCGAGTCAGATGGCAATTCACCTCACTTTTAAATTCTTGGAGATTGTAGCTGTCATGGAAGCGAGTATACGGAAGAATATTCCATAGACAAAAAATCCGAGAAAAGAAGCTTATAGAGTAGAAGTTGATATTAGATTTTAATGGTTTCCCTGTAAATGGGTTGGAGCTATTTGTTACTTTAGTCGCTAAAGTAGATTCATGCAGAGGGGTGAACAAGTAACAAAGCTCGTCGGAACATAAGCTGTGAAAATATTTGTAGAAGAGGGAAGCCACATTACGCCGGTGAGATTGTGACTGCAGCTGAACCACCAAGTCGGGATCGGTCACATTGCAGATTCCCCGTTAGAATTTGTTAAGAGTCCCAAGGTGAATAGCAGGGGCACCCGAACTGATTTAACAGCAATATTCAATACACGGGCGGATGGTAGATTTATATATGTGCAGGATGGAATCAGACGGGAAAAACCTTCTGGACCTACACAGTGAACCAACCTTCCTAGCAGCAGATTTAGCTATGGAATCGATATCATTCCACTTGATGTCTGCTGAGAGAGTTAGGTCAAGGAAGCCCAGTGGTTTGCTTTCACCCAGACTAGCCTGATCCATGCTAATGGAGATTGGCAGCAATTGTATCTGGTGTTTAACAGATAGCAGATTCGTTTTGGAAACATTAAATTTTACGAGCAATTTCTTACACCAGAGCACCAAATAACGGAGGTTTTTTCAAGCTGAGCATCGAGGTTTGCTTTTTCAGTCTCAGCGAATTTCTGATCAAGGCTGAAGTAAATGGTGGTGTTGTCCGCGTAAATCCCTACTTGGGATTTGATTACATCAGGAAGATCGATGATGAAGATCAAAATGCCGTAGGACATAGAATACCATCACACGAACGCGGGATTTCCTTGAGGGACACACGCGTTCGTATAATAGTATCAGATTGTTTATTCAATACTAACTTCATTACGCGATTTAAAGGTAATGTCTGGATTGGCTCAAACAATCGTCCAGTTATACTGTATCCCCGTAGCTTGCGTAGAATGCCAGCATGACAGACTGTCAAAAGCTTTGAAGATATCTAGGGTAACAGCTGGAGCTTCGATATTCTTATCGAGAACCTAGTAAATATACTCAGTGATTGTCGTTAGAATATCAGCAGTAGACCTGGTGAAGCAGAAATAATACTGTTTGTCAGCGTGACAAACCGAGATTTGTACAGAGAGTGACTGTGGTCTGTGAGATGTCGAACTATATCTGCGTTCAAAATAGCCTCGAAACTTGCCAAAAACCAACAAGAGGCTGATAGGTTGATAATTAAAGAGGTCCGAGGGTTATCCTGAATTCTTAAATACAGGTATGACAGAGGATGACTTCCAACAGGCAGGAAAGTTAGAAGCAGAGAGGCAGTAATTGTAGAGTTTGCAGAGAACAAAGAAGAATTCAGAGGCACATTTCTTCAGGACGATGTCTGACATTCCGTTGCCTCCGCTCGCTTTGTGGAAAGGAGTCAAGCATTGAATTTATGTTCGCGTTCAAATCAAAAATTTCAACATTTCCAACACTTGACAATTCCATTCTGATCGACCATACTTCCAAAAATTGCTTGCTTTAAAAAAAACAATAAGCCTTCGCAATAATTTCTCATTACTCGTTTTTTTTATTTGAAAATTATATTACTTACGTCAAGTGAAATAATTAGAAACAGCTCACGAAGCAGTCTGTTCTAATCCTACTTCCGTCGATGATAATAGTTTAAGAAGAATTAAGTGTGTAATTTATTTTATAGCAAGAATCCGTTTTACAAAAAAACAACACATTTTCTCAATGACAGATATGTGTCTGGTATCTCTCTCTCTCTCTCTCTCACCCCCTCTCTCTCTCTCTCTCTCTATATATATATATATATGTGTATAATTTTGTCAGGATTTTGCAAACCGGCTCCAGACCTCTTAGGCAGATTCATCCGTTGATACTTTATATTTATTTGCAAGCTACTGTAAACTTACAAAATGTTCACACTTCTATGTTTTTGTGAGAAGTTACTTGTGCATTTCACTATATATATACGCTTTGAAGATATCTAAGGAAAGAGCTGAAGCTTCGCTGTTTTTATCGGGAGCCTAGTATATATACTCTGTGATGGTCGTTAGAATATCAGCAGTAGACCTGGTGAAGCGGAAACAATATTGTTTGTCAGAGTGACTATGACAAACCGAGGTTTATACAGAGAGTGACTGTGGTCTGAGAGATGTTGACCAATTTCAGCGTGTAAAATAGCCTCGGACCTTGCCAAAAATTATGCAGAAAAGCAAGAGCAAGAGAGGCAGTAGCTGTAGAGTTTGCAGAGGCTAGAGGAGAGTTCATAGGCACATTTCTTCAGGACAATGTCTAGGATTCCTTGGCCTCCGCTCGTTTTGTGGAGGGGTATCAAGTTTTGGATTTATGTTACAGACCAGTGAGTTGTTAATGGTAACCTCACTCTATTGAGTCTCAGTTTTAGGCGGGAAGTCGGTTAAGGATAACCCAGGTGAATACAAAGTTGAGTTGGTGGGGAATCCGCGAGCAAAGCACTAAACCTTGTCCGTTGAAGATGTGAGGAACTCAAATTCATTGATTAGAGCGGGGATAGAGGGCTTACTGTTATTTAGTACACTTTCCAGAGCCACCAGTAGATTTTAGAGCCAAATATACGGGATCATATACGCTGCTTCATTCTTTAAGCATAAAGAGTTTATCGTCATTAATATCTCCTTACACCCATTAGGAGCAGAGGCAAAAATGCCTGTTATTGTACGACGTGTGGCGCCGATAAAGCCGGAAGAAGTGTACCTGGAGGCGATAGAAGCCTAGCCGAGCAAGCAGGAGAAAATCAGAGACAAGAATAGGCAGTTACGACTTGAACCCTATTCTTGTCCCTGATTATCTCCTGCTTGCTCGGCTTCTATCGTTTCTAGGGATTAAAGCATCTAAGCCAGCCTTAACCCAAGAGGAGACCTCGGACGTACAGTTTTCCACAGCGACGTCACACAGCAAATCGCTGAACGCCTCCCAGTCTGTTCTTGGGCAGCAATAAGATATTCTGCTGCTCCGAGGTTCCTAGGGGGAGGGGAAGTTGAAGGAACTTTTAACGGAAACAACTTCATGATCAGAGTTTCCAAAAGGAAAAAGCTGCTTGTCATTGCATGAGTCATGGATTGAAGTAAAACAAATCTAGTAGTGAGTCTGGTCAATTAGGGTTATTGTAGAAACGCGTGAGAAAATCCACCACTTGCCAAAAATACTGAGTGATTTAAAGTTCATGGCTTGTACTTTTTATTTTTTTAATCGTGTCACCCCAAGCAAAGCATTCCACTGCCACTATAGCGCAGGGGGTTACATAGAGGAATTGGGTATAGGAAATGTCAGAAGGAGTGTGATACACGACTTAGGATATACATAGGGAGAGAGTTGGAGTGAGTGGGTGTGTGTTAGTGTGTTAGGAGGTGTCTATAGACCTTACATTTAAACTCCTGGAGGTTATAGCCGTCGGGGAAG
The DNA here is from genome assembly GCA_037127315.1 of Ascarosepion bandense. Classification (NCBI taxonomy): domain Eukaryota; kingdom Metazoa; phylum Mollusca; class Cephalopoda; order Sepiida; family Sepiidae; genus Ascarosepion; species Ascarosepion bandense. The sequence goes on from JBBBDQ010001402.1 coordinate 455,448, forward strand.
CAAGCATGCGGTAGGGAATTCCACAGGCGGGAAGTGCGAGGAAAGAAGATGTTGGAGTAGAAATTGCGGTTACATTTAATCGGTTTCACTGTAAAAGGATGGGACGTAGTTGCCAATCTAGTATCTCGTGCAAATTCACATCTAGTGGGGACCAGTGATTTAAGTTCGTCAGAGCAGAAGCCATGAAAGTATTTATATAAGAGGCACAGGGAAGTCACGTCACGCCGGTGGGAGAGATACTGCAGGCGGTCAGCCAAGTCAGTATCAATCAAATTACAGATTCTTCGCTGTATTTTGTCAATGACCCCGAGGAGAATAGAAGGGGCACCCGACCAGATGTAGCAGCAGTACTCAATACACGGGCAGATGGTGGATTTATATAATTGCAGGATAGATTCAGGCGGAAAGAAATTCCGGGCTCTGCATAGAGAGCCGACTTTCATATCTGCGGATTTAACAATGGATTCGACGTAGTGGTTCCACTTGAGGTCCGCTGAGAGTGTCAGGCCAAGCAGGCGTAGTGATTTACTCTCTGGGAGGCAAGCCTGTTCCATGCTAATGGAAGGGAGGTACGTTTGTCTGTGGAGGTTAATTGACAGCAGCTGCGTTTTGGAAAAATTGAATTTTACGAGCCATTTCTTACCCCAATCCTCCACGGATTGGAGGTCCTTCTCAAGCTCGCCTTGTCACCTACACCAGATTTTTGATCGAGGCGAGAGTAAACTGTGGTATCATCGGCGTACATGTGTCATATATCGCCGTATGACGACAAAACAACAAACACGCATATATATAAAAATATAAAGTTATATTTTTATTAATGACGATGAACCGTGTAGAATAGGGAACAGAGAATTGAGAGAGCGCGCTTCTAATGGGTTGACGGGAGTGTAGTCCTATCTGTTGTGTCTCTCTTCACCGGCCGATCTCTGTTGCTCCTCTACTGGCGAATCCGTGTGCCGAGGTCTTTTTATAATCTTCCAGAACCGGGACTTTTTCTTCCAGTTTTGCCTCGCCCACGCACGCCCACGTAATTCTCAGAGACACCTGTTCTGTTTGCCTCTGTAGTTATTTCCGCTGCTGCCGGAAATAAGGTCAAACGACATCCGTTCCTTTCAACGACCGGAAACACCCTCGCTTGCATCAGCCTTCCTCGGGTGGGGCCAGATTGTTATATTACACATGCCTACTTGTGATCTTATGGTATCGTGGAGATCATTGATATAGATTAGAAAGAGCGTAGGACCTAGGATAGAGACTTGGGGTACACCCTAGTTTGTAGGGTAGTTCTGGGAGGCATGTCCGTTTAATACCACCTTAAGATGTACGACAGAGTTTTCCAGCGACTAGTCGTGGTGGGCATTAAAGTCTCCAAACACATATATGGTCAAAGCGTTGAGAAGAAATGGCTTTATCAATATTGTTTGATATGTTATCAAGTACGGAACAGTCAGCAGATGAGGGGGAGCGGTAGAGAAAGAAAAGGTAGCTAACCTAGATTGGTAGAGAGAGACGGAGACACATAGAAAAATAATGTGAAGATTCAACAGAGAGTACCCTAGCTAGATGAATATGTTCACTGACATAAATACCAAATCCATGCAGATGAACATTATATCTTTCTTTAAAAAGAGATGTAACCAGGGATATAGAATAAAGCAATAGAAGGGTCAAGATTAGTTTTACAATCGGCTAAGATGTCAGATGAGTTTATTGGAGGAAGGATTCAACACTGAAAAAATTGGTACGTGTATCTCGTATGTTCAAGGGGTTGACGGGTCTAGGTGTATTTTGTTTAGCTGATTTAGTTTTTTGTTTTTATTGTATTTCGTCATGGTTCATTTTTTTATTAAATGAGAAGCCTAGCGTAGTAGTATCAGACGGTCCACATATGTCGGAAAGAAACTGGGGCATCCACAGCCTTTTTTATATTCGTAATTAAGCAGCAAGGTTTCTCTAACATTCTATAGAGGACAGAAAAATATTTTCGGTAGACCCCCAACAACGTCACTTGCAAAGATATTTGGGATTTTGCTTATACGTTGCATTTAACGTTACATTGACAGTACATGGCTAATAAACAGGGGAAGAACATAGAATGTGCATTCATAATCGAATTTAGTGATTCCCAAATTTAAAAAAATATGAATAATGTCATTTTATTAATCCCAGTATTTAAAAAAAGAAAAATATTTTTATTTTATATTACTAGTGGGGAAATATCCAGCTACAACTCTATGCAAAACTAAAATACCGCAGTGACGACGTTGTTGATCAGTTTAGGGTGAGGAAATAGCTGATTGTAACGTTATTACAGCCACAAGTATGTCTCAGAGTAAAATAAAACGTGGCTATGACATTTTCAGAAAACTTCTGCCATATCTGGTCTGATGCTTAATCAATATATGTTGTACTGAGAAACTTTTCTCCTTAGTCCATAGACAGACTGAAAAATTTAGTTCAATCCTGAGTTCGCCATAATTTCGGCCGTGCGCCACGTATAACCTAGGCATAGAAGATCACCACAAAGAATAGAAAATGTTCATTTATATATAACAAGGGCTTACAACTATATTACATTGAAACGCCGATTATCGAACAATCACCAAAGTTAAGCAACGTCAAGGTAGTTTAATATCTAGATGGATGCTCTCTTGGGATTACCAGGGGCTGTAAGCTTGAAGATTGGAGTCGTTCTACGAATCAGAATTTCAAAACCAAAAAGACTTTCAATTCCAGTTGACTTTGTTATATTCCTTTAAGATCACAGAAGTGAAGCAGTTTGAGCGTGGTCAGTGTCTAGATGAGTGGCCGCTTCATAATACCAAGTATTTTAAACTTGGCTGTGTGACTCGTCGAAAGATGTGTGAATCCGAATATGTGAACAGTGTTTAAACCAGAGTTTTGTGTGTTATATTCACTTACTCGAAAATGCACTTGAGAAAGGCATGAATCCACCGTATTTTACACCAGCTTTCTGGTAATTATTAAAACTTGGATTATCAAATGATTATTATCTCCTACTACCAAATTAGTAGAATCTAAAAAAATCGTCTTTGCTGTAAATAACCTGACAATGTTTGATGAACCGTAGAAAACGAATCAATTAACTAATGAAAGTGTAACGAATGGCCTTGCTTAATTTTAAGATTATTTGTTGCAATTCCTCTATTTCTCTAGCTATAAGCCATAAAATAACTAGAAAGCAAAGAGTATATTTGCAAATATATTACTTTTCTTTTTGTACATATAACAAAAATTTTCCCTCGAGACAGAAGCAGAACAACGCACGCTTTTGCACAAATACTTGTCAGGAGAACAGAATATATTGCAAGAATACATCTGTGGTTAGTTAACATTTATGGAATGTCTCCATATAATATAAGCTATGTAATGAGGTCTTTCATTAGATTAACTGACAATCCCGAGAGAAAGGATAAAGTGAACTTAGCGGCAGACCCCAAGTAGCAGGCCAGCTACTTTTGTGAATTAGTGAATTGGGATAAGACAAAATAGGCCAATTCTGTACATGAATGTAAGATAAAATCAATATTTCCAAACGTTGTGAAAGCATGTAGCTGAGCTAGGGACGTACGGTCATACACTGGGAATTATGGAGTTGAGGATTTCGGTTCGAACAAGTAAGCAAATGTTATCACTAAAACCAAGAAGCTGACCAGTAAAAAAAAATATTTTGGGATTTCAAGATGCAGATTGATATCGTTAGTCTTCTAATAAAATAAAAGTAAAATGCTTTCTGTGCAGGGCCCGGTAATTCTTTCCGCCTGAATCTATCCTGCACTTATACAAATCTACCATACGCCCGTGTTTTGAATACTGTTGCCACATCTGGTCGGGTGCCCCTACTATTCTCCTCGGGTTCCTTGACAAAATACAGCGAAGAATCTGTAACGTGATTGCTACCGACTTAGCTGACCGCCTGCAGTCACTCTCTCACCGGCGTGACGTGGCTTCCTTGTGCCGCTTCTATAAATACTTTCATGGCTTCTGCTCTGTCGAACTTAAATCACTGGTGCCTCCTAGGTGTGACTTGCACGAGATACTAGATTGGCAACTAGGTCCCACCCTTTTACAGTGAAACCGATGAAATGTAACCGCAATTTCTAATCCAACAGCTTCTTTTCTCGCACTTATCGCCTGTGGAATTCCCTTCCGCATGCTTGCTTCCCCGACGGCTATAACCTCCAGGAGTTTAAATGTAAGGTCAATAGACATCTCCTAACACACTAACCCTCCCATTCTCTCCAACTCTCCCCCTATGTACATTCTAACTCGTCTATCGCCCTGTGTAACCATCTGCGCTATAGTGGCAGTGGAATACCTTGTTTGGGGTGACATGATTATAAAAAATAAAAATAAAATCGTTGTGCAAACAATTTCATCTGCCAGACTTCGTACGCGGTTTTGCCGGCATGGGGAAATGAAGGCACCAAAATGTAGATAATTTCTCAGATCCAGTTCGGGAACTGAAACAAAAAATCATTTTTTGTATAAAAGTTTAAAAATAAAAGTGCTATACATTATATGATCGTGTCACTTTTGATTTATGACTGACGAAATAGAATATTTCCAGAAGTAAACTGCCGCTACTTTCTGCAATATGCTCTTTTCCAAAGTGCTATTTAGCCGACTGATAGCGGGGACCTTTTTGTAATGGAGATGGATTCTAAATTTTCTCAAGGATATTTTCGCAAAAGTGAATACACCGAACCAAAATTGAATTCGACTCTCCCATTCTGAGTAATATCCATTGCACCAACCGCAAAATCATAAATAAAGATGTTAAGTTTGTATAAAATGAGTCTCATATAAACATTATATTTGTGTTATTTACAGCTAGCATAGATGTCAAAACACAGAACTATTCTTACTAGAAATTTCAGAAATAACTCTCAATTTTCAAAATATCACATTGTTTATTTTTGAGATGATATTGAGAAACTTACTGTAGATTTCAAAGTACTTTCTCTCATTCTATTGCCAGTGATATCGACTAAAATAAACATGCTAGTTGCATTAATGATGTAAGAATGATTACTCATTCTGTAAATATCAACTAATTTCTTAGGGGAAGCGTAAGCAATTGAAATATAGCTGCATACTTTAGATAGTCTAGAGAATGCTGATCAATGGATCACTCATTTAACAGAATTACTACAATGCATACCGCAATTGAGAACAAATTTTTTTATAAACAAACTAATATCTCCGATCTGGGTTACAAGTCGATGATTGGTGCATCCTAGATATTCCTGTTCGCAATGACTTTTGAATTTATAAACAACAGAAGTACTTTGAAGGTGAGACCAACCCTTCCTAACAATTGAGGAGGGAACCGGATTAGTCACAAAGAAAACTTCATGACCGAAAGATCCTATATAAAGTAAATCAAAACTGTTGTCTAGTGCCTGACATTTCACGTCCAGCAAATTTAATTTCAAATGAACGGGAAACAAGGCAAGACAAAATTTTACTAGAGCCTTGAAGTATGTAATTTGGCGTTCAGATGTGCGCTTGATAACATTCACAGGATTCCCAATGACACTGAAAATGTTATTTAATTCTTTGTCAAATTTGTAAGAACATATCAATAATGTGCGACGAACAAACGTAGATATCAGGTTTATCTTACGGAATATGGGGACGAAATAATTTCTGTTCATGAAAAGACCACTGGTCAGCATTTACTAAAATCTCCGGAGCGTGCAGCAGGATAGAGTGACGATACATTGTCTGTCTTGTGCAAGGCAAGGTCCTCTCAGTATTTACGATATATTGAAAGCGATTTATATAAAGTTACATCAATCATCTTCGTGCAGAAAAAAAAGGAACATTTTGTTCATAGTCCCTTTTTTTTGGAAAGTGAATGATTTTTTTATTACCAAGAAAAGATTTACTAGAAACCACTTACATATCTCTTTTGCTAATCTTTTTTCTCATCATTTTTAATCCTAAGTTTTATTAATAAATCTAAGTGTTAGTTGAGGATTATGATTTCCTTTATATGTTTTCGTAGTTCGAAATGATTTTGCTAATATTTACCAACGTATTATTCTGCCTAAATGTTTTATCTCTTAAGAAAATTAATTTCCTGCGTTTGTAAATCTATGAATATGTTATGTTTATAAGTCTGCTTTTTTCTACCTAGCACCCAAGCTCAAAGGTAGAATCGCCGACTGACGCCAATTCGGTTGAGTTTCAATCCTGGGTTAAAAGCAATCGGAGTCTAACCGTATTGATGAGCTGTGATACAGCAAAAAAGATCTCTCTACGGATGACTATATATATGTATTAGTCCGCCACATAAAAGCCTGTTTGCTATAACACATCTCGTCAGTGTGGCTGGGCACATCTACTTGCTTCCACCCGGGATTGAAACTCGAGCGATTTGGTGTCAGTTGGAGTCCTAACTCCCTAAGCCATAGGCGCATTGAGGGAGGGAGGGAAATTTTAGCTAGTTATATATATACGTGGTGTATACACACGCCAGTCTCGGAGAGAACTCAATTCATTACTAGAGTAACACGTAAATCGCAGAAGTGGTAACTGTTTTTAAAATGTTTCTCTCTAGATAGCTCAATCGTAATGAGAGCATAATATATTTAGCTGTATATCGGCAACAATCTCATTTATACAGGTTTCATTAAAAATGACAGCCAAGGGATAATCATTAAGTTAGTTTTTATATACTTTCACATGTGTTCGTATTATTTTTTTCTTTTCGGAACGCAATTTATATAAGAATTGTACAAAGGTTCTGTACATTCGATATTCTTATATAATTTGAGTTCCGAAAAGAAGAAAAAACATACAAGCACATGAAAAATTATCTTAAAATCTTAATGATAATAATTTGTCTAAAATTTTTAATGAAACCATTATATATATATATATATGTTGAATTTAGAGATCGGAATCCGACAAAATCAATAGATTAAGTAAAGAACAAGTATGAAAAAATAATTTGATCTAACGTTTCACTTTTAACAAGCTTTTTCAGAGATTCTTCAAATACACTTTTTTCTACTTGTTTTTCTTATACCATTTACCCTCCACACACACACACACACACACACACACATATATATATATATATATATTAGCACAAAAGTTTCTTAAAAAAATTAAAAACAAAAAGTAGGTAATCTAAAAAATATTTAATTGATATAGATTATGAATTATGTAGAAATAAAGATTTCAATAGATATTATTCAGAGAAAATATATTGAGAAGGAAACTCAACTGTTTAATGTGTTTAGTTTTCTTGCCAATGTATATATATCATCGTCAGATATAAAGCCATGATATTAAATCATTTTTAGTAAATTTCGCCCTCATCGGTTTATTCTCAGCTTTTTTGAAGAATTATACTTAAAATTGTTTATTAAATAATAAAATATGGTTTCCAAAATTAACATTTCACACGTTCATTTTTCTGCATATAAAACGTAAAATACTGTTTAATTTTGAAATATCACGCACAGATGAAAAAATAAAAACAAAAATATGAAGAACATCTAAACTAGATATTCACTAAAAGTTAATTCTTGGAGAGTTTTTTCCCTCAACAAGTCTTCAAGATTTCCCAAGTGTGTTGCACGATATCGAAATACGATTATTTAAAATTGTTTTTTCGGTTTAGTGTTAGGGATGTATTTATTTCCCAGTAATTATATAAAAAATAAACTTTTGAATTTACAGTCACTGTTATCTCAAATAATATATATAGTCATCCGCAGACAGATCTGTTTCGTTGTATCGTAGCTCACTACTATGGTCAGATATCCGATTGCTTTTACCCAGGATTGAAACCCGAACGAATTGGAGTCAGTCGGGTTCTACCTCTGAGCTATAGGCGCTCGATAGAAAGAGGAAGACTTTTAGCGTAGGAATTGTCATATGCGAGTAGTTAACGTGCTCTAATTCATTACTGAATGAGTGATGCGTAGATGCTAGAGTAGCTACTGTTTTTCAATGTTTACCATATATATATATATATATATATATATATATATATATATATATATATATATACAGTTAGAATTAATTTAAATAAGTTCTATTAAACTTATACTGAACAAGTTTAACAGTTTTAATCTCTTTTTTATAAATTCCAAGAAATTTTTTTTGCACAGGACTATAAATAATATTGATAATGTTACATATAATATAACACACACGTTTGTTTTTCCTAGTGGGGTTAAACTTCTTGAAAATGTTTTACCAGTGACTTTATTTATTCAATACGCAATATGCGCATTAGAAATTTAGAATTCCATAATTTTTCACAATTTTCACCACAAAATCTTGTTCATTGCAGAAGATATTCATTGCTTGAAATAGTATAAAATATTCACACGGTACCAATTTGCATGTACAGCTTATTCGTAAAATGTTTGGTGTCTCAAGAATCTAATTCAAAATCTACCATTAAAGATAAAAAACATCCAAAGTTGTTCGACAAATACCTAACTTTACTTATGTCGACATGAACCCAACAAACTGGCGTGCTATGCATGACATCTCATGGTTGCTATTAATAGAAGACCATCATATTCAAGTTATGCGAGTTTACCTTTTCACTTTAATTTAAAAGAAGAGAAAACTATTTCTTTATGGAAGTCAACACAAACTATTTCGCAAGAGCCTCAGTCTAAGTATGGCTTAGTGGATATTGTTAACTTTCCTGAAGTTATAACTTGTTATACATATTTGTACCCTTGTGTCAATTTGGTAGTGTGCGCATTTCTCACTCAGTTAACAATAATAATAATAATAATAATAATAATAATAATAATAATAATAATAATAAGTACAGCCCACACACTAAGGAGAACTTTGTCTATGTAACGCTAGGGATGATGGGGAAGATAGAAAAAACATGAAATGGTGACATAACAACACGCCACGACCTGCCTTAGGTCTTCTCGCAGACTTGGTTGGTAGTGCAACCATAGTAGAAATCGAAATATGATAAAAAATAACATGATTATAGTAATAATTAGCAACCAAATAATTCGAAAACTGTCAAAATAAAAAGACATGGAAATCGAAATAGAAACAAATGTGGAAATTGAAAACAAGAATCGTGCCAGTGATTGTAGGTGCACTTGGAATGATAGAAAATGGAACAAAACAACACATTGAAAAAATCCCTGGAAACCTCAGCTTAAGAGATATACAAAAAATTATTTTGTTAATTACAGCCCACTCACTACGGATGAATTTATTTTGTAACGCTAGGAATGTTAGGGGACATAGAAAAAACATGAAATTGAGCTATGACAACACACCACGACCTGACTTAGGTCTTCCCACAGAGTTGTTAGGTAGTGCGACCATAGCAGAAATCGAAATATGATAAAAATGACATAATAATAATGCTACCAGAATAAGGGATTTGAGGTCTTTTGTTCCAGTTTTAATTGAGTCGTTGAGGAGGATATAAGAGTGCGCTTAAGAATTACCCACGCTGCCTAAAAATGATCTATGAAATCGTGAATGTATTAATTTCAACTGTCTATATTTTTGAGATAATGTATTGTAATTATCAAGTAATTCGAACTGCAGTCTTTATATTCATTGTTACAATATTCTCAAGCAGTGAGTGTAGGAAATGGAACAGTTTATCAGTGACGCTACCGATTGACTCAGGATTGTGAATGTTATTTATCAGCCCATTTCAGAAAATAAACACAGGCAAAACCTCTACATAAACGTAATCAAACCACAATTCAAATTCCTCGACATAGAGATTGACTATTCTGGGTCTGGTTTGTAATTCAAACAAATTTGTGGCCTTCATTGTTTAATCATTTGGCAGTATATTTTCTTTTCTACTGTCGTATTACTGCCAACCTTGCAGACACAAAGATCAGAAAAAAAACACATTAACCACCTGACGTTGCACAAGGGATAAAAAATTTAATTTTACACACTCATCCGAAACCCATGATTTTATTATTCCAAATATTATGGTTTCCGACAAAAATCTCATGAGGTGAAAGTAGATATAGAACTTTAATTTTATCGATTAAACTTTTATGACAATATATATGATTAACTATAAAGTGTCAAAATAATATTGATTCCAGTTCAAACCGCCTCCATCCAACTCCGAGGTATTTTGAAATCAAGACTACACTCTAAATGTCACGCATGGTATCTTATGTTTAAAATGAATTCAAACAAATAAACCAATACATCTTAAAGAAGATGATCTTCCATCAAACCCTATAAATTTGTGCCTCATGATCAATACTAAAGAACTATATCAAATTTATTTAAAAAGTACATTACTTCAATACATTTGACAGCTTCAATATCATCAATGGAAACTACGAGGCAAAATAATAATATAATAATGATTATTAAATTCTAAACGAAAAAAAGGTTAGGAAGGAAACTCCTATCAATGCAACAGAAATTCATCGCAGTTGATTGTCAGTATAATTTCTTGAAAATAATCTGTTAACAAAAGTTTTCATATATTTCAAACAACTCTTTCTTTGTATGGGGACAGTTTATCTCACCATTAATAATACTGTTACAAACAAACAAGATTATTCATTAAGTACGTTTCGTGATAGTTCGCTTGTTAATATATGTATGAGAAACCCGAATTTCAGAACTATATGTACCTAGATATCATACATTTTAAAGTAGTAATAGCTTGGCGGCAATATCTTATCATTTTACTGTCAAAACGGATAAATGTTACCATAAGTTCTATGCCGTTTTTTCTTGAGAATTTTGCGCTTGTGAAACTCTCTTCAGTATACTTGCATTCGTGTTAAGTTTGATCTTTGAATGCAATGTAAGTGTTTTTCTTCTGTTTTCTGAATTTCTGATTTCTTTTTTATTGATCTCGGGCCTTAATAGTTTACAAAAAATGTTGCATGAAAAATCGTCCTCGCCCAGTTAGCAGTTGACATATTTATTAGATGCATTATAATAAAAAATATTTTTTCTTGGAAGAGAATTTGAGTAGCGACTTTCTGCATGAAAAACACAGAATGTTAAGCAGACGTTTTCCCACCTGTGACAGATTCACCTCTAAACATTGGAATGTCATTTGTAGCTTTCCATAAAAAACGACTTTTCTACTGAGACGCAAATTCTAAGAAGTTCCTAGAAATAAATGTATCAAAATCCAGTCTTAATGCTGAAATATAGTACTGACCTAGTATTAGTAATTAATCAGGCAAAAACTATGAAGAATGGGAGATTAATTCTGATGCACATTTATATTAATAAAGCATTTCACTAAAGATAAAAGATGGAGGTTTTATCCATTTTCTTCTTCTTCTTCATCATCATTATCGTCGTCGTCTTCTTCTTCATTATGGCGTCTCCCATCAAGACATTTACTAAAGTTGTCCTCCATAGATTTCATCTCTTATGCCGCGCTTTATAAAAGTTTGTTTATTATGTCTCTTAAAGCTCGTTTCACCCTCCATATACTCGAGCTCTCTAGGTAATTTAAACATTGTTTTTCACTGCCTCTTTGAATTCAATACACCCTGTCAAGCTCATTTTTCCCATTATGTATGCAAGTGATTTCTCTACTTGAGGTTATATAAAAGTCTATTTTCTTTCAATTTTAAATAAATTTGATTGTTTATCACACATTTGGTCCACGTTGTTTACAGCCCAATTCTGTAGAAACATAATTCTCTTTCCTCAAGTCTCTTCTTTTTCTCTGAGGAGTTTTTTCTATAATTCACAGCCATATATGCAAGGAAAGACTCAACATCACCGAAGCCACGAATATACAAGAGAGAATACATGAATTAAATAAAATAACTTTCATTACATGAGATGTTATATTTATAGATTTCTAGGGCTTATCAATCATATGCAAGATATTTAAAGCCGGGAAAGATTCATTTCCATTTTTTTCTTTTTGTGAGATAATAAGGGCTTAGTGATCCATTATGGCCCATAGGTGTGTTTTTGCATAAATGAATATAACAAACCCAACTAAAATTGGAACTTGACTCTTCGATATACAATTCGTAACCGTCATCAATTACACCACCAGCACATCCAAACTTAGATCAGCTGGTTTTCCTAAGTGGTCACCGAATCTAGGTGGTGGCCAGACACGTTGTTGCTTAACTTCAGTGACCGTACGGTAACCGGTGTTTCTATACGATATGGCCATAAGCCAACGGTATATTGAATTGTGAATAAGAAGTTAATAAACCTGTATAATAATAATAATAATAATAATAATAATGGTAGTAGTAGTGGTAGTACTAGTAGTAAGAATAACAATAGCTGTACATATATATTCTTTTCTAAAGCACAAGAAAAACGTTTTTATAAGTTGTGCCGTTTCTATCATAGTAGCATGTAGCGAACTAAAATTATCTACCATACAGACAACATCCAATTTTTGAAAATGCGTGTAGTGACTTAAATTAAAAAAATAAAGAATAAAATATACACAAGGAATAGTATATCTGCGATTATGACTTACGGGTAAAACATGCCATTCAAAAATTGGAAAAATCCAATGAAAAATTATGAAGATAAATTCACAGGTTAGATGAAGACCTATAACCGAATACATTGAGGCCGATTAAATGAAATAATATATGTTGATTATATATATTATGTGTGTGTGTTTGTATATATACATCTGCTTGAATATATATACGCATCGCTGATTCACTAACGAATTAGAGCACGATGGCTATTGGGCGTGTATAATGATAATATACATGCTAAATAGTCTGCCTTCTTCTACCGGGCGCCCATAGCCCAGAGGTTAGAATCGCCGACTGACGCCATTTTGGTCGGGTTTCAATCCTGGGTTAAAAGCAATCCAATCGGAGTCTAACCGTACTGATGAGCTGTGATACAGCGAAACAGATCTGTCTGCTGATGACTATATATATATATATATATATATATAATAAGATAAAGTTATTACTTTATTTTATATATTGCCGAATTCTGCGCCATAGTTTCAACATACATACATACGTATATATATATATATATATATATATATGTGTGTGTGTGTGTGTGTGTGTGTGTGTTTATTTGTGCGGGTCTGTGTGTGAGTTCGTGGGTATGTGTGTGTGTATTAAATGATGAAAGTTTGGACAGATGCCGACTAAAATAGTATTAGCTTACAGAAACGTATGAAAACAGTTGCATTACACAAGTATACGTGTGTGAGTGATTACGTGTCTGTGCGTATGTTGTGTGAGCGCGTGTGGCAGAATGTGTAAGCACATTATTGTAGACCTAATTTAAATTTAGAAGAATATATATATATATCAAAGGGTAAGCTAAAATTACTGTTTCTTTGTCTCTTTCTCTCTCTATTTCTCTCTCTCTCCCCTTTTCTCTCTCTTTTGCTTTTTTTGCTATATATATATTTCTTCACATAAAATGTTTACAAATACAATACATGTCAGATATAGGTAATTGACTTATTTTAGTCATGCAGTGTATTTTTAAAAAATTCTGTCTTTGTCTCTTGTTCACTAATTTAAGTTGAAATATAACTTAAAGAAACTTTTGTAACCGTTTCACGATGACATACGATAGATTTTCAGACTTGCTAAATGCTACATATGCAGCATTCAGTTTATTTCATTAAGGACAGAAAACATCTGCGTCTCAAGTCATTTCATGTGTATGCATTCCTTTACCCTTATAAGGGATTCCATGACTTTAACTGAGTTAAAACAGAGAATTTTTAGCATTATTCTTGTTCCTGCTTCAGACTGGGAATTAGGAGCCCAAACTAATGCGCAGGGTCTTAAGAGACTTTTCTGACAATAGTTGAATAATATCGAGTTAACTTGTAGTGCCATGTCGCGCATGGATGGGTGTCCCTGCAACTGATTACGATGGAAAACCCTGAGGCTACATTCTGCGCCAAAGTTGACAACCCACTGATACTCTAGGACTCTGCTAACTAAAATATCCCCAATTATGACGTCACACATAATAAGGATTAAAACTAAACCAGCTAAACTAAAATCAGCTTAACCTATTAACATGTCTTTCTTGAACGTCCGTGGTATCTGTACCAAATTTTGCAACGTTAAATCCTTTATCAATGTAAACTCACCTGACATCTTATCTCTCTCAACTAACCTTGATCCCGCTATTCTTTCTAATGATTTCTATATCCCTGGTTACCTTCCAATATTAAGGAAAGACTACAGTGTCCATATGCCGGAAATGGGTGTTTATGTCAGCGTACATCTACCTCCAGCTAATGTTATTTCTCTTCAGTCTCCAGATCATTGCTACATGTGTCTCCGTTTCTATCTACTAAGCTCGGTTAGTTATCTTTTCGTTTTTTACCGCTCCCTTTCATCTACTGACTGTTCCGTACTAAACAGCATCTTTAAAAATATAGATAAGGCCATTTCCTCTCATCTGTTTTGTGTTAGAAGATTTTAATGCCCACCACGCCAAGTGTCTGGAACACTTTGTCAAAGATTTTGCTAGTGTCTATATTACAAATCATTCAATCTCTTACGCAAGTAGTTGATTTTTCAACGTTTTTCTAATAACACTAATGGAGCTGCTAAATCTGTTTCACTTCTATACCTGATTCTTGACATTTTATACAGCTTTGCCCTCTTGGCAACTCTGATCATGCTGTGATTTCCGTTAATATCTCCTTTCACATCACCTTCTCACAGGAACACAAGATCAATAGAATATCATACTGCTACCAAAGAGCAGACTGGGTGTCTTTACGCGATTTCCTGTGTGATGCCCCTTGGAATAATGTTTTTAGTTTTCTCGTTGAAGATTGTGTGTCCGATGTTTACTCTTGGGTTAAAGCTTTTTTTTTTTTTTTTTTTTTTAATCATATCACCCCAAGCAAGGCGGTGACGCCACTGATGTGCAGGGGGCTACATAAGAGTGAGAAGATTAGAAAAGAGAAAAACAGGAAACCGCATCCTAAACAGGAAACAAGGGATGAGCCTCTTCACCTGTTCAATAGACGTGGGTGGAGTGTGAACCGGGCGATAGTTTAGTCTATCTACTCCAATTGAAAAAACAGTGAGAAGATTAGAAAAGAAAAACCGGAAACCGCATCCTAAACAGGAAACAAGTGATAAGCCTCTTCATCTGTTCAACAGACGTGGGTGGAGTGTGAACCGGGCGATAGTTTAGTCTATCTACTCCAATTGAAAAAACAGTGAGAAGATTAGAAAAGAAAAACCGGAAACCGCATCCTAAACAGGAAACAAGGGATAAGCCTCTTCACCTGTTCAACAGACGTGGGTGGAGTGTGAACCGGGCGATAGTTTAGTCTATCTACTCCAATTGAAAAAAAAAAAAAAAAAAAAAAAACAGTAAGATTAGAAAGGAGAAAAACCGGAAACCGCATCCCAAACAGGAAACAAGGGATGAGCCTCTTCACCTGTTCAATAGACGTGGGTGGAGTGTGAACCGGGCGATGGAAGTTACGAATTAAATCTCATTCGTCCTCCGGTTCTCCTCTGCTTGCTCGTCCGCTATTGTCCACAGTAACCATTTCTTCCGGCTTTATCGGAGCCACCCGTCTGACCATATTAGGCGATTTTTTGCCTCTGCTCGTAATCAGTGCAAGAGGATTCTAAATGATGCTAAGCTGTTGTTTGCTGAAAGAATGAAACAGTGTATAGCATCCCACAAGTACGGCTGCAAAGACTACTGGCGACTCTGTAAAAACGGGTTAAATAACAGCTAACGCCCAATCCCCATTTTAAAACATAACTTTGATGTCCTCATATTTTCAACGGACAAGGTTGAATGCTTTGCTCGCACACCCTTCACCAACTCAACATTTGATTCAGCTAGGGTATTCGCTGCGACTTCCCACCTGGAAGCGAGGCTCAACTGAATGACGTTCACATTACTCCCTCGCTGGTCTCTAATACAATTTCAATAATTGATCCCTCTAATGCGAGTGAAGATTACGGAATCCCAATTATTGTGCTGAAGAAATTTGAGCCTAAACTCTTCTCGGTTCTCTCCAAACTCCACAAACACCGTCTCTCTGCTTTTTGCTTCCCAGCCTGCTGGAAGTTCTCCTCTGTGTTTCCTTTGTTTAAGAACGGTGGAGAACACTCACATCTTTCCAATTATTGCGCTCTCAGGCTCCTACCAATTCTGGCAAAGTGCTCAAGGCTATTATCAATGCTGATCATTCAATCTTTCTTTAGCCCACGACTCCGCTGCGATAAACAGTGTGTTTTCCGCTTCAACAAGTGTACTGCTGATATGTTAACGACCATCAAAGAGTTTACATACCAGGCTCTCGATAGGAACGACGAAGCTCGAGCTGTTGCACTAGATATCTCCAAATCATTTGGCAGATTCTTTCATCCTGGCCTTCTAAGAAAGCTACAGAGATGTGGTATAATTAGACAATTGTTTGACACAGTCGAATCTTTTCATTTCGAATTGCGTAATGAAGGTAATATTGAATGGGCATGCTTCCAGAAACTATCATACAAATGTAAGTGTCCCTCTTGGTTCTATTCTAGGTCCTACAGTTTTTCTGAACTTCATCAACGATTTCTCTGATGTAATCAGATCCCAACTATGCGTCTATGCTAACCACACAACCATTTACTCCCAACTCGATAAGAGGCTGATAAAACAAAATTCGCTCTCTGATTTTGAAATAAACATCAATTTGGATGGACTTGGGTAAGAAATGGCTCATAAATTTTAACTCTTCTATAATAAGGCTGCCATCTTTAACCGCCATAGAAAACCGCTCTTACCACCCCAACCCAAAACAATAGATAAGTCTAGTTTGTCTGAAAACAAAACAACTGGGCCTACTTGGTTTAACTTAATCAGCAGACCTCAAGTGCAATGATTACATTAAATCCATACTTAAATTTGCTGATAGGAAGGTTGGTTTTGTATATGGTCAAAAAGGTTTTCTCGTCTGAATCCGTCTTGCACATATATAAATCTACCATATGCTCTTGCATTGAACACTGCTCTCACATTTGTTTAGGTGCCCCTGCTATTCATCTCGGGCTCCTTGACAAAATTCAACGGAGAATCTTCATAGTAATTTATTTCGACCTGGTAGCTGAACTCCAGTCACTTTCTCACCTTCGTAATGTGGCTTCCCACTGTCTCGTCTACAATTATTTTCACCGCTTCTGCTCCGATAGTCTTAGCTCCCTGGTGTACCCCTTAGCAGTAATTTCATCAAGCTACTACACTAGCAGCTAGGTTTTACCATCTTACAGTGAAATCAATCAAATTTAACCTCAGCTTTTACTCTTGAAGCTTGTGTGCTCGCAATTCTCTCTTGTGGAATTCTCTTTCGTATGCTTCCCTGACATCTAAAATATCCAAGAATTTAAATGCAATGTCATCTCTTCTCCCTTTGACAAGTGTACATTCCCTGACAACCCTTGTATCATATTATCATTCCTTTTTGCTCTATACTCATGCAGCCCTTGTCACACCTGTGTTCTCATTCTGCTTTTACCCATTTTCTGACACACACGTAACGTCTTCCTCTTTCTCATCACTCACATCTTATGTAACTTCCTTCGCGAAAGTAGTAGTTCTGCCTTGCTTAAATGTGCAATGATTAGAAAAAATAATTAAATTTCTTCTATCCATCACGTCCTGACATTCTAAAGGTTCATTAAGAAAAGCCCTCCAAAAATTGAATTTGGTGAAGATTGTGTTGTCTTTATGCTTCTATATAAAATGATTCGTAACAGAAAATATTTTACTGCCTGGAGAGGTACTATTAAGATAGTACCGAAGTACAAGAGCTGTTGTGTTGCAGTAAACTATGTTTATGTTATGAATATATGGCCATATTACTCTACTAATTATCCAACACTCTTTAAAAATTAAATCACTAAAAATGTGAACTAACAACCCACAAGTTTGAATAAATTCTAAAGTATATCCTATATATAAATTATTAATTTCGCACAAACACACATACACACATACACACACACATGTATAGATATATAGATTTGTATGTGTGTGTGTGGATTTGCGAAATATAAAACCATAGAACCTGTCCCAGTAACTACGTAAAGACTTACAATAAGGTGATCATTCGCACATTTGCACACTGACACCAACTCATATATATAACCTTAGAAATATTTATACTTTAATACGAATATATGCATTCACATCGATATATATTCATATATATATATATATACATGTGTATGTGTGTGAGTGTGTGTGTATGTGTGTATCTGCCTGCATCTCCGCACGTGTAACGTGTATATATCTTCATACATATATATATGCACATTTTTGCATAATCATATGTATCACGTGTATATATATCTATATATATATATATATATACTCCAACTCCACACATCATTTCTTTTTTTCATATATATATATATATATATATATATATATATATATATATATATATATATGAGATTCCATGTTCATATCAATCATTGTGTAAAACATGGAGACAGCCGTTTGTGCTTATCGCCTCTTTTGGGTGCAGTGAACAATTAAAACGTCAGAATTTGACGCCAGCTCATCCATTTTCTCTCTGCCGACAATGGAAATTTTAAAGTGACAATCTTTTTTTTTTTACCTTGCATTATTCGATCCCACAAATCGTCTGACAGTTCCGATAATCGTCTGAAAGTTTACTTATAATGGCTTATCAGATTTTATATTTTAACAGTCTCTTCTAATATATTCATAGTTTGGCCTTCTTTTTTGCCTATGTTTCTCGTTTCTTAATCAAAATATATATTTACTTTATTTTCCTCTATTCTTTTTTTATTGTCATCTGCCTTTTTATTTTGAACGTTTGATTTCTACGCTTAGAGGATCGCATATGATTTATGTCAATTTTTATCAATATCATTTCTTCAACTATATAACATGGAAAACTTCTGTTTCTTTTCATACGCAAAATATTAAAGGAGTCTCTTATAATATTTCTCCTTAAACTTATTGATAATAATTTGTTTTGGAAATGTCAGGTTCAATTCTGCAATATTTTACGTGTGTTTTATTTATAAATATACTCTCAAAATATCATCTACAGTATCATTTATTATAAACACGATATGCTACAGATCTAAAGAAATGATATTGTTATTTTAGTATAAGCGACATTGCGTATTAAAGTTTGATCATTCTTTATCCCAGTGATTTTGTTAATTTATCGGATGTTTCAAATTTACTTATGGGCTACAAAATCACTTTCATAAATATTTGATTTTTTACTAAAATTCTTATAAATATATATTTTTTACAATGTCACAGTAATGTTATTTTTGTATATTCCTGAAGAAGCCGGGTGTCATTCACTTAACATCATTGTTATTTAGCAAACTGAATATGATATTGATTTTCAGAATATGAAGCTACAGGTTTTTGCAAAAATATTCTCTTTCTGTAAAAATGTCCTTACTTTGGCGTCTACCACAAAGAAAATATTTACAAGAGACTTGGTATAACAAAATTCAAACAGGGATGTGCAATGTAATAGATCATTACTTCCAATCTCAACTTCAGTCACTTTATTACCATTAATAATGTGAAGCCACACCAAGTCTACAAGTACTTTCATGGCAACTGCTCTGACGAGAATTTTTACTGCTGGTCAAACTGCATGAGTTTAAATGTGCTACAATATTGGCATCAGCCTTATCCGTTTACTAATGATAATGCTAAACGAAACCGTTATATCCAGCCTAACAGTTTCTTTTCGCCCACTTCCCTCCCGTTTATTTACTTCCCTATGTGCGTTGTGATA
Organism: Ascarosepion bandense; assembly: GCA_037127315.1. Classification (NCBI taxonomy): domain Eukaryota; kingdom Metazoa; phylum Mollusca; class Cephalopoda; order Sepiida; family Sepiidae; genus Ascarosepion; species Ascarosepion bandense. The sequence goes on from JBBBDQ010001402.1 coordinate 475,240, forward strand.
CAGTGGATATCGGCTCGGAACGAGAAACCGGGGAGCCGAGTTCAAATTCCAGCTGAATCCATTGTATTCACTTACGCGCAAATACCCTTGGGAAAGGTATTAATCCGTCTATTCCTACCAGTTATGGGTTAAATAACAGGACAGATTGGGTTCTATAGCCTTGGTCGGCAACCAGTCTACCGCAGAAAGCAATGGCAACCTACTGCGGGATAATCTTCTGCCCAGTCAGTCATGTCTCGAAAGAGACATGATCGCCCAAGCGTGTATCACGTATGGCACCTAAACTGACTGAATGCATAATTATCTGAATCGACACAATCAACGACCAGCAGCGGCGAGGCGTCACACGCGTCTTTATTGGTGACAAATTATTTTTAACATTGTATTCACAGTTGAATGCCATATGTGATATTCGCTTTCGGTTCATGACTGACGAGGCAGAAGATTTTCCCACAGAAGTTTGTCATTACTCTCTGCGGTAGACTGGTTGATAACCAAGACTATAGAACACAATCTGTCTGGCTATTCAAGACATAGCTGGTGGGAAAAGAGATGGATTAATACCTATCACAATGGTATTTGCGCGTAAGTAAATGCATAGAATTCAACTGGAATTCTAACTTGCCTTTCTGACATCTCCTTCCGAACCGATATCCATTCAAACCACAACGCATATCCAATGCAAACCGAGTTCTGCGCAGTTATTGCTCGCCACGTTTCTCTAGAGTTTAAATTCATAATGTCGTCTCACAATTTCTGTGTCACTAAACGTAGGGAACAAAGCTTTAATCCACTTGGTCATTGTCTTAATTAGAACAAAGATGAGGACAATAGACAGCGTGTAAATAATATAAATAATCATAACTGTTCATCACAGAAATTAAAGATATGTATGTTCAAATAAATTACTGAATCGTTTTTTTTTCTATTGGAAATAAAAGCTTCAAATAATTTTGCTAGTCAATCCTATTCTCTGATTATTACCTTTCTTGCCTATTCTCCAATTAGTTTTTCTTCTTAAAGTCATTTTCATTGTTCTTATTTTGACACTTCATTTGTTGAACTGGCATCTCTTTTCAACTAGCTCGTAATTTTCAACGTTGGGCTTCAAAATTTTTAATTTAACCGTTTTTTCGCATGATAAATCATCACAAATTTAAGATATTGTTCATTTTTATCATAAAGCTTTCCGTCTGCGAAAGAGTTTGTATTTTGTTTAATCATTTCATGACAAGCAAGGATCCAAGAAAACGGACAGTGCGGATTGACGGTGGATTTCAGTTTTTGAAAATTGTAACTGTCAGGAAATCAAGAATCCTGAGGAAAGATCCACAGATGAGGTATGCTATAAATGGTATTTGAAGAAAGCTTACGACTACATCTAGATATTTTACCAGTAAAACGTTTAGACATTTTTGCCGATCAAAAAATGCGCTTGAACTTATGCGGGCGATCTACAAAGGAAAAACACTCATTAGAAGAATTTCCATAAAAATATTCATAGAAAACATAAAGGGAATTCACATGACATCAATGGTTAAGTGACTGAAGGAACCTTGCTTTGTCGAGATTCTCGAGATTTATAACAAGAGCTGTAAATCAGATATGGCAGTACAATTCAAGGGTAGATTCGTTGATCATGGTGATATAATTATCTGGCACGACACAGTGGACCAACATTACGAGCAGCAGCTATAACGATTGATTCAATATAATTTCAGTATAAAACGTGAGATAAACAAGGAGCACTGAGTCTCCCACGAACAAGAGAGCATACTTGTTATCGATGAAAACAAAATAGTTCTTTTTGCTGATTATATGATAACAGTTTCGTTTTGGAGGTGGTAAAATTTACAAACCAAGTTTTCCATTTAATATATCTTAAAAACGTCAAATTCGGTAAGTTCCTTTTCCTCGTTGTGTATCCTAGAAATTTCAAATGTCTATTTTTGAATAAAATCTTAAGCTACTATTTTGTTTATATTTTTATCAACACTTCTTCATTACTCTCAATTTCTGGTCCTGGGAATGATGTCAAACTGCATCCGGCATCAAGGCTTCTGATTAGAAGGCTGCGAAGAGCATGGGACCACCTCTAATTTGCTGTTGTTCTGAGGTCCACCTTGACTCGGAGTGGTAGCAGCTGTTATGGTCCCAGCTATGGGCAAATAGTTAAAACCCCAAACTGGGGTCAAAACACTATGAAAGTATAAAAATAGACTTTTATAAAAAATATACATTTTTGAAAGAAAAATTTATTGCCATAATAAGAGTATAAAAATACATTTCATAGAAATATATATATATATATATATATATATATATATATATATATAAAATAGACTTTCATTGAAAAATATACATGTTTGAAGGAAAAATTATTACCAACAATAAATTTTTGAAGAAAAAATTATTACCATAACACATTTTTGAAAGAAACAAAACACCTTTGAATACAAATCTAGAAGACATTTTCAATTTTCTAAAAACGAAATAATAAAAACAAAACGCTTTCATTAAAATCTGACAAAATCAACCTTCTAACTATAATCGAACATTAAAAATAATACCTTAAAACGCCACCATTTTGTCATTAAATAACCCACAGAGATTGATATACTGTTAAAAAAAGAACAAAATCAAACTCACTCAATTTCAGTCAATGCTATTTTCAGTATCATTCTGTGTAACCACTTTTCTGTTTTTTCGATTATGTTCTTCAAATATGAGGTTATTGTTCAAAATACACTGACATCAAGGAGGGCTGGTATTATATGAGAGCAAAGTACTTTTGTGTTTGTTTCTAACGAAAGTGTTACGTTTCTTAATACATTTCTAACTATTGAACGGTATCTTTCTCAAATGCAACTCCAGATATCGATACGCTTTGGGGATTTTGATTTCACAGTTTTCGTCCTTTATTGGAATACACACACACACACACATATATATATATATATATATATATATATATATATATATATATTATTTTTTAATCATATCACCCAAGAAAGGCGGTAATGCCACTGAAGCGCAGGGGGCTACGTAAGAATGAAAAGATTGGAAAAGAGAAAGCCAGGAATCATATCCTAAACAGGGAAGGGATGAGTCTCTACATCTGTTCAATAGATGTGGATGGAGTATGAACCGGGCGATAGTTTAGATCTACACCAATTGAAAAAAAAATAAATAAAAGAGTGAAAAGAATGGAGAAGAGAAAGCCGGAAACCACATCATAAGCAGGGAACAAGGGATGAGCCTCTTCACCTGTTCAATAGACGTAGGTGGAAAGCCAGAAACAACATCCTAAACAGGGACAAGAGATTAGCCTCTTCACCTGTTCAATAGTCATGGGTGGAGTGTTAACTGGACGATAGTTAAGTCTATCTGTTCCGATAAAAAGTGTTCAGAATAGTGAGTTAACTAAGTTTTAACTTAGTTAAAGTCCAATCAAATACATAGAAAAAAGGACAGCAAAATAAAAAAAAAGATAAATAAAAGATCTTAAAATTAAGCATAAATAAATGCAAAATCGTGACTTACTAAAATTTTAAAAAGTATAAGGAACACCTACACACATAATTTTTAATATTTAAATGATTGTATTTGCTTGATTTTGACACTTCCATTCGTACTTTTTATTGGGTTGTTCATTTAGCTGATTCAAACGATTATATTTCTATTTATTTTTTTATAATAAACATAACCCAGAAACCTTATCGTCTACAATCCAATGTCATTATATTTTTACATTACTCCTTTATTTTCTCTATTTTTCTGGACAACTGGAAATAAAAAACTGAAAGAAAATTTGTATTTATATCCGTAGATTTTTGACACAAACAATGAACATTACAGGGCTATCACCATGGATAGTAAAATTTGAATTAACGTATGTCTCCGAAAAAACATGGTTACTTGTTAGCTATGTCGATACAGTGATAATAAATATCCATATCGACAGAGTTCCTGAAAACGAAAAGTATTCGCAAATCGTTTAAAATACTAGACACCAAAGTTTTCTTTCTTGTAGACGCATAGAGACTGAAAAATTGAAATCACAACTACCTCTGCTATTCTTATTCGTATGGGTCGCTGTCACTTTGTGTGTTAAATATTGTACATTTATAAATCTACCATTCGTCTTTGCCTTGAATGCTGATGCCATACCTGGTCTAGTCTCAAACTATTCGAACCGAGGTTTAGAGAAAATAAAAAAAAAGATCTGCAATTTAATCGGTTCTGACTTCAGACATTTTTCCCCGACATGAAGTGTCTTCCCCTGTATTTAAAAAAAAATTATGACAACTGCTCTGATAAGATTTTTCCTGGTGTCCCTTTCCTGTAAAACTAAGCTTGCTATTTAAAAGGTACCAATATCCCATCCCTTTGACGGTTAAATTATTTAAATGCAACAGCCACTTCTTAATGAACAGTTTCTTTTCTTGCCTGTGGAAATCCCTTCCGTTTACTTGCTTCTCTTGAAAAATTTTCTATCTTCTTGAATACCATTGATCTTTTATCCTTCCTTTAATAATCACTTTACCCAGTCTTTTATTTCCTGCGCACTAGTGGCGGTTCCGCTTTGCTTGAGGTGAAATGATTAAGTAAAATTCTTAAAAACAACACTCATAGGTTCCTCAGTCAGTCAATTGATCAAGTACACAAACAATCTGGCGTTAAAAGTCAGTCAGACAACGGAAAGCGAACCTCTGTGAAAGAATTCGCTCTCTCTTATCTAAACACAGCCTCTACGAACTATTGTCTTGTTGGCTCTTTGCAGTTCTGCAGACAAAACCAATCTGGGGTAACAATCCCTCAGACAGAAGAAAGCAAAATTCAGGGAAAGAATTCTCTTCTATCCAGATACAGTTAGTACGAAATATTGTCCTGTTGGCTCTTTGCAATTCTGCTCACAAAATCCAACTAGGTTTAAAAATCACTGAGTCAATAGAGAACAAACTTTTAGGAAAGAATGCACTATCTTCTATCCAGACACAGACTATACAAACTATTTTCCTGTTGGCTCTTCGCGTTTCAGCAATTCATTTATGCAATAAAGGTGGGTTAAAGAAATTTCTAGTAAAATGTATGAAAATAAATTTTATTTCAATATTAAAATATTAAGTTACAGTCCAAGTGCCGTGACTAACAACCTTTCACAGTGAGTTTGATAAATACATAGAATAATCTATGCTTCCTCGAGTGAATTAAATACCCCGTTTCATATTCGCACAAACACAAGCGTAAAATTACACACACAAGTCGTTTTTAGCTAGTGAAACTTAACACAGTTTTATAAAGCTGTCAAAAATTTTACTATGTAAATGTAATATAAATACATTCGTTTCTATTTAAAATATATAACCTTGCCGATTTATCAAAAAATCATTGCTAAAACGCATTTCAGGATGTTTTCCTCAAGCTGAACAAATTTCTGTTTTGCCTCTTTCAATTCTCTACAAAAATGATTACTTCTAATTCTCCACCACATTTGTCAAGCAAACATAGACACAAATGATCAGCTGAAGCGTTGTGTGTATCAATTAGACAGGACCATTTTGACTGAGTGTCCTACCCCTGACTGTTCCCTGACAGAAGAGACCCCTGGGTATAAATGTATTTGCGTCGACCACTAACAAGCTGGAAACTTCTAGAAAGATTGATTACATTCGACAAGTTTAAAGAAAGTCATGTGACAGTCAATCTTGGATTGGTTGAAAAAGTTTTGCCAAAATTCGCAAGAGTTGAAAATAACACAGCGGGAAAATACACGCGAACATTATATATATATACATATATATATATATATATATATATATATATATATATATATATATATATATTTGAAAGTAAATATATACTTAAGTAGCATAATCGATATTTATAACTTGACCTCATCAATCATCGTATTCTCGCAGGATTTCTGAGTATATGAATCATTATATATGCAAACATATATAAATGGTTTAAAAGAAAATTCCATGATTAAACTTGAGTGACTACATTCGTAAATACATAAAGGTACTGCGAATTATACGTCTATAGTTATGTATAGAGAAACTAGTTCACTGAAGATTGCGCAAGTTACGTCGAGTGTCATTCTTTCATAGAACTTAATGTCGGTTAGCGTTTTTTTTTTTTTTTTTGGTTTTTTTGGTCGAGGCAATCGGGGACTTGAACATTTTACTATACTAAATAAGCAAGTTTGCCTTAAGTATTTTCTTTTTCTTTTTCTTTTATCAATGTTGTCTGTTTTATTAGATACTTTATGTACATGCGTATTTTACAGCTGGGCAAGTTGTCTGTCGGTTCCACCAAAGGTTTTTGTTTTTTAACATATATATATATATATATATATATATATATTAGAAAAAATTTAGATATTCTACAATTTCATCGGTAATACGTATTTTGCCGCTGGTGATATATACATACATCACTAGTATTAGTGTTTACAATTTATATATATATATATATATATATATATATATATATATATATATATATATAATTTTTATTATTATTATTTATTATATTATTTATTATATTATTTAAAATCTTTTTTAAGATTGTGTTATAATATTTTATTTATCGTCTAATTATTTTAACTATATTTACATAACATATTACAACTAGTGGTTATACTGTAATTCGTATAAGGAAGTATGATTTATAATTTAATTTTTACCGTAAATATATCCCATTGTAGGTATAACTAAATTTAATATTAAATTCCCATGTCATGCTTTTCTAAAAATGCAGATAATTGTAATAGATATTGATGTCGATCTAAAACGTTTATTTTAAATTCTTTTCTATCTATACTGTTCGTTCTCATTCTATTTCTTTGTTTATTCTTTTCTCTTTTATACGTTTATAATTTTTCTGGTTTTTCTATATTTAATTATAATTTTGGGTTTATTTTATGAGTTTTAATTATTTTAACTGTACTTATAAAATAATATTAATAGTAGTTATATTTTAATTTGTATTAAATATTATGATTTACAATTTATTTTTAACCGTAAATACATCCCAGTATATTTAAAATTAAATTTCAATGTTAAATTTCCACCTCATGCTTTTCTAGGAAAACTGATGGGTTGCAATAGACGCAGTGTCGGTATATGACGTTAGCTGTCATTTCTCTGTATACTGTTCGTTCTTTTTTTATTTATTTCCTTTTCTTTCTATTCTTTCCAGTTATCAATTGTCTACATATTTCCTTTTTTTTCTCTTTTTGTTTTTGTTTTTTTAA